>CM076577.1:107226795-107770073 GCA_034641835.2 Pinus albicaulis
CTAAGAAATTGTACGTATTCCCTATCAAATTACACTCCCGGCCCTCGATCATCATGCCTCCCAAGGATAAAGGACTGAGGAAAACATCAATCATGATTTTCCTCATAGACCTTCATCATTTCCCTATGGTTGATAGAGACTACATGATTCATGAAAAACTTTTGCAAATTTTTATATTCTCAAGATGTATTGCTCGGTTCGCTCGAAGATAAATGGATTGAGGAGTGGATGAAATCCATCTCTAGGAGTCAAACCTACCTAGTTATATCTTTCCTCCTACCCTGACACTACGATTTCATTAGGAAATGCCATGCCTCATATTTGCAAGGCCCCGGAGGGCCATAACCGAATTCCAATGGACAAGTTTTGTTTACCATAACCCCTCGGGCTATTGATCAAATGATGCCACAGCCCTCACATTTAACAATGGTATATTATTTTCTCATGAAGCTCTGGTTGAAATATAACAGAAATTAGACCTTGCTAAGAGAACCAAAACTCTAGAATTATTCCTAGCACAAGATGCTTCATTTCCTAAGAAAAATCCTCCTTATCCTTCATCCCTATTCCTTGAGAGAACCAAGAAGATAAACATTGTTCTATCTTACCTTATTGGATACTACTCTGATCAATATGTAGATGAGGCCATTATAGGATTTGTATCAATCTTTTCTAATGATTCCAAACCTTCAATTATGTTCAATTTCAGTCATTTCCTTGTAGAGCCCATTCATCAGCAGTTGGTCAATTTCAACACAGAGGGGGTATTTAAATATACCTTTGTCTTAGTCTACATGTTCATACACTATCAGGGGAACAGCATGAAATTGTCATTGCAGAAACTGAATGAGAAAGGAGACCAAGAGTGGGTCATTTTCTGGACCACCCTGGTTATGAAAGATAAAAATGATTTCACATATAAATAGTTCATTGAGATGTTTGTTCACCCAGCCATTGGTCTTCTAAGAAACAAAAATGAACCAAGAATTAGTGAAGAAATCCAAAATATTTTTCAGCTGTCAGAATAGGTGAAAACAAGAGATTGGTACTTATATGAAAATTACACGGAGATAAGAGTTTTTGGATGTGAGATGCAACCATATAAATTGCCAAAATTCCTCCTAATGAGGATTTTTGCCTTAGAATTTATCGGACAGATGATCAACATGGATCGGGTCCATTTTGTTGCTGCCAAGAAAAAGTCTCAGTTTAAGTTAAAAACGCAGGTTGGCCCATTCATATGTAACAACAGGAAAGTAGGAGCAGGGGCAGACAAATTATTGAAGAAAATGTAGTTTGATCTTAGCTTCACTTGGTCATATGATCCATTAGGGATAGTTTCCAAATTAAGGGTAGAAACCAAATCTACTCATTTTAACATACCAAGGCTAGAAATAGAGAAGTATAAGTACCAACCAAAGCAAATAGAAAATACATTACATGAGGTAGAAGAACAACAAGTATATTCATGAACAATGTAGACCCCTACAAATCAAGAGAAGACAACCAAAAGGAACAGAGAAGAAGAATACCCTTTAGAGATAGATATCTTCAGCAAGGGATTTACAATCATGTATAGAAAGAAGGTTAAGCTTAGTTACAGATTAAGCCTTAGAAAATATTCAGAGCAGTAGACTCCTATCAACACTAATGAGCCTCTTATATCTTCATTAATAGGTGAGAAGTTCGCATAGTATCCTACCACTTCCATGACTACAATAGAGAAACAACATATTATGCACACAGGTACATCAAATTCAAGCGAGCCATAGAAAAGAACCATGGATATGTTCAAGGAATTTAAACTAAAAAATGAAGCCTTGAAGATAAACACATAAAATCAATTTTGGAAAAAAACTTCAGGTGCCCAAAGTAGGCTATTAAAGCCTTCGATTCAGAGAAAGGAAAAATGCTAATGGCATTTCTTCAAGTACAAGTTCCTTAGCCCAAAGGAGAATCAGATATTAAGAAGACATCTATTAAGTTTGATGTGAGGGACATACATCCCATTGATCAAATGGAGATGCATAAACAAACTGCGGAGATGATTTTCTCCACTGTAACTAACACTGCTATGACTTTATCTAAATTGCAGGTCACACTAGGAAATCTCCGGTCACAACTCAACATGGAAAAAGTTTCATCTTTTTCCAAAGATACCAGGATTAAAACCTTGGAACATTTGTTAATCAAATTGGGTTAGATCCTGCAAATGTTAATGCTGGAGAGGAGTTGATTAAGAAAAAGAATGCATGTATTGCAGCATTAAGGAAATAGTTAAAATTGCTAGCAACACAGGATCCTTTAGCTAAGATATTGAAGAGACAGAGAAAAAAAAGGAAGACATGATGAAGCTCATCCTAGAATATATTACACAACTGAAGCAAATGGAAACAGAGTTGGAGAAGTTCATTAAAGAAAGAAAGAAGCCATCCAAGCAAGCTTCTCCTTTAGAAGCACTTCCTATTACAACTATTCCTACTGCTATATCTGATACCACCAGTAAAGGAGATGTTGCAAACCAGTTGGCTACTACGCTCCAAAATATGACCTTGCAGACTGAAGAAATTAAGAAGTTACAGGATTAAGTGAAACTTCTAAAGAATCAGCAAAAGAAGTCGGATACTTTCCATGCATCAGAGCTTCAAAGAGCTCAAAACCAAGTAGAAATATTGAAGAAATCAACCACTTAAGCTTATATTGTCTACACTCCTAGTAATGTCAAATAAATTATTTGGAACAACATCATTGAGGAAATGGGTGAAATATGTCCATGTATCAAGATTATCTTTGAGAAAAAGGAGTTAGTGGAAAAGTCAAACTAGGCAATTTCTAATATAAATACTCAACTGGGAGAAATGCCTAATATAGCCAAAAACATTATAAAGTTTCTAAATTCTAAAGATAGCTAAGAACTGGATGATCTTGGGGTAAATTACAGGACTAAGACTATCCTTGAAGTAAAGAAAGTTCTGATAAAAAAGAACTTAGTAGTGCAGTTGATAGAGAAATATCACACTCTTCATGTTGCAATCAACAAATTTCTCTCAAGAATTGATGCATTGATTAAAAAAGGTCCACCCTCACTGTTTGTTATAAATTCTAAATTAATTCCCATGGACGATTAGATGAAGAAGCTCAAGGAAACAGTAAGGTCTGCATTTATGTCTTCTATTAAAGGTTCTATGACAAGAAAAGTTTTTTATAAAGCTATTGAAAATATCAGTTTTATTCATCATGAGATAAAACATATTTTCACTGTAAAACCCACTTTTGCAAAATATACTGAGGTAGATGAAGTATACCATAGGGTTATTAAAGTTTCAATTCCAGACCAAGAGTGGGGGGAAAAGCTATGTGAATATCAGGATTAGAAGACAAATTAGTTTTTCCAATGCAGCACCAGAATAATGGCCACTCAAAAAATATTTTCCTTTAAAGTAGGGCCAGACATCTAGATTCATTCCTTTGGATCAAATTCCTTACCTTTCAGTTTATTTTGAGAAATTATATCTTGCCTTTCCACTCAGGCATTTATTGAAAAAATTTTTTAAATACTTCATTCATGGAATTATTTGAGGTTTCACCCTTGAGCTAGTTATCAAACATATTTGTAATAGCTGGAGCATTTATGATATAATAAAGGATTCTGGATTTACTTCATATGGCTTGTGTTCCTGTGAGTTATTTCTATTCTGTTTTTCATTATGTATTCTTCATATAATTTAATTCATTAGTAGTTATCCATATGGAAATTTAATTGAATCTTAGTTTCGCTTCCGATTTGTTGTGAATTTGTAATTGGATTAAGAGATTAATTTACAAAGCTATATGTTATTATAGATCCCTCTTGGAATTTAATTACACAAAGGTTCCTGTTATGACTTGATTATATTTTGTTGATTATGAAAACATAGTTTTCATAATTTTTTCTTATAAATGGTGAAATACTTTGTCTGAATATTAAATCATTTATACTTCTCGACATTCTTCTTATCTATCCCACTTAAAACAAAATTAACCATATGTATTTAAAGAAAATCATTTTATTTTATCAAGGAGCTTTCTAAGTTAAAATCACCTATTCAGAAAATTGTTCACTATTCATCCAACTATTCAAAAACAACAAATATTTTAGATTCTTTGGCATAACTTATCGACCTTAGGTTATCTCAACGTAAAAAATTAAGCAATCAGTTTTCTCCTTTGATACAAAAACCATTCACCACATAGATCAAATGGATATACATAAACAATCAGGTGAAGTGATCTTCAAAACTTTAACTAATTTTCCTATGACATCCGCTAAAATTCAGAATTCTGTGTAGAACATTCAGACACAATTAAAGCTAGATAATATTTCTTCTTTAGCTAAAGATACAAATATTAAGTCTTTAGAAGAGCTTTTAATTAAATTGGTATATGATCCCAGCAATATTAAAGCAATTGAAGAAAGCATCAAAATAAAGAATGCAGACATGACAGCTTTAAGGAGACAACTGAAGCTCCCTTCAACTGAAGATCCGCATACTAAAGAATTGGGGGAGTTGGAGAAATAAAAGGGAAATTTGTTCAAAATAATCATTAAACAAAATGACCAAATCTCAAAAATGGAAAAGGAGATTGAAAAACTCCTCAAAGAGAAGGAGCTACATAATATCCCAGTGCAAGCCATTCCATTGACTGTGGTTCCAATAGTAGGTACAACAACAGGGGAGGCATCCACTTTAGCAACAACCACAACATCAAATTCAACAAAATTTTCATCAGTAGAAACGCAATCCAGTACTACAATAGTAGATCTAACCAAAGCCATGAATGATTTAGCTATTAAAGGTAAGGAAATTGAAAAACTTATAGAAAAATTGGATAAGTTACAATAACAAAAGCTTAAATCAGATGGGGTTTATCTTGCAGAGTTACAAAAGACTCACAAGCTTTCCCAAAGGATACATTACTTAGAAAATCAAAACATTATGCCAGATGCTATTGCACAGGATAAAGAGAATATTTGGGTTGAAATAAATGAATAAATAACTAGGATATGGCCATCCATTGAGATTATCTTTGAAAAAGATACAATAATTATCAAATAAAAAACACTCATTGAAGATGTAAAGAAGGAAATTGATACCAAACCAAGGGATTCCACAGCTATAATTAGACTCCTAAACAAAAAAACCAGAGAGGAATTAGAAGAATTGGACATTGAAGACAGAACATACACCATTCTAGAAGTGAGGAAAGTTCTCACCAAGAAAAATCTATTGTTACAGTTAGAAAATAAGTGTGACGGTTTGCAAAATATGGTTCAGAGGTTCCATAAGAAATTTAATGTCTTATATAAAAATGGCTCCCTGGACTACAAGGAATGGGAGATGAATTAGTTTAGCTGGAAGATTATCAGAGAAATTTATGTGACATTTCTAGAGACAGGTCAAGGTTTTCAAATATCACAGGAAAAATCACAAGGAAAGCATTTATGGAAGGGCTCAACTATGATTTGTTGATCAGACATGAAGTCCCTCACTTGTTTCTTAGGAAGCCCACTTTAGAAAGATACACAAAAGTAGCTAAGGCCTATCGAAAGTTAACTATATTTTCATTGCCAGATGAAAAGAAATGGGAACAACTGTGTGAGTTACTAGGATGATCAGTCAACAGGTATCCAAAGCAAATTCAGCAACAAATACTCCTATTTTCCAGATCCAGTCATCACCATAAATCCTCTATTATAGAGCCAACAAGTCGTTCAGTTTGATATTACTATATTTTGCATTTTTTTTTATAAAGAATTTTAGATATTTCCAAAAAAGGATCTAGATTTTTTAATCTAGATATTTTTTAAGAAAGTTGTATAAATAGTTCCAAAAAACAAATTGTAAAGGGTTGAACCCTTGGGATGAGCTTCTAAAGCAGAATTGTAATCAATACAAGTTGGCTTTTATTGAATGAAAGGATTATAGATTTGTTTCAATGAAATTTGTCATCTTGTGAGTTCTTCTTAAGTTATCATTTCATTTTGTTGTATCTTCATGTGTTTAAGTTTTTACAAAGAAACTAGGTAAAATTAGTTGAGTATCGACTTATTTTAAATTCTTTGTGAAGTTATAAGCTATTACAGAGATTAGTTTATTGAAATATTTATTTTAATAGCTCCTCTACATGAATAAATTGTCATTTCTTTGTGAAATTAAATATATTTTGTGTGGGCAAGTAAACATTGTTTACTTGCATCTATCTGTATGATCAAATTAATGTTTTGTTTGAATATTATGGATATCATAACTTCTTATAATTCCACCTTCCACCCTTTTTAAAATCCAAATTATTTTTAAGAGATAAATATCAACCTTTTTCTTCATATCTAAGCTTATTTAAGGTTGAAAATCTGTTTCTTTACAAGTTTAGAACATTGGTCATCCAAAAAAAAAATTAAACAACAAAATATTTTAGATGCTCTAGCATAATTAATTAGCAATAATTATCTCAGAGGTACAACAAGGCCCTAGGGTCATCCTAAAGATTTCTTCCTTGGTTTCTTTGGATCTACGATAGTCTCCATACTTGTTGTTGAAGGACTCTTGAATTTGGGCCCAGGTAGTGATGTTGTCCCCAGGTAGACCCATGAACCAGCACAAAGTTGCATCCTTGAGGGTAGAGGGGAATAATTTCAAATATTGTTCATCTAAGGCATAGTCATAAGTCCTACATACGACAAAAAATTCAAACATGAAAGTGTCAGGGCCCTCAAAAGGTAATCCATGGAAGTGTGGAAGGGTTGAAGGGTTGATTTTTTTCATCGTAGTCTCTTCGTTGGTTTCTATGATGGAAATACTACTTGGGTTCTTTTCTCAGCCATAGCTTGAACAGGTGAAGCAAGTTCCTCTTGTGAAGCGATTTCCTCTTCTTCCCAAATAGGTTCCTTAAAGTTTTCAGGTTGCTCACGTAGACAATATTATAACTCACAATCACTGAAGAAGAGTGATGGTTGATTGGGTGGGGATGTAGGGGCTTTTGGTAAAAGAATTCCTTGGTTTTCCCTACTCCTAAGAGGCATGAAAGAAATTTTTTTTTCTTTTTTTCTTTTTCAAATTGTATGAAAACAAAATCAGAAAAATTGCATAAGAAGAAAATAAGCATATACTTAGACACCTCCTCGACAACGGCACCAAAAAGTGGTGAGCCCTGGTATTACACCAAGAGTGCTCCAACTCCCAAGGGCTACTCATCTTTACTTATCAACTTGGGTTTTGTACAAACTTAGAGGTGAAAATTCTATATGCACAACAAATGGATTCTACTCATGCCACCCTCTACTAGGTATTTTGCTCAGTAGTACTTCTAGGACATTCCTTCTACTTGATTAAAGTGCAGGTAGCTAATGTGATGTAGGGAATTGCTTGTAGTCTAGGACAAAGAGAATTTCTATCGAACTCCTACTTGCAATTGACAGTGAAACTAAATCATAAATAATTAACCTAGTTGTAGAAAAAGGAAACTATGCTATGGGAAACCATTCATCTAGCTATCTACTTATTTGTAATAAATAAACTATTAAATCATCACACACTTCATGAAAGCATAAAACAAATTCTATCTACTATTCATTCAATTTGAACTTGTATGTAAAATTCAATCTAATTTTGAAATGAAATAAAACCCTAATCCTTTTTGCAAGAAGGAAGGAAGGAGCTTTGGAGTGGCATAAGAGTCTCTTCTAACCATGAATTCAGAGTTGGGTGTCAAGTGCATCCTATTCTAGGCTAATAAGGTAAAAGGATCTAAACTAGATTGAAGAGGTGACCTACAATGTTGCTACAGGAAGTTGCTATATGATGTCCTGAAGTGTTACAGGAAATAGGTCGAGAGAGTTTTACGGATGGAAAAGGTGCAAGAAAGGTGTGGAAATATGAGAAAAGGTGGAATGAGGCGAGGAAGAGGTAGCCAATGCCTCTAGCCGAACCCATAACCCTTGGGAGGCATTTTTTTCACTTGGAAGGCTACTCACGGTGGAGATGAAGCTAGTTTCACAAAACAGGGTTTTGGTGGTAGATTTGGAGGTTGGAGAGAAGGAGGATGGATAAGATGGAGAAAATCCTTTCCCTGCAACTGTAGACAACCCTGAAATCACTACATACATTCAGGCATTACTTATTAACAACTAACATGTTAAGAAGTTGAAAAGATGAGTTGAATGGAAAAACCCTACATAATATATGCTAAAATCTAATCTAACACAAATCCAATTCCTATCGTATGGTAAGAATATTATGAGAATGATAATCACACTATCTACATTTCCAAGAAATCATAAAAAAACTAATTTTTATCTATGGTTGGAGATCCTTCTTGCCAAGCTTCCATGAGAGAGGTGAGGAAGAGAGGCTACAAGCACAATTTTGATGGATTTTTGATGTTGTTAGAATGTCTATAGATTAAACAAGGTGATTAAACATAAAGAGAGAATACAAATAAAAAAAATGGACTTAGCCAATGTATTGGGCCCTAACCCAAAAGAATCAACCCTCTAAGACTAAATCAATGATGAAACAAGATGCTTCTCATTATCATTGCATCAAAAGGTCTAGTACATCGTATGAAATTTAAAAAATAACACTAACTCATAGATCAAGAGATACTTAGCGAAATATAAAGTTTGAATCCTAATGATCTCTTGCATATTCTTATTTATACAAAATGGTTAGCTACCAATATCTCCCTAAAAAGTAGGAATAAGTCCTCCTTGATCTCGAGAAAAGTGGAGCTTGGCTCCTCATAATTGTCACTTTACTTGGTAGCCTTTTCCTTCAAGATGTTGGGAGCGATCTCGATGTGATCTTGGTTGATTGAGATAGTCAAGGAGGTGGAAAAGCCTGCTACAATATCTCCTTGATGTCTACTCTGATCCCTTAGGTGGAAAATATCTGAAAAATAGCTTTATTTCCTGCAATTAATTCAAATTGGGAAACAAGACATGAAAAACATCATACACCCTTCTCATTAAGCATAATATGACAAAAATGTAAATAAATGTGTGAGAGAGGTAATTTAATAGCTAAAGTATGACTTTTAACCCCTTAAAATATACCTAATTATGGGCCTCATCAAAAGGGTCTTTCCCTTTCCATGCCTTTCTATTTTGAGTAGTTTTAATGTGTCCAAATCCATTTCCTTGGCTTTTTCTAGTAAATATTCATGTCCTTTAGGAATAATGTGAAAGCTAATGGGGGGATGGGGCATCTCCATAAAAGAGTCATAAGAATGTAGATTTGTAGATGAGGGGTTAAGAGATTAGGGATGTAGGATATTTGAAGATGTCACCGATTTTTCATCAGAGGAGTGATGGCCCATCAGGTCTTTCATCTCCACATATGTCAGTTGCTCATAGATGTTTCCTTCCTTCCCATCCAATGATGTCAATGACTTATATATGTTTATTTCCACCATTTTTATTAGATAGATCTTGGCATGGAGGGGGTTTAAGGTTTCATCAATTCTATTTCGCTGGAGTAAAAATATTGTTGGTTTCATTAAGAGGAGCATCAATGGTCTTGTTTTATATCAATGGGAAATTTCTGTAAAAGTGGTCATATTCATAACATCATCTACACCGAAATGGAATGTGCTCATAGTCCGGTGTCTATTTCTAGAGTTCATCCTAGTAATTGATATTGATTGATTTGAAGATAGGCTCATATATATTCGTGTACATGCATATAGATCCATAAGATATGTAGTGTGCCTATTTTTTTGCTTTGACATTTTCACATAATGCCATAGGGCATTACCTATCTCTCCCAAGATCTTCTCATCCTAGAGTCTCACAATACGGAGTACATATCGATCCAAGAAAGAGCTTCTGTGAATTCCTCCTTCTTAGGGACGAAAAATTTCATCCAAAATATCAAATAAATATCAATTTAGGTAAAAAAATATAGGTCATTATCAAAAACTAGATTTCGATCTTCTAGACTAGTGAAGATGATTTTGAAAAATCCCTTGGCACTGAGTTCTAGCTTCATGTGGCCTTTGAACTTCATATGTTGTAAACCTAGTGGTTTAATGTTTTTTCTGATGGCCATATCGCCAAGAACTTGGCTCTTAGTCCATGGTCTTGCATTTACTAAATATATTCTCCTATCTGATTTGAACAAACCTCCAACTTTCTGTCAATAGCTGATTTGGGAAAGCAACTTCCTATTCTCCATTTCCTAGCATGGTTGGTTGGTTGATTAAGACCTTTCTATTCTTCATTAGTTTAAAGAAATGAGGAACTAGGCTCCTAGTTTGTAACCTGATATGGGATTTTTCGTTTAAAAACAACTTTGTTATAGGAAAGAGTATCACTCCCTCTCCTAGGACTAGCCATAAAAAGAGTCATTGGGGGTGAGAAATAAAACACAATATTTAGAGTTTTATAAAAAAAAACAATTATGATTTTGCAGAGAATGGAATCTTTTGTTAATTATTATTGAGTCCTAACGAAGAGCATATAGAAGTAGTATATACACAATTTTCAAAAAAGATTCAGGCATTCAAACTGCGGAAGTAATATTAAAACAACGAGTAATATATAAATATTTTGAATGGACTTCAGGGAGACAAAAAAACATTCACGGGTACTCACAAAGCACATGGAAGTAATATAGACAGAATTTTTAATAGGCTTTGTCCATTCGAAACTGCCAAATAACATATAAATAGTTTTGGTTGGTCTTCAAAGAGACAACAAAGAAAAAATCCACATATACTAACAAAGCATACAAAAACCTTTTAACAAGAAACAAAACAGTCATGGGTACTAACGATGCATGCAATCCCGGGTACTAACAAAGCATATAGGAGCTTCTGATTCGTTTCCACTGCCATTTATGTTATAACCAAGAACAAGAAGCAACATATGTTATAACCAAGAACAAGAAGCAACATATGCACATTTGAAGTTGCAGGCTACCAATCAGCAAGAAGGATCTTCCGCAAAATTCAATATATTAGGTTTATTAGTTCTATGTGCAGGGCAATGGAGGTAGTAAGTTTTATCCTTTAAATAACATGTTAGCAGAAGAGGGAACTAGTTCTACCAAGGTGGAAACTGTAGCTTCGAAACTACAGCTTAAATTGGAGTATTTTTTTTGGGTTATTTTTAAATTGAATGCAAATTCTAGAATATTCTAACACGTCTATTTATAATTTTTCAAAAATGTTATTACAAAAATTTTTCCACATTAATAATCTTAGTCAAGTCAAAAAAAATTAGAGTGATTTAGGAAGAGTTTTTTCTATTCTTTTGGATTTATAGAAATAAAATATTAAAGAATCTCAACTAATTTGATCATATTGATTTTAGTGTACATTAAATATCATCATCAGTGTTCATAGGTATCAATTCCTAAGAAACATGAAAACACTTTAGTATCTCACATTGCTAAAATTAAAAAATTCATAAAAAATATCAAAAGTTTATTATTTTTATTATTTAAACATATATACAAAATATGGAACAACATTATTTTATGGAACACCATTTATTTTTTTTGTAAGTTTGGATGAGACTACATCATCCAATATATCATCGTGAGGCCTGTAACTCTCTATCCAAAATCCTGTAGACATGAAATAACATTCTTAACCATGAAGATGTATCCTGTTTTATTATGGAGATTCTTAATTTATAAATAAACTTTTTTTCAATACCATAGACCAATACTATGCTTATCAATATTATATAGTTCAAAAACACACTTGTTCATATATATATTTTTTAATTAATGAATTTAATTAAATAAAAAAAATATAACATAATTACTATAAAGAAAAAAAAATCACTTTATTTACATATATTACTATAAATATTCTAAAATATTTTTAATAAATTAAATCTCTACTATATAATAATTAAATTCAATTTTAAAAAACTATATTCCAAAATAAATGTAAAAAATTAACATGAAAAAAAGCAACTATTTAATTACACTCATGCATGTCCATGTTTAATTACACTCACGTCTATTAAATTTCCCAAATATTATTGGCAGTCACATAACAAACTTTACCTATCTTAGATTCAAAGAAGTAAATAGGACAGAAAAACAAGAAACAATGTATTGACAATAAATATTTGAATGATATATATCTATGAAATATTTAAATGTTATAACTCCAACTATATGGAAAACCTAAAATAACGAGAATGGCAACAATAAATATTAAATAAAAGAAGGTACCATCAGCTCTGTAAAATTTCATGCAGATGGGTGAAAATATTATAATATAAATAGACTGGGTTACCATATAATGGCTCAACACCATATTTATTAATTTATATGTTCAAAATATCCAGTTCATATGAATCTCCAACTGTATTAATTCAACAAAGTTGAAAAGATTAAGAAGCTCATAAATAAGAGAATTTAGAGTTAAAATGGTGTTCCACTGACCTTATTGTAGAACGTCGAGGAATACATTACCCTGAGGATCGACTATGGGGTGATTGAGTGGATTGAGGCACTTCACAGTAGGCGGCTGAAAAGGGTACTCTCAGGACATGCTCACGTTAAAAATGAATGGAGATTTGAATGTTTGAATAGTGACTTGAAAATTTGACTCATCTTCTCTGCACTTGGGGAAAGATATCGACATGCAACTTGGAAATTGGAGGTCTTTCAAGTCGTTCTACAATCGAAATTCTCCAAACATTCTCCTTCTTCCAACCTTTTTCATGCCATTTCCACACGTTGAGCCATCATCTTCATACTCACGACTTCATTTCATATTGTTGCTAAATGTTCTCACCCTGCTTGAATTGAATTGCTAAATGTTCTCACCGTGTTTCAAACATGAAAGTGTCAAGGTCCTCAGAGGTTAAGCCATGGAAGTGTGGAAATTTTGAAGGGCTGATTTTTTTCATCCTAGTCTCTTCATTGGTTTCTATAATGGGAAAGACTACTTGGGTTCTTTTCTCAGCCATAGCTTGAATAGGTGAAGGAGTTTCCTCTTGTGAAGCAATTTCATCTTCTTCCCAAATAGGTTCCTCAAAGTTTTCAGGTTTCTCACCTAGAGGGTCTTATAACTCACAGTCACTGAAGAAGAGTGAAGGTTGATTGTGTGGGGATGTGGGGGTTTTTGGTAAAAAAATTCCTTTGGTTTCCCTTCTCCTACGAGGCATGAAAGATTTTTTTTTTATTTTTCGCTTTTTCAAACTGTATGAAAAAAAATAAAAAAAAATGCTTAAGCAGAAAATAAGCATATACTTAGACACCTCCCCGATAACGATGCCAAACATTGGTGAGCCCTGGTATTACACCAAGGTTGCTCCAACTCCAAAGGGCTACTGAGCTTTACTTATCAACTCAGGTTTCGTACATACTTAGAGGTGACAATGCTATATGCACAACAAATAGATTCTACTCATGCCATCCTCTACTAGGTCTTTTGGTCAATAGTACTTCCAGGTCATTCCTTCTACTTGATTAAAGTGCAGGTATCTAATGTGAAGTAGGTAAGTGATTCTATTCTAGGACAAAAAAAAATTCTATCGAACTCCTACTTGAAATTGACAGTGAAACCAAAGAATAAAAAATTAACCTAGTTGTATAAAAATAAAACTATGCTATGGGAAACCATTCATTTAGATATCTAATTATTTGTAGTAAAGAAACTATTCTATCATCACAAACTTCATGAAAGCATAAAACAAATTCTATCTATTGTTCATTCAATTTTTACTTGCATGTAAAATTCAATCTAATTCTAAAATGAAATAAAACCATAATTCCTACTTTGTTTTTGCAACAAGGAAGGAAGGAGCTTTGGAGTGGCCTAAGAGTATCTTATAACCATGAATTCAGATCTGGGGGTCACGTGCATCCTATTATAGGCCAATAAAGCAAAAGGATCTAAACTGGAGTGAAGAGGTGACCTAAAAAATTTCTACAAGAAGTTGCTACACGATGTCCTGAAGTGTTACAGGAAACATGCCGATAGGGTTTTAAGGATGGAAAAGGTGCAAGGAAGGTGTGGAAAGGTGAGAAAAGGTGGACTGAGGTGAGGGAGAGGTTTCCAACACCTCCATCCAAACTCATAACCCTTGGGAGGCATGTTTTTCACTTGGAAGGCTGCTCACAGTGGTGGTGAAGGTAGTTTCACAAAACAAGGTTTTGGTGGTAGATTTGGAGGTTGGAGAGAAGGAGGATGGATAATATGGAGATGATCCTTTCTCTGCAGCTTTAGACAACCCTGCAATCACTACATACATTCAGGTATTACTTATTGACAAACTAACATCGGTGAAAATGCGAAGATGGCTAACACTCTTGTGATAATTCGGGGCGGAAATTTTCTTTCCTCCATATTTCGGCCGAACAATTCAGGAGTTCGACCGAACTATTGAATTTAGTTAGGCCGAACTTCATTTTTCATTTACAGTGATGTTGTACTGACGGAAATGATGAACAAACTTTTCGCCTGAGTTTGGAAAACTAACAATAAAATTTTGGTCGAACTAGAAGTTCAGCCAAACTTTTAGTTCAGCTAAACTATTATTTTATAAATATATCGCCCGCAACCTTTTCTGGGTTTATGTTCACATTTGCGTGCTCATTTTTGTCTGGCATTTTGTCACACGCTATTATCTGTCCAGTAGTCTTGTGCGCTCACTTCATGCACCCACTTCTATCCAGCATTCACGCGTGCTCACTTCTGTCCAGCATTCTCACACGCATTACGCTCAAGGAGGTAAGATTTTAAATTTTTGTAAGTTTTTTTGTTGTTGTTGTTTTTAATTTGGTTTTAATTTGTGTTGATTTTTTAATTTGGTTTTATTTTTTGTTTGATTGTTTAATTTCTGTTGATTTTTTTGTTGCAGAGGTCTTTCGCGACGTCTTCAGTGTCCTTTGCTATGACTTCAGCATCCTCTCTAGCAAGTTCAGCGTCTTCATCGTCATCAATGTCCAGGTACATCTTCAGCGTCTTTAGCATCCAGTAGGGAATTTATGAATGAGAGAGGCTCTGTCTCTATTTTTTTGGCTCTGTCTCTGTTTTTTTGGCCCTGTCTCTATTTTTTTGGCCCTGTCTCTGCTTTTTTTTGCTGTCTCTATTAATTAGATATGAAAATTTATAATACTACTGTCCATGTCTGGAAATTTATGTGTCATAGGACGTATTTTTGGTTTTAGAACGTATTTGATGACAGATAAAACATTATGCACGTCAAGTTTTACGTGTGCTATAACTCTCCAACCTGTTAAAATGAAGTCTAATTTCACAAGTAAAACATAAAAATTTATAATATCTGATTTCATACCTGTACATACAGTTCAACTTAAACACTATTTAATGTTCCAGTTTCCCATTGACTACTACCTTAATACTTACCTTAATGCTTACCATTAATGGAATAACTCATCAGCTACCATCTGCTGTTGGGCCCATACCAATGATATGCAAATCTATACGGCCATAAGTTTCTTACTGTTTCCCTATTTCATGATCCATATTCGTGAATCTAAATGCCATTGTTGTATGCAAAATGCTAAGTTGGAGCTGGTGGGTTTGTATCAAAATTTTGCTATATCTAATGTTCATTACCTTAGTGAATGATCGAACTGTTGCAACCTAAAATATATATGGCCATAAGTTTCTTATTGTTTCCCTATTTCATGATCCATATTCGCGAATCTAAATGCCAGTGTTGTATGCCAAATGCTAAGTTGGTGCTGGTGGGTTTGTATCGAAATTTCGCTGTATCTGATGTTCATTACCTCAGTGAATGATCAAACTGTTGCAACCTCAAATTTATATGGCCATAAGTTTCTTACTATTTTCCTATTTCATGATCCATATTCGTGAATCTAAATGCCAGTTTTGTATGCCAAATGCTAAGTTGGTGCTAGTGGGTTTGTATCGAAATTTCGATGTATCTGATGTTCATTACATCAGTGAATTATTGAATTGTTTCAACCTCATAGAAAATCAAGTGTAGAGTGAGTTCTGGACATGCGGCTCTGTCCTCGGTAGATTGAATGTGTCAGATTTGGACTTGCCATCACACCTGATTTGAGTCACCGACTCCTTTAAAATCACTTGGTACTTTCCACATAAACCTGTTTTGTTATTTATGAATGTTTGATTTCTTCATAACACAGATACTTTCAACCATGCTCTTCATGTTTGAGGTAAACTGGAAACCACATTGTTGCTTCATCTTTGACAACATGGCACGTTCGTGACTCTCATTTCAACTTTTATGGTTGCAAGCTAGTTTTTTCCTATAAAATTCCCCAAAATAAATGTCTGTTATGATTTGTATATTTTGACCAGACTTAATATTCATAAATTATGAGTAACCTATTATTTCAAAGAAGGAAACATATTAGATTTTTGAAGAATATATTCATCTTGCTTAATTAATTAATTTAATGATAATTAAATAATATAAGCTTGTAAGATTAAATGCAGCAGTTACATGTCAACAACTTTTTGACTTTTCCCCTTGTAAGTCAGGAAAGAGAAAGAGAATATTTTATTTTTGAAATTATTATTACACTTGTATTGAAACACTTAATAGATATGTAGGTTCACTGAAATTTAACTTAATATCTTGTAGAGCCCATTTCATCCAAAACACTGAAAAAGAAGTAACTACTATGTATTCCACTTCTACTCTAGATAGAGAAAGGAATGACTCTTTCTTGCTTAACCATTAAACCAAAGACTCTTCCTAAGTATAATTATACATTGTGCACTTGCACTTTTCATGTCATCCACACAAGCCTCTAGTTGAATCTGTATATATTTTCAATGTAAATTTCTCACCTTTTGGGTACTAGAGTCCATTGTTTGTAGTCTCTTTCAGGTATCTTAATATCTGTTTGTTGGTAATAGATGACTTTATCACCTTTTGGGTACTATAGTCCATTGTTTGTAGTCTCTTTCAAGTATCTTCATATCTATTTGTTGGTGTTTGTTGGTAATAGATGACTCTGTTTAGTTGTTGATTGAAATATTCCAACTAATATAAATTCCAAAATTATATCTAGTCTTTAAACCTTGTTATGTATATCAAGCTTCCTATCATATATATGTAAAGGTTATGATCAACAGATCACCTCATTCATCATCCATCATCTGCACATAACTTGCATCCAATTGATATGGAGTTTCACTTAGGTCATTCATCATCAATCATCTTCACATAACTTGAATTCCAAAATTATATCTAGTCTAAACCTTGTTATGTATATCAAGCTTCCCATCATATATATGTAAAGGTTATGATCAACATCACCTCATTCATCATCCATCATCTACACATAACTTGAATTCCAAAATTATATCTAGTCTAAACCTTGTTATGTATATCAAGCTTCCTATCATATAGATGTAAAGGTTATGATCAACATCACTTCATTCATCATCCATCATCTGCACATAACTTGCATCCAATTGATATGGAGATTCACTTAGGTCATTCATCATCCATCATTTTCACATAACTTGCATGTTATGTGCATCGAATTGATATTCAACATGTATATTATTTAGAAGCAAAAAGTAATTTGATACAAAACATAGGTTTTAACCAATTATACAGTTTTTTAGTTTCATATCCATGGTCTCAAACAATGAGAGAGAAAAAACCTTTTATATTCAACATGTAAAACACAAATTAGCCATAAAATTTTCCCATTGAAACCAAAAGTGATTTGATACAAAACATAGGTTTTAACCTAATCTAGTAAATGGCCCTACATTCAATTTCTAGAATAGATCTAATTAGAATTTTTTCATTTTCATATCCATGGTAGTTCTATAGGTAGAATCTGTAAAGGGCCAGATAACCTCTGGATCTCATCTTTTATGAAAGGTGACATATCTAGTAAATTCCCCTAAAGTCAATCTCTGGAATAGATCTAAATTCCCTTACAGTAAATGCCTCGTAGTCACATGTATCTAGTATTTAGAAACAAAAAGTAATTTGATACAAAACATAGGTTTTAATCAAGTATATAGTTTTTCATTTTCGTATCCATGGTCTCAAACAATGAGAGAGAAAATACCTTTTATATTCAATGTATGTACAACACAAATTAGCCATATCTCTAGAATAGATCTAAATAGAAGTTTTTCATTTTCATATCCATGGTCTCAAACAATGAGAGAGAAAAAAAGCTTTTATATTCAACATGTAAAACACAAATTAGCCATAAAATTTTCCCATTGAAACCATAATTGATTTGATACAAAACATAGGTTTTAACCTAAGAGTAAATTCCCCTACATATAGAAGTTTTTCATTTTCATATCCATGGTCTCAAACAATGAGAGAAAAAACATTTTATTTTCAATGTATGTAAAACACAAATTAGCCATATCTCTAGAACAGATCTAAATAGAAGTTTTTCATTTTCATATCCATGGTCTCAAACAATGAGAGAGAAAAAAAACCTTTTATATTCAACATGTAAAACACAAATTAGCCATAAAAATTTCCCATTGAAACCATAAGTGATTTGATACAAAACATAGGTTTTAACCTAAGATTAAATGCCCCTACAAGGCAATCAATCTCTCGAATAGTCTTAAATATAGAATTTTTTCATTTTCATATCCATTGTCTCAAACAATGAGAGAAAAAACCTTTTATATTCAATGTATGTAAAACACAAATTAGCCATATCTCTATAATAGATCTAAATAGAAGTTTTTCATTTTCATATCCATGGTCTCAAACAATGAGAGAGAAAAAAACCTTTTATATTCAACATGTAAAACACTTGAATTAGCCATAAAAGTTTCCCATTGAAACCATAAGTGATTTGATACAAAAAATAGGTTTAAATAACCTAAGAGTAAATGCCCCTACAAGTCAATCAATCTCTTGAATAGTTTTAAATAGAAGTTTTTCATTTTCATATCCATGGACTCAAACAATGAGAGAGAAAACCTTTTATATTCAATGTACATGTAAAACACAAATTAGCCATATCTCTAGAATAGATCTAAATAGAATTTTTTCATTTTCATATCCATGGTCTCAAACAATGAGAGAGAAAAAAACCTTTTATGTTCAACATGTAAAACACTTGAATTAGCCATAAAATTTACCCATTGAAACCATAAGTGATTTGATACAAAACATAGGTTTTAACCTAAGAGTAAATTCCCCTACAAGTCATTCAACATGTAAAACACTTGAATTAGACATAAAAGTTTCCCATTGAAACCATAAGTGATTTGATACAAAACATGGTTTTAACCTAAGAGTAAATGCCCCTACAAGTCAATCAATCTCTTGAATAGTTTTAAATATAGAATTTTTTCATTTTCATTTTCATATCCATGGACTCAAACAATGAGAGAAAAAACCTTTTATATTAAATGTGCATATAACTTATTTAGAAACAAAAAGTAATTTAATACAAAACATAGGTTTTAACCAATTATATAGTTTTTCATTTTCATATCCATGGTCTCAAACAATGAGAGAGAAAAAACCTTTTATATTCAACATGTAAAACACAAATTAGCCATAAAAGTTTCCCATTGAAACCACAAGTGATTTGATACAAAACATAGGTTTTAACCTAAGAGTAAATTCCCCTACAAGTCAATCAATCTCTCAAATATTTTTAAATATCTATTATTTTTTCATTTTCATATCCATGGTCTCAAACAATGAGAGAAAAAACCTTTTATATTAACATGTATGTAAAACACAAATTAGCCATATCTCTAGAATAGATCTAAATAGAAGTTTTTCATTTTCATATCCATGGTCTCAAACAATGAGAGAGAAAAAAACCTATTATATTCAACATGTGAAACACCTGAATTAGCCATAAAAGTTTCCCATTGAAACCATAGGTGATTTGATACAAAAAATAGATTTTAGCCTAAGAGTAAATGCCCCTACAAGTCAATCAATCTCTCGAATAGTTTTAAATATCTTGAATTTTTTCATTTTCATATCCATGATCTCAAACAATGAGAGAAAAATCCTTTTATATTCAATGTATGTAAAATACAAATTAGGCATATCTTTAGAATAGATCTAAATATAAGTTTTTCATTTTCATATCCATGGTCTCAAACAATGAGAGAGAAAAAAACCTTTTATATTCAACATGTAAAACACTTGAATTAGCCATAAAAGTTTCCCATTGAAACCATGAGTGATTTGATACAAAACATATGTTTTAACCTAGAAGAGTAAATGCCCCTACAAGTCAATCAATCTCTCGAATAGTTTTAAATATCTAGAAGTTTTTCATTTTCATATCCATGGTCTCAAACAATGAGAGAAAAAACCTTTTATATTCAATGTATGTAAAACACAAATTAGCCATATCTCTAGAATAGATCTAAATAGAATTTTTTCATTTTCATATCCATGGTCTCAAACAATGAGAGAGAAAAAACCTTTTATATTCAACATGTAAAACACAAATTAGCCATAAAAGTTTCCCATTGAAACCATAAGTGATTTGATACAAAAAATAGGTTTTAACCTAAGAGTAAATGCCCCTACAAGTCAATCAATCTCTCGAATAGTTTTAAATATAGAAATTTTTCATTTTCATATCCATGGTCTCAAACAATGAGAGAAAAAACCTTTTATATTCAATGTATGTAAAACACAAATTAGCCATATCTCTAGAATATATCTAAATAGAAGTTTTTCATTTTCATATCCATGGTCTCAAACAATGAGAGAGAAAAAAACCTTTTATATTCAACATGTAAAACACTTGAATTAGCCATAAAAGTTTCCCATTGAAACCATAAGTGATTTGATACAAAACATAGGTTTTAACCTAAGAGTAAATGCCCCTACAAGTCAATAAATCTCTCGAATAGTTTTAAATATAGAAGTTTTTCATTTTCATATCCATGGTCTCAAACAATGAGAGAAAAAACCTTTTATATTCAATGTATGTAAAACACAAATTATCCATATCTCTAGAATAGATCTAAATAGAAGTTTTTCATTTTCATATCCATGGTCTCAAACAATGAGAGAGAAAAAAACCTTTTATATTCAACATGTAAAACACAAATTAGCCATAAAAGTTTCCAATTGAAACCACAAGTGATTTGATAAAAAACATAGGTTTTAACCTAAGAGTAAATGCCCCTACAAGTCAATCAATCTCTTGAATAGTTTTAAATATCTAGAAGTTTTTCATTTTCATATCCATGGTCTCAAACATTGAGAGAAAAAACCTTTTATATTCAATGTATGTAAAAGACAAATTAGCCATATCTCTAGAATAGATCTAAATATAAGTTTTTCATTTTCATATCCATGGTCTCAAACAATGAGAGAGAAAAAAAACTTTTATATTCAACATGTAAAACACTCTAGAATTAGCCATAAAAGTTTCCCATTGAAGCCATAAGTGATTTGATACAAAACATAGGTTTAAATAACCTAAGAGTAAATGCCCCTACAATTCAATCAATCTCTTGAGTAGTTTTAAATATCTAGAAGTTTTCATTTTCGTAGCCATGGACTCAAACAATGAGAGAAAAAACATTTTATATTCAATGTACATGTAAAACACAAATTAGCCATATCTCTAGAATAGATCTAAATAGAAGTTTTTCATTCTCATATCCATGGTCTCAAACAATGAGAGAGAAAAAAACCTTTTATATTCAACATGTAAAACACTTGAATTAGCCACAGAAGTTTCCCATTGAAACCATAAGTGATTTGATACAAAACATAGGTTTTAACCTAAGAGTCAATGTATGTAAAACACAAATTAGCCATAGCTCTAGAGAATAGATCTAAATAGAAGTTTTTCATTTTCATATCTATGGTCTCAAATAATGAGAGAGAAAAAAACCTTTTATATTCAACATGTATATAAATTATTTAAAAACAAAAAGTAATTTCATACAAAACATAGGTTTTAACCAATTATATAGTTTTTCATTTTGATATCCATGGTCTCAAACAATGAGAGAGAAAAAACCTTTTATATTCAACATGTAAAAAAAAAATTAGCCATAAAATTTTCCCATTGAAACCAAAAGTGATTTGATACAAAACATATAGGTTTTAAAAGCTAATCTACTAAATGCCCCTACATTCAATCTTTAGAATAGATCTAATTAGAAGTTTTTCATTTTCATATCCATGGTAGTTCTATAGGCAGAGTCTGAAAAGGGCCAGGTAGCCTCTAGATCTCATCTTTTATGAAAGGTGACATATCTAGTAAATGCCCCTACAGTCAATCTCTGGAATAGATCTAAATGCCCCTACAGTAAATGCCGCTACAGTCAAAATGCATATAGTATTTAGAAACAAAAAGTAATTTGATACAAAACATAGTTTTTAACCAAGTATATAGTTTTTCATTTTCATATCTATGGTCTCAAACAATGAAAGAGAAAAAACCCTTTATATTCAATGTATGTACAACAAAAATTAGCCATAAAAGTTTCCAAATGAAACCAAAAGTGATTTGATACGAAACATATAGGTTTTAACCTAATCTAATGCATCTTCATTCAATCTTTAGAATAGATCTAGAATTAGAAGTTTTTCATTTTCATATCCATGGTGATTTCATAGAAGAGTACGTAAAGGGCCAGGGTAGCCTCTAGATCTCATCTTTTATGAAAGGTGACATATCTAGTAAATGCCCCTACAGTCAATCTCTGGAATAGATCTAAATGCCCCTACAGTAAATGCCGCTACAGTCAAAATGCATATAGTATTTAGAAACAAAAAGTAATTTGATACAAAACATAGTTTTTAACCAAGTATATAGTTTTTCATTTTCATATCCATGGTCTCAAACAATGAAAGAGAAAAAACCTTTTATATTCAACCTGTAAAACACAAATTAGCCATAAAAGTTTTCCATTGAAACCAAAAGTGATTTGATACGAAACATATAGGTTTTAACCTAATCTAGTAAATGCCCCTACATTCAATCTTTAGAATAGATCTAGAATTAGAAGTTTTTCATTTTCATATCCATGGTAGTTTTATAGAAGAGTCTGTAAAGGGCCAGGTAGCCCCTGAATCTCATCTTTTATGAAAGGTGACATATCTAGTAAATGCTCCTCTGATTTTAGTATAGAGACTCAAATTAGTTTTTTAAGATGCTCTTCTTCAAAAATTCAAGATTCATCTCTTAAAGATGAATTAGTGTTGAATGCTCTCCTTGAAATTTGATATTAGATACGACATAATTTGTTTACACTTTAAATTAAACATTAATTTTCTAAACTTTATCTTGAATTTAATTTAAATTAGTTATTTAAAAAATTAATTGTAAATATTCACGGTATATATATATATATATATCATGGAGGATGAACGACGAAGATCAACAGAATCCCATATCTCTACGAGAGAGGAGGATCATGAATCGGGATCGAGAGATTTTCATGGTAAATTTGAATATAATCTTAAATCTCCATACATGTGTGTACATATGGAATTGATTTTTTATCAACTTTGTGAGTTAAATTAGTTGTTAAAATAAGTTTCATTTTTTATTTTTTAGGAGCTAATAAGAAGAGAAGGGTCTCTACTCTAGCCATGAATGCCTAGGGTTCACCCAGTCATGGTATGGTTTGAACGCAATTTAATCAATGAATATGTACGTGTGTATTTATATGTACATGAATGTATTTTTCAATTGATTATAAATTCGTATTTTTTTATGAAGCTTCTCTCTCCTCTTGAGAGGTTGGTGGTGGTTCAAATCCCCTTATAAGGGCATCAATAAGTGGTAGCAGATTGCATGAAGGGGGTGATATTTATTCTTCCGGAGGCCAATCAACAGCTGGTAGGGCTGGTTCTCAGCAAGGTTGTTCTGGGTCTGGTTCTCAGCAGGGTCGTTCTGGGTCTCAACAGTTTCAGGGTGGAGAAGATGGTAACCAACCATATCGAGGTTGCCATCAATTTCAATATTTTTTTTAATTTAATTTGTACAAATTTGTTTACATTTGTTTTTTCTAATGTAAAAAATTTTATATATATTGTTGTAGAGGCTGAAAACGTTCCAAATATTGGTCAAAATAGATGCAGGGCAGAAAGCTACATTCAAGAAGAAGGTTTTCTACCCACCACAACTTATCCAGTCGATATTACTGATATACCATGGGAAAGAAACATGGCACAATGCACCTTACAAAGGTGTCAACAATTTCATGAAAAATTGCGAAGAGATCTCGTGGCTTTGACTCTACTTGTTGAGAGTCAACAAAGCCTCGAAATAGTTACACATTCATTGGGAAAAATAGTAAATGTGCACAAAAATCTTGGGAAAACGACTGATACATTTGTAGAACTCATGAGAAAGAGAAAGGAAATAGTAATGGGTCCCGATAAATGGGAGGATATAAAATAAAGAGTTACAAAAGATATGGCCAAATCAATGTTTAATTTCAAGGAAGGGCCAAAAAGAAAAATGTTGAAGGTGCAATATTTCAATCATCTCGATATAGCTCACTATTTGTATGATAGGCACCTTGTAGCCTATGGAAGGCTCCCATGGAATGACGAGGTTCCTGTTTATTTTACACAATTGTTTTATGCAGAATTTTTTTTTTAAATGAAACCCAACTACAATGACCTTCCGTCAGAATTTTTTGGTCCAAGGAAAGGTCAATTGTATGACCGTAAGGGCGCTAAGCGAGATGTGGAGTTGCCTCGCCCTGAGCCGCCATTGGTGAGTCAACCTTTTCAGGTCGAATCTCTACGGTCAAAGATGGATGCAACTTCTCAAATAAGTCGAGAAGCAAGGGATGTCATGATCAACAATGTTTACAGCGGATTGTGTGGAGTCAATGTTTGTCTAAATTGACAAAGAGCACGTGAAAATGCACGTGCCAATTTTGTGTATTGTATAGATGAAGAGATTGACAACATGAATGTTGAAGATCTTAGAATATATGAAAAGAATTATCGCAATGGTTTTCAAGACCTAATTCTTCATGAGGAAGAGGGCATGGGAACGGTATGTGTTAATGACTTTAGGGTTCAATTATTTTAACACATACATGTGTACAATTTGTAATAAATACATGTGTATGTACATGTATACATTTATTTGTATGTACATTAATCTAACAAAAATGTATCATTATATGTTAAAACACCATTTGCAGTTGTCACGCATGGTGAATGACAAAAATGTTAATATCACGTTCGGGACCTCTAGTTCAAACAATGTAGATGGGTCTCACCATCAAGATATGTTGGCAAATGTTAGTGTTTTTTAAGTGATATTTTTAAAATAAATAATTGTGCACACATGTACATGTATGTATATATAATGATAAAATGTTTTAACAAATTCTGATTCCGTCCGATGTTTTTGGGATGGTGGTACCTTCTTCTTCCTTGGGAGATGTACCTTCTACTTCCTTAGGAGATGAGCCACAAGTATGGAAAATTTTTCACGTTTAAAATTTATGTTTAAGTTATATATATATATATATATATTCCACCTCAAAAAGTTATATTAAAAATTGAGATATATATATATATATATATCTATATCTTGAGTTATTTTAGATTTTTTGAATTTAGGTTCATATAGAAGATTTATTTAATCCATGGACTCTAGCGATAGAGATAAGAACATCCACACCATTTCAACCATTTGAACAAGTTGTTTAAATTTTTTTTAATATTATTGAAAATAAGTTTATATATGTACACGTGCATTTTCATTTGAAATTTTTTATTATATATATATATATAAATGTACATGTATATTGTATAGTTTACCATTGCAGATGTTCCCATGGGGGGGGGGGGGGCGACTTGTAGCAGGTGAACAAATGGAGAGGGAACCTCATGAGGTATTGCATGATTTTTTTTTATATTTTGTTTTTTACATGAAGTTCTATATATATTCTCACTCATTTTTAAAACATCAAATTTTAATGTTCAAGTACATGTGCATTGTGTACAGGTTTCCCATGCCAGATCCATCTCTATTTGATGGACATGATTTGTAGATTTGATTTCAAGATTTAGATAGTCTTAAATTTACTTTTTTATATATTATCTAGATGCACTGTCATATATATATATATATATATATATATAACTTGATACAGTTTGATACTTGTGAGATCTACAATTTTTGGACATATTTTATTACAGTGTTAATATAATTTGTTTTGTTCCAAAAAGTTAAGTTTTGGATGGTTTTAGTACTTTTGGCATGTGAATGTGAAGTAATGTTATTATATAATTTGTTTGGTTTTTAAAACTTTTAAGTTTTGGATAATTGAACTACTAGTAATGTTGTCATCTATAAATTAATGTTTTGCTTCTGAACTACATTTGGCATGTTATGTAATGATGTGTTATAATTTTTTTTGTTTTTAAAATTTAAGTTTTGGATGCTTGAAGTACATTTGGCATGTGAAGTAATGTTGTGATCTATAACTTTTTGTTAAATTAAAAGTTAATTTTTGGATGGTTTCAATCTACATTTGGCATGTGATATGATATTAAATGTTTTTATTGGATAGTTGAACTATAATTGGCATGGCATGTGAAGTAATGTTACATGATATAATCAAAAAGTTTTTAAAACTCAAGTTTTGAATGGTTTCAATCTACATTTGGCATGTGATATTTAATGTTAAATGTTTAATGTTTTTGTTGGATAGTTGAACTATAATTGGCATGGAATGTGAAGTAATGTTACATGATATATATCAAAAAGTTTTTAAAACTCAAGTTTTGGATGGTTTCAATCTACATTTGGCATGTGATATTTAATGTTAAATGTTCAATGTTTTTATTGGATAGTCAAGAACTACAATTGGCATGGCATGTGAAGTAATACGTGCATGTGAAGTAATGTTGTGATCTATAATTTTGGATGGTTTCAATCTCATTTGGCATGTGATATAATGTTAAATGTTTTTATTGGATAGTTGAACTATAATTGGCATGGCATGTGAAGTAATGTTGCACGATATATAATAAAAAAGTTTTTAAAACTTAAGTTTTGGATGGTTTCAATATACATTTGGCACATGTGATATAATGTTAAATGTTTTTATTGGATATTTGAACTATAATTGGCATGACATGTGAAGTAATGTTGTATGATAGATAATCAAAAAGTTTTTAAAACTTAAGTTTTGGATGGTTTCAATCTACATTTGGCACATGTGATATAATGTTAAATGTTTTTATTGGATAGTTGAACTACAATTGGATGGCATGTCAAGTAATGTTGTGATATAATCAAAAAGTTTTTAAAACTAAGTTTTGGATACCATTTCAATCTACATTTGGCATGTGATATAATGTTAAATGGTTAATGTTTTTATTGGATAGTTGAACTACAATTGGCATGACATGTGAAGTAATTTGTTTTGATATAATCAAAAAGTTTTTAAAATTCAAGTTTTAGACATGGTTGAAGTACATTTGGTAAGTTTAAAAAAAAAAATTCACTCAAACAATAGTATGTAGTATGTAAATTTTTCATTAATGCACATAAAAAATATTCGACCATTGGACAGACAAATTTTGTACTAGATTTTCAATCAGGAATAGATATGTGGGTCAAATCCCACCAAAAGTCGAAGAAGTGCTCCGAGTCTCTTGTATGAAAGGAATCTTCGTACAAAATTATACTGCGGATAATTTATTTACATTGTGGATACTTTTTACCAAAAAAGCCCACAAGAAAAACTGTGTGCATTGAGTTCGTGTATATATCTAGTACATGCAACATTTTTCATCAATGCACATAGAAAAACTACTTTCAATTAATTTAATTCTAGAACATATATATTGAGTACGTGAAACATTTTTCATCAATGCACATAGTAAAACTACTTGAACAGTTAATTGCATTCTAGAACATATACATATATATCCAATATGTATGCAACATTTTTCATCAATGCATGTATAAAAAAGCTACTTTCAGTTGATACTAGAGTGTGCATGTACCAAAAAAATTTGTACATGTGCAAACATTTGCACAGATAACATAACAAGGCAACTCAATTTTTAATTGAGTACTGGAAGTTATAGAACATATAATCCAAAGAGAATAAATTGTTGGGCAGTTCAACCAAAAAAATTCCAATGGAATGCCATCTTCAATAATTCGTTCATGATTGGATTTTGACATTTTCCATTTCTTAATATTTGTTTTTTTCTTTGATTGAACCTTGATCAACTTTATGTGTGTTGCACACACCAAGTGACTATATTGACAACTTATGAAATCAGGTTCCTAGTCTTCAAAGTAAACAAAATTCCCACTTTGATTAGTTTGTTTGAAAAAATAACCTTTTAGTATAATAGATCCTCTTTCATATGGAAATCCCTGATCATTATAGTCTTCTAATAATTTCATTTTTCGTTCAGTGCAATGCATCAAATAATACTTAACATTTTCATCATTTTCAGTAGGTGCAATTACAGCAAAAACATCTCATGTACAATAAAAAAACTTGAAAAAATTATACATATTCAAATTTATTTCTAGATCTTTATCATTAGAAAGCAATTCAAATTTTACCTTCTATAACAAGATCAGAAACTCGATCACCATCAGATGATATTGCAGTCTCTTCTGATTGCATTTCTTCAAACATTGCAATGGACATTTTTCCCTTTGTATTTAGCTTTGTATGTTTCCAATATTTTACATACATTTTGTTTTCACAAGCGTCATTGGATTTTGTGTTGTCTATGAAAACAAGAAAAAAAGAAGAATATTTTCTTTTATCCAATGCAAACACATTTCTAGATGACTTTGTTTTAATTGAATGCAATTTTCGAGTCCCTTTTATTGTTTCAACATCATTTCCAATTGATCTATCTACGTCTTCGATCCCAATATGCCAAAAAAACCTTTATATGGAAAATTTAAAGAAGAATGTAAATATGATATCAAAATACAATCAAAGATAATCATTGCGATAAATGTACATTGTTTGTTTAATTAGATATTCAATAAAAATTAAATTGAATGTACCTTCGTACTTCCCTTGATCGGTTAGTCTCATGGCTTAGAGCAGTGATGCACCACTGAACAACTTCTTTTGCGTCCACAAGTCGGCTTGCAAATGGGTTCATTTGATATCTTCGAAGTGTTCGTTTTATGCATGCCCTTGCACTGTCATGTTCTCCTTTTCCATGGCCAGTCTCAAAGAAATTCCAACAATGTTTAATGCAGGTTTTCTTATGAAGACAACATAACCGAAAGAATGATCGTGCATATTTGAATTGTCCTGCACATCCGTCTGACCATATCCAATGTTCATTGAATGTTATTCCATGATTTTTCAAGGAATCATCAATTTTTCCAAAACAATGTTGTACAAAATATGTATCATGTGTACGATCGTCACTAATATAAAAGTGATATTCTTTAATAATATGTCGATTTCATTGGTGCTTTCTATATGATTAAAGTTTTGTTCAGCATGTCTATATAGAATATGGACGAGCATGGAGACTTGGTCAAAATGATAGTATTCACTCTAAATTTCTTTTTGTGGAACAAATGTGTAGTTTTCTGCAAAATCAATTACTGACAAAATGGTCCCTGGTGGAAAAAATTCACGGGAATTTTTGAATTGCAAGTCTTGCCATCAAGCTCTATGGGAATGCTTGGTTTATTTGTAAATTTCTGCCTCAAACTTTCTCAAAAAATCTATCACAAAAATTTCTTCTTCTCGTAATTCAATTCTTTTAACACTATTTGCACCTTGAATTGATGTATGGATATATTCATATCTTTTCCATTTCACTTTCATGTTGGACAATGATTGATCATTTATATCAGTATGATATTTGTTTTGAAATTTAGTCAAATTTCCACAATCATCGCATTTTTTACCACTAACACATTTCTTTTCATAAAATAGTTCATCACTTTCCCTTTCACATAGAATTTGAGGTATGAAATCACGGATAGTGGAAGGAGGAGGTGAATCCTTCCAAAATGTTCTACCAAAATCAACGAATGTGTCATAATATAACTCAAATTCCACATGATAACGACAACAACAAGTGTCGCGTACGGTGATAGGTTTTACATACCATGGTTTTTGTTGAACAAAAGCACTGATTGAAACATGAATTTCACGATTCTCTTCTTTGAACTTGTTGAACAACTCTATCTGAGCGGTTTCCAAGAATTTTTTTTCATATTCTTCGTACTGATTTCGTGCTATTCTTCTTCGCATCACATGCCTTGCAGTTGGCGAAACATGTGAATTGTTCTTCCAATATTCATATATTATTTTTTTAACATTTTATCCAAGTCTATCTTTATATGGCTGCCTACAAATAGCTCTCCAGCAAGCAAGTTCATCATTTACATCTATTTGCAACCAGAATTTCCGATGTTTGTGCAAAATTTTTCGCGAGGTTCCTAATGCTCATGCCATAGATTTTACCGAGCGATTCTCTTTATTACTTGATGAAACCACTGCCATATGTATTGCTCTATGTACAATTGAAACATTTTTCTGTCTAGATCTTTTCATTGAATTTATGGTACTATTTATATTTTTTATCACATTTTCCTTCATTTTTTTATCTTTGGTTGATTTTCGAATACCCAATAAAGTCGTAACTTCTTTTAATTTCCTTAATGATAGGAGACCTTTCAACATTTGGGCTTGAACTATCACATTTTCCTTTATGAAATACTTCTCAAAAATACAGTTAACACAATATCGTATATAATGGTCAGATTTTTTATCCCCATATGTGTGAGTGTCAACATTTTCTAACATCTCATCGTCGACATTGATTTCATCTGTACATATTCGAATGAATAGTACATAATAAGTCTACATATTCAATAAATAATTAAATTAATAAATATATGTATAATTTCAATAATACGTGCATGTGTTCAACATATATATATATATATATATATATATATATAACTTGTGATTCAATTTCTTCACTTGAATTTCTTTCATCATTTTCACCATCTTCAATCATTGGTTCAATATCTCTTTCACTTTCTCTTTCAAAATTTTGTATCTCATCATCAATGTTTTGAGGAATATCTCTCTCTGTTTACATTGAAAAATATTTTCAAATTAGTTCATCGAATAAAAATTAAGCTTCAAATTTTACACTAGGAAAATTTTAAATATATGAAAATCATAATATTTACATTTACATACCTGTTTCAACTTCTAGTTGAGGTTGATTTTCCCCTTCAATATTTGAGAGTGCTTCTATCTTTCTTTTGCGATATTGTCTTGTCTCTTCTCTACGTTCCTCAGGGTCTCTTTTTCGATCATATTTTCTCGTACAATTTCTTCGATTTCCCATGATAATAGAGTATGAAGTTCAAAAAATTTCCTTCAAAAATTTAGACAAAAACTCAATTAAAAAAACATCACAAAAGATTTAATTTAAGAAAAAAACTCATTTTAAAATTTTTGCAAAAAATACATACTCCAATCCAAAACATTTAATTTAAAAAATTCAAGAAAAAAATGTCTTATAAAAATGAAATGAAGTTCAAAATATTTCCTTCCAAGTCCTACAAAAGAAATTCATTTAAAAAGTTACACAAAAAATCATTATAAAAGATTTACTTCAACCCAAAACAAAAAAATGTCCTTTCGAAATTAATCCCAAATCCATACTTTAAAACAAAAAGAAGCCCAAAAAGTTGTATCACATACCTCCAAGAAATGTATTTTGAATGTACCTCCAAGAAAATTCTTTAAACCCCAAAAAATTCTTTGCAAAATCAGATCAAATGTACGAAAATAATGTGTCTCAAAGAAAAGTCCTTTGAATGTACTTCCAAAAAAATTCCTTAAACCCAAAACAATTCTTTGCAAAATTAGATGAAGACTTTTGTAAAATCAGACCAAAAGTGCGAAAATATGAGAAAATAATGAATGGTTTCGTAGAAATTTATATTTCCGCAAAATGTTTTTTTTGGAGGGGCTCGGCGGTACTTTCCGGCCGACGAAAAGTTAAGTAAAAGTTTAGCCGAAATTTTAATAAATAGTTCAGCCGAACTACTTTTTCGTTTGATTTAACGTGCCGCTGGCGAAAAAAAAAGATCGACCGAACTATGTTTAAGAGTTTGGTCGAACTAATGCGTCACCAGTTATGTAGAGCCAAGCCTTGAATATGTTTATGCAACTTTGGACTGAGTAAACTCCATGAAACATTCCGAATTAAGTGTCGAAACCAAGACAAGCATTTTCATAATTGAATCTACTTTCAAGAAATATAACTTTCATGGAATTTCATAAATATTTACTAATTTTAATTAATTTTGTAATAAAATGGATGCAAACAATTTCTAAAGGTCATTGTGATTCAGTGAAATCAAAATTATGTATCTTCCAAAATACATTGTAAAAAATTTGAAAAAATTATTGTACATTACATTGGTCCGTTGTCTCTAATGGGCAGCTTTTAGATTTTTATTTTATAAGTTATATGTTAAGAAATTTCTTGCGTCGCAAAACATATTCAAAATATGCAGTTTTTCATATTAGACCAGTTCAAAAAATTCTAGTAATTATGATATGCATCCATTGGCTTTGTAAATATGACGAGACTGAAGTAGACTCTGTCTAGATTGTTTTAACACATTTTGTTTCTCAAAAACACAAATTTTCAAAGACTACAACATTGTGTATTAACATGAATTCTTATGAATTTGTTTATTGTTAAAAAATACACACTCAAAGAAACGCTAAGTTGACATAAAAAATGTGTATAAAAAAATTCCAAAAAATAAGTAATAGAAAGCTAACAAAATTTCTGACAATTTTTATTTTTATTGAAAAATCAAATTATAAATAGAAAAATTGTTTTAGCTTGCAGAAAGTTGAAGAACTAAAAAAAAAATGAAAGTTTTTTCTCAAAAACGGGCAAAAAGTGTAACCCAACTTCACATTTTCACCCCAATGATAATGAGAATTTTCTTGTTTCATCACTGATTTAGTCTCATAGGGTTGATGTTTTTGGGTTAGGGCCCAATACATTTGTTAATTCCATATTCTTTATTTATATTCTCTCTCTATGTTTTAGCACCTTGTCTAGTCTATATACATTCTAGCAGCATAAAAAATCCATCAAAACTATGCTTGTAGCCTCTCTTCCTCACCTCTCTCATGGGAGCTTGACGAGAAGGATCTTCAACCACAAATAAAAAATATTTTGTTTATGATTTCTTGGAAAGGTAGATAGTGTGATTATCATGATCATAATATGCTTACTATACACTAGGACTTGGATTTGTGTTAGATTAGATTTTAGCATAGATTAAGTAGAGTTTCTCCATTCAACTCATATTTTCCACTTGTTAACATACAAAAAAGGTCTGGTACAACATATGAAAGTAAAAAAATAACACAAAAGTAGAGATCAAGAGCTACCTAGCTAAATACAGAGTTTGAATCATAATGAGCTCTTGCATATGATTATTTATACAAGTGGGTAGCTACCAATATCTCCCTAAAAAGTATGAAAAAGTCCTCCTTGATCTCGAGAAAAGTGGAGCTTCGTTCCTCATAGTTGTCACTTTAATTCGCTGCCTTTTGCTTCAAGTTGTTGGGAGCGATCTCAATGTGATCTTGGTTGATTGAGATAGTTAAGGAGGTGGAAAAGCCTACTACAATATCTCCTTGATGTCTACTCTAAGCCATTAGGTGGAAAATATCTCAAAAATAACTTTATTTCTTGCAATTAATTCAAATTAGGCAACAAGACATGACAAACATCATACACCCTTCTCATTAAGCATAATATGAAAAAATGTAAATAAATGTGAGAGAGAGGTAACTTAATAGCTGAAATATGACTTTTAACCCCTTAAAATATACCTAATGATGGGCCTCATCAAAAGGGTCTTTCCCTTTCTATGCCTTTGCTATTTTGAGTAGTTTTAATGTGTCCAAATCCATTTCCTTGGCTTTTTCTAGTAATATTCATGTCCTTTAGGAAAAATGTGAAGGCTAATGGGGGGAGGGGCATATCAATAAATATTCATAAGAATGCAGATTTGTAGATGAAGGGTTAAAATATTGGGGATGTAGGATATTTGATGATGTCACCAAGTTTCCCTCAGAGGAGTGATGGCCCATCAGGTCTTTCATATCCACATATGTCAGTTGCTAAGAGGCGTTTCCTTCCTTCCCATGCAATTATGTCAGTGACTTATATATGTTTATTTCCACCATTTTTTTATTCGATAGATCTTGGCATTTAGGGGGTTTAAGGTTTCGTCAATTATGTTCCACTCGAGTAAAACCACTGTTGGTTTCATTAAGAGGAGCTTCAATGGTATTGTTTTGTATCGATGGGAAATTGCGATACAAGTGGTCGTATTCGTGACATCATCTGCATCGAAATGGAATGTGCTCATAGTCTAGTGTATATTTCTAGAGTTCATCCTAGTAATTGATATTGATTGATTCCAATATAGGCTCATATATATTCATGTACATGAATATGGATGCATAATATATGTAGTGTGCCTATTTTGTTGCTTTGACATTTTCACATAATGCACCTATATGTGCCAAGATCTTCTCATCCTAGAATATCGCAATAAGGAGTACATATTGATCCAAGCAAGAGCTTTTGTGAGTTCCTCCTTCTTAGGGATGGAAAATCTCATCCCAAATATCAAATAAATAGCAATTTAGTTAAGAGAATATAGGTCATTATAAGCTAGATTCTAGACTAGTGATGATGATTTTGAAAAATCCCTTGGCATTGAGTTCTATCTTAATGTGGCCTTTGAACTTCCATCTGTTGCAAACCTAATGGTTTAATGTTTTTTCTGATGGCCATATCCCCAAGAACTTGGCTCTGAGTGCATGGTCCTGCATTTACTAAATATATTCTCCTATATGATTTGAACAAACCTCCAACTTTGTGTCAATAGCTAATTTGGGAAAGAAACTTCCTATTCTCCATTTCATAGCATGGTTGGTTGGTTGATGCAACCTTTCTATTCTTCATTAGTCTTAGGATATAAATAATTGGGCTCCAAATTTGTAGCCTGATATGTTATTTTTCCTTTTGAAACAACCTTGTTATAGGAGAGACTACCGCTCCATCTGATTGCACTAGTCATAGAAAGAGTCATTGGGGATGAGAAATAAACCATAATTTTTATGGTTTTACATAAAAAACAAATTAGGGTTTTGCATAGCATGGAATATTTTCTTAATTATTATTGAGTCCTTTCTCCAAATCACTATTTATCTATCTATGTAATAAATTCTTTTTTCCAAAACACTACAATCTATCCATATATGCCTTATAATAAATGATCATATTACCATTAATTCATAGAAGAATTATGTTTTCCAAAACACCATCATCCATCCATAATTTTTATATATTGTTATGCAGTTTCATATCCAGCCAAAGACATGCCCATATACTTCCTTTTCTATGACATGTTATTATTCATCCGCAAAAAAGCCATTTTAGACTTCTCTACATTATATATCCATTCCAAAGCATTGTCATTCACTAGTCATTCACAACATTGTGGGTTCTCTGTGATGGCACTAGATCATTCAAAAATATATGATCTATAAAGAGTTCTTCAATGTGATTTATCCATTCCAAATCTCAAAAAAGAGTATATACACAGTTTTTAGTAGGCTTCATCCATTCCAACTTAAGTAGTATATACGTAGTTTTTAGTAGGCTTCATCCATTCCAACTTATAGAGTGTGAGTGTTATATAGAGAGTTTTGAATGGAATTAAAATAATAATAATAATAAAGAATATATTCATGGGTACTAACGAAGAGCATATAGAAGTAGTATATACATAATTTTCAAAAAAGATTCAGGCATTCTAAACTGCCCAAGCAATACTAAAGCAATGTTTAATAGATAAATATTTTGAATGGGCTTCAAGGAGGTAGAAAACATTCAAGGTTACTCACAAAGCATATGGAAGTAATATATACAGAGTTTTTAATAGGCTTCCTCCATTCCAAAGTTCCAAATAACATAGAAACAGTTTTGGCTGGTCTTCAAAGAGACAACAAAGAAAACATTCATTTGTACTAACAAAGCATACAGAAACCTTTTAACAAGAAACAAAACAATCACGAGTAATAAAAAAGCATATAGGAACTTCTAATTCATTTTCACCGCCATTTATGTTTTATGTTATAATCAATCAACAGGAAGAAGCAACATATGCACACATTTGAAGTTGCAGGCTACCAATCAGCAGGAAGGAGCTTCAGCAAAAGTCAAACTATCTATTAGGTGAATCGTCTTGGTCTAAGTGCGGGGCAATGGAGGTAGAAAGTTTGATCCTTTAAATAACATGGTAGCAGAAGAGGCAACTGGTTCTACCAAGGAGGAAATTGTAGCTTCAAAACTGCAAGTTAAATTGGAGTATTTTTTTGGGTTAATTTTAAGTTGAATGCAAATTCTAGAATATTCTAATAAGTTTATTTATAATTTTTCAGAAAAATTATTAAAAAATTTTGCCACATTAATAATTTTTGTCAAGTCAAAAAAATTATATTGATTTAGGAAGATTTTTCTCTGTTTTTTGAAATCATAGAAATACAATATTAAAGAATCTCAGCTAATTTAATTATATTGATTTTAGTGGACTTTAAAAATCATCATCAATATTCATAGGCATCAATTCATAAGAAACATGAAAACACTTTAGTATCTCACATTGCTAAAATAAAAAAATTCATAAAAACTAGCTAAAATTTATTATTTTTATTATTTAAACATATATACAAAATATGAAACAACATGGAACACATTTTTTTTTTGTAGGTTTGGATGGAACTACATCATCCAGTATATCATCTTGAGGCCCAAAACTCTCTATCCAAAATCCAGTAGACATGGAACAACATTCTTAACAATTAAGATGTATCATATTTTATTATGGAGATTCTTAATTTATAAATAAATTGTGTTTCAATACCATAAACCAATACTATGTGTGTCAAAATTATATACCTCAAAAAAACACTTATTCATACAATTTTTTTTTAATTAATAAATTTAATTAAATAAACAAATATAACATAATTAATATAAATAAAAAAATTTCACTTTATTTATATATATTACTATAAATATTCTAAAATATTTTTAATAAATTAAATCTCTACTATATAATAATTAAATTCAATTTTGAAAAACTATATTCCAAAATATATAGGTCGATGTCAAAAATTAACATGAAAAAATTAACTATTTAATTACACTCACGCATGTCTATGTTTAATTACACTCATGTCTATTAAATTTCCCAAATATTACGGATTTGGCAATCACATAACGAACTTTACCTTTGTTAAATTCAAAGAAGTAAATAGGATAGGAATACAAGAAACAATGTATTGAGAATCAATATTTGAATTATATATATATACATATATGAAATATTTGAATGTTATAACTCCAACTATATGGAAAACCTAAAATAACGAGAATGGAAACAATAAATATTATATCAAAGAAGGTATCATCAGCTCTATAAAATTTCATGTGGATGGGTGGAAAGATTGAGCAACTCACAAATGACAGAGTTTGGGGTTCCAATGGCTTTCTCGCATGACATCGAGAAAATTTTTAATTTATAAATACACTAGGTTATAATATAATGGTTTAACACTATATTTATTAATATTATATGTTCAAAAAACTATATCCGTTTAACAAAGTTGAAAAGATTAAGAAGCTTAGAAATAAGAGAATTTAGAGTTAAAATGGGGTTCCAATGACCTTTTCGCAGAACATCGAGGAATACGTTACCCTGAGGAGGAGGTGATTGAGCGGATTGAGGCACTTCACAGTACGTGGTTGAAAAGCATACTCCTGGAGAACGTTCACGTTAAAAATGAATGGATATTTGAATGTTTGAATGGTGATTTGAAGATTTGACTCATCTTCTCTGTTATTGGGGAATGATATCCACATGCAACTTGGCAATTGAAGATCTTTCAAATCGTTCTGCGATCGCAATTATCCAAACATTCTCCTTCTTCCAACCTTCTTTTATGAGACTTCTACACATCCAGTCATCATCTTCATACTCATGACTTTGCTTCATATTGTTGGTAAATTGAATTGAATTGAATTATTGTATCTTTATAACATCCCTAAAACCACGAAACTAGACGTGGGATTAATAAACAAATATTATTAATTTAATGGAGTTGATTTTCATAAGGTAGTTAGGGTTCGGTAAGGTGAAACTAACGAATAGTAACCTTATTCTTTTTACATAAATGCGATAACGAGAGAGGGCAGGGGATATACTCTGTTTTTCAAATTGGAAGCTCTGTGAGGTACACTTTCTATGGTGGTGTTCTGGTGATCTGACCATACCCATGGCCTAAGGGTCATAATGATAACATCGAATTGCAAATCGAGTTAGTCACGACATACTATGTTTCTCAAATTTTGAAGCTACATGAGAGATCATTGATGATCTTAGTGATCTTTCAGACGGCCAGTTCTATGCATTGATGGATTGCTTTTACGAGGATAATATTTTAAAGAACTCTGACCGTGCCCAAAAGGAAAGCGGATCATGAGAGAAAGAGGGAAAGAAAGAGGACGAGTTGTCAGCATGGACATGTGCCTGTGGTTTTTGGTGGAGAGGCAACAGGAACTTAAGTTTGGAAAGATAAGTTATTACATTAATTTTCTTAAAATTTTACATAGTTATCCTGATAGTGGATAATCACTTATAGTATGTTTTCTTGGGAAGAGTTAAATATTTTAATACTTGAGTTACGTATTTTAATACTTGAAAATGTGTAGTGGGCTTAATGATAAGTTAATGAGTTTTTCTGGGAAAATAATTCTTTGAATTTTGTATAGAGAACTTATGTTATCTTTCTTAGTAAAGAAATATATTTTACTGTGTGTAGATAAAGATAATAATTATGTTAAATTCTTGGAAAGAAAATATATCTATCTACAACAGTAAAAGATAAGTAACTTGGTTTGTCTATATATATATATATATGTTAATGTTACACAATATTTTGTCACCGTCCCTACAATCCCTCACCCTGCATATTGGAGGGTCTTTCCCGTGACCTGTGAGTAGTGTCAAACTCTACAAATACCTTCTTTGCATCCTTCTACATATAGACATGATTATTCTTGTTGAACATTTCCTCAGAAAGCACTTAAAAATCAATGTTTTGGCATTGGCGCAGGTACCTATTTCACCCCTCGCGCCAATGGGGAAATTTTCACTAGAGGCTGCGCCAGCTGGCGCTTTGTCCCTGTGCTGAGCCCGCGCCAGCCTTTTTGGGAATGTTTTTTAACAAAATGGAGCAGAAGTTTCCTTTAACCACCTCAGGAATGACTCATTACAAGTGGTTAAACTCAATAAACCACGGATCTCTTCCTTTAGGAAATGGTTGATGGAACATTCTAAAGGGATATTGATAGGAATCTGTTTGAGTATAGTAATTTGTCCCCGTCCCTACCATTCCCCGTCCCGCACAATGGAGGACCCATTTTGTGACCTGTGAACATTGTCATGCCTTGAAAACATCATCAATGCATTCCTCTAAGCATGAGCTTTATTTGCCCAAGGAGATGTCTCAAGGGAAAATAAAGCTCATGCTCAGAGGGATGCATTGATGATGATTTCAAGGCATGACAATGTTCACAGGTCACAGAATGGGTCCTCCATTGTGCGGGATGGGGAATGGTAAGGACGGTGACAAATTACTGTGTAACAGATGCCCCCTAAAGTATGAGGCCCGAGAGGGAGAGGGGTGAAATGCTTTACGAGAACATGTTCAATTGAAGGCCCGCCGTCGGAAAACCTGCGCAGAAAGATACAACTGATATCTCAAGTACATGATGTATAAGTGGTATGGACGCAGCCATCCGAAACAGAGTATGCTATAATCCGGATCCAGGGTATGGGCGCAGCCATCCAACTAAGATCAAACAAATAGACTCGGGTATGGTCGCAGCCATCCAATCAGTGAGTCATGTACATAATGATAATAATCCACAATCGCAGCCTGGATTACAACAGACACAATCCAGGGTCTTGCGCTCCATCTCGACCCAACAGAGTACAAGTTCAAGCATGCGAATATGTGAGCTGAAGTCGAACATGCAAGAATATCGCCTGATTACCAGCCAATGATGAAAGCTGTTAACAGACGCGAGAGAAACCACCAATAATGACAATGGTCCTCAAGGTACTACAGGTACAATCTACGGCGTGCGAATAAATGAGTTGATGTCGAACACCCGCAGAATCATTCGATCGGAGGTCAATGATGTAAACCTCACGTCGAATGCGACGAACCTGCCATTGAGGCATGCAGGCTCCAAGGTACCATCAGGAGTCTCTAGACCAAATTTCTGGATAATGAGTTGAAGTGATAAGTGACATTGATAGATGGCTAGGAAGTGCGGTTTAACCCGACAGTCGCGCCAATTGGCGCACGTTGCCTTTGTATAGCCCGCGCCAATTGACTTCTGGCGCCAGTTTCACACTTACAGTCACGCCACCCCTGTGAGTTTTTTGAGTTTCTTCATTTTTGAGCTCTCTGGATTTGATCAGTGTTTTTCTTCTTGGTTTTCCGACTGCCTGAGTGTGTTGGAGTCTTGTTTGGCTGGGAATTCACCTCTGTCCTTTGGTTGTTTGCTTTTGTCTATCGATTTCACCTTTTGAGCCCTAGGGCATCTAGTGGCTTGGTGTATCGAGCCCTCCTTGGGAGGTTTGGTGTCTTGATTGTCCTGTCAACTTACTGATTTATTCTCCACATCCTCTTAGTAGTCGTTGATTGTTTTGTTACGTTTTTTGGGTGATTGTTCATTCCTTCATTCGAAATTCGTTTGGCCTTGCTTTGGACCTAGATCACACGGTCCATTGGAAGCTTTTGAGTCTTTTCTTTGCTTTGAGAGACTTTGGTCGATTTGGGGATCTGATTGCTTGCATTGTTGAGTGAATTTTGTTTGTTTCGCTCTCTTGAATATCGTTTCTCAAATTGTTCCTTTTGTTTTCAGTGCACATTAGCTATTGAACATTGAAAATCAAAAAAAAAAAAATCTCTTTTGCTTTTGTTAATTAGTGCAAATTGTGATCTTTTCCATATCGCTAGTGATTAGTGTTTTGAATGAAAACTTTTCAATTGCATTGGTTGCATTAGAGATCTCATTGTTTGTCTTCCGTTCATTTCGTTTGTATAAAAGCTCTCAACTCTTATTTAACTAGTTTTCATCGAACGAAATGTTGCACTGTGGCATATAGCTTTGCATTTAGGAGTCTTTCGAGACACTACATACGATAGGGCCTGGAAATTGAAACTTAATTGAAGATCAACTGTAAAATTTATTCAATTAACCTAAGGCAACATTGGAACCTAACGAAACATATTTAGAAGGTCTAGGCTAGAGACGTGTTCCGGCGTCGTTAAACCTAGCAGCTGTCGTTCGCCTATTGGCTTTAGACAGCGCTAGTACGGACTTGCGCTCCCCGTGCCGTCGCGTATATAAAGGGAGACCCCTATAGGTTTTCAATCCTTTATCCACAGGAAGCCGAGTCTGCCGCCTTTTACCCGTGATACACCGAACACAGCATTCGGGGAGACTACCTGCACGTACGGAAAGTCCTTGGTCGATTTTTGTTTCATTATTGAAACCAAGGTGTATATTGCAGTTCACGGATATTTGGTACACCCTTTGTGCCTAGTTTTTCCTGAGCAGTCATTTGGTCTTTTATGACTCCCTAAACTTGAAAAGACCGTCAAGCGCTTGTCCTTTCACGCTTGTGTCAACTCTGAAAGAGATAGAGTCATCTTTTTATCGTTTCTCGACTCTTAAAATATGAAACGGTAGAATTTCTTACTTTCCAATGTGGTAAAATTAATCGCCCACGATTACACACCTGTTTAGACATTGCTTGTTGACTGTTTGATCGTGTGTTTTAACTCGTTTTCAGCCCGTGTGTGTGTTTGCTCTTTTTTCTTGCCACAGTGGCGGAACCTTCGGTTTCGTCTACTGGTAGTCCTTACACGGACGATTCTTCAGAAGCTTCTCAGCCTTCTGTTGAACCACAGCAGCCTGTTGTTTCCGAGTTTCCTGACGGGGGACCGGTTCTCGCCGAACAACCCTTTGGAGGACCAGTTGAGTTCAATTGGCCCTTTTCGGACCCTGTGTCTGAATTGAGATTAGGAGCTGATTTCCTTTCTCTTACATCGGGTTCACCGTTTGTTGCTGCTGTTTTTCCTCCTAGTCCTCGCCGTCTTTTGCGTGATTTAACGGCAGGATCAACCATGAGTGATTTTGGTGAGGAAATTCCTGGTGAAGACTATCAGCGCATCCCGCGTAGATTGTTTGAGGGAGACGACTCTGAGCTGGCTACCATGTCGTCAGCCAGTCCTTCTTTACCACAGGGATACAGATCTCTGGGTCAGATCATTTCAGCTGCAGCCTCTATGGGAATATCATCTCCTGCTTCGAGACCAGCTGTCACTACACCCGGGGTGTCCCCTTCGACACCCGTCACTTCTGTTCCCGTTCGGCCCACTGTTTGTGTGGCTACCTCTTCTCCTGTTGTCTCAGCATCTGCTACCAGGGCTGGGCCAACTCCTGAAGATGTTTATCTAGCTACTGCTATACCAGAGAATATCTCTCCGGAGGAGTATCGGTTGTTTTTGCAACAGCCGAACGCCGGAGCTGGACAGATTCCCCAAGATCCTTACCGATCTTTCTTTTCGCACTATGCACAAGACGGCACTCCCGTGTATGGTTTCCCAGGTCAGCTTGACGAGCACGGGGAGGTTTTGCACCTTCCTGCTCCTGAGGCTTATTTGTATGCTCAAGGTTTACCGTACAACCAGGCTTACAACCCGCAGGGACAGCCTTTCCAAGGCCAACCTGCAGGCCAACCTAGCTATCTGTACGACCCACAGGGACAGCCCATCCAAGGCTACTCTGCGGGCCAGCAAGGGCCATTGTACAATCCGCAAGGACCATATTACAGCCCTGCTGGTCAACCTGCTCAGCCTCAGCCGGGGTATCAACCGGGACCGACCTATGGTCCTGGGGGGCAAATCCAGCCTTCTTTACCAATGCAACTGCAGTATCCTGTTGTATCTAACGTTGCATATCAGCCAGGGCCACCCTATGGTTCTGCTTCAGGTCAAACTGGTTTCCAGCAAGCACCTGGTCCTGTTCCACCACCAGGCCAACCGGCTCATCCGGTGCAACCTGGTGTCCCGCCTCCAGGCCAGCTGGCCCATCCGGTACAACCTGGGGCCCACTTACAACCAGGTCAACCTGCGCAACCAGCGCCGCCTGTTTATCCGGGCCAACCTGGTCATTCAGGCCAGCCCCCTCACTCGGGTCAACCTGTTCATTCAGGGCAGCCCTCTCATTCCGTTCACTCTGCTCAACAGCTTGTTCATTCAATGCCGCAGCCAAATCAACAGCTGCGCCCTACGTACCAGGCTCCGCAGGGTTCCACTTATCAGCAGCCTACTCATCCTCAGAGTGGTTATTATCCTCATGGTCAGTCTCAACCGAACTATAACCACCCTGGAGGCTCTTAGTATTATCCTCCTCCACCCGGTTCTACCTACGCTCAGCAGCCAAATCCAAACGCTGCTTATACAGGGCAAACGCCTAATCAGGGCCCGAACCCTGGTTATCAAGCCCCGCACTATGGTTACCAGAATCCAAATCAGTCTGGCTATACGAATTATGCCCCCTACGGTCAGAATCCTACAGGACAAAACCCGTGGGGGCAGGGATATTCACAACCATCGTGGAGCACGGGTACCGGACCTTATCCTGGGACTGGCATGGTAGTTAACCCTCCATTGCCGTTCCTGGCTACCTTGGAACTGCCGGACGTTTCAAAATTGACCAATGATCCGATTGCACATAATCCATATTGGCCTCCGGTTCCCACCAAGATACCAGGTGATTGTCCCAAGTTTGAGGGCAAAGCTGGCGAAGACCCCCAGGCGCATGTGATGACGTACCACCTCTGGTGTTCGTCTAACTCTTGGGTCGACGATTCGATTCGTTTGCGTCTTTTCCAGCGTACGTTAACAGGAGCTGCTACTAAGTGGTACATAGAACTATCCCGTGGTATTTTTCAAGATTTCAACTCGTTAGCCATGGCTTTCCTCACGCATTTCCAGTTACCGGTCCGGTATGAGGCCGGGACGCACCTCCTGTCTTCTCTGAAGCAGGACACGGCCACTCACATCTCGGATCACATCCATGAGTGGCGGCGCCGTCGTCGACTGATCAAGTTTCACATACCTGATCAGATTTTGACTCACTGGTTCACCACCTCCTTTGTGAATAAAATCGCTCAGGATATCGCGATGGGAGCATGTGTGACGGAGGAAAAAGCTATCGCGCGTGCCCAGTACCTGGATCTTGTCTATTCGCAATCTGGCACGCTTTATGACATCTTGACTGATGCTCCACGGCCCGGAACCACTAAGGCTCTGCCTACCCCCACGGTGGATGGTGTCATTGGTTCCGTTTCTCAAAATTCGAAGAAGTCTTCGAATGGGAAGCAGAAGGCTAATTCTTCCAACAATACCTCTACTAATCCCGCCTCATCCGATTCTGGTAAAACCGCGGAGGTGAATGCCGTCCAGGCCAATCCTGCGGACAAATCCTCCAAGGGAAAAAAGAAGGGCAAAGGCAAATCAAGATCTAATGCCCCGAAACCGGAATCTAAATCTCGAACTGAGGATGGCTCCCAACGTAAACCGAAATTCCCTTGCCTCATCTGTGAAGGTGACCATTACACTAAGGATTGTCCACGACGGTCCGAGGTCAGTCAACTTCTTAAAGGCTCAAAAGGGACTCCGGCTGTTTTAAAAGAGCCATTTCCATCTCAGCAGACCCAGATGGTCGAACAGGCGTCACCATCTGCACCGTTTGGGTCTCAGGTTTTCATGATGAAGACTAATGCACCTATCACTATCGCTACGCGATCGAAAGATTACAATGAACCGCGGCAGGCACCCGGGAAGGCAGTTGCGGATGGGCCGCCTCCCCCACCTGCCTCCGGCCCATTGGAAATCGAGAAGCCGACTCTCGAACCCGTTGTGAAGCCACCTCCCAAGGGTGTTCTTCGGAGATCCTCTTATAATCCAAATGCTCGTGCCGCTCAACATTACAGTATCGTTGAGGATCTGGCACAGGCGCCATGTGCCATGTCTGCACTCGAGGTTCTTCAAAGTTTTCCTTCACAACAGAAGGCTTTACTGTCTGCAATCGGCGGTATCGATCCCGCCGACTCGAGCCTTCTCACTTTCGATCTGGATAATTTTACTCCCCGGCTTCCACATCAAATCGCTTTGGTCATTCAAGTCGGGATTAACGGTCTGAACATTCATAGGGCCATCGTAGATGAGGGTGCATCTACCTACGTTATGTCCTCCGCTTTCTGGAAGGCCATCTTCTCTCCAGCCTTGTCATCATCTCCCAATGCCCTTGAGGCATTTGATGGTCGGGAATCTAAACCCCTGGGAGTTCTCGAGAGTCTTGCGATCACATTAAAGGGAAAAACTGTCAACGTGGAAGTAGAAGTGGTTGACGCTCGACTCAACTACAACATACTTCTTGGCCGCAGCTGGACCCATGCCATGCTCTGCGTGCCGTCTACCGTCTTTCGATTCATTAAGTTCCCTCACGAGGGCAAGATTGTCACGGTAGATCAGTTGTCATTTTTCACCTCTAACTCTGAGAACAACATGCCATACGTGGATCAAATTCTGAATCCCCCAGACAGTATAGGACTTGGTCTCTTCAAAGACCCAGTCCTCATGGGTATATTCCCCGCACCACCACCGAATACCGCTCAAGTCAACATGTTGTCCAGGATTGATGACCCCTGGCTTATTCCTACACCTGAGCAGGTATATGAGTTTGGAGAATCCATGCCTTTAACGCCAGTAGAGATCAGCTACTGTGAGATTGTTGCCGCATCGGACCCTCCACCTCCTCAGCATGCTCCGATGAGCATGGCTCTCGACGTCTACTCGCACTCCCCCTGGCTTGGTCAGGCTGATTCACCTGATCCTCTCAGAGAGACTTTTCCTTCAGATGAGGCTATCATTGAAACCATGTCTCTTGAGGAGCTGCCCTGGGGTGATGGACATCATCGCTCCTCGTTTATGCCCAGCTTGGGGGCAATGACTGATTGTCTGGAGCGCTATGCTACTCAGGTTCCTTCCCCTCCTCTTCAAACACCGATCTTAATGCACGAGGTCTTTTCGGAGGGCAATCTGAGTAACATTACTCAAACTGTTCCAATCAACATCTCCGTTAAACCGGGGATTGTTGAGAACATTCATGTGGGTGTGACTTGTTCTCCCGAGGAGATTCAAGTCTATACTGAGCTTTTCAAAGAATTCAGAGATGTTTTCGCATGGTCCTACGAGGAAATGCCGGGAATTGATCCTAGCATTGTCGTGCACGAGATTCCAACCTATCCAGGTGCGAAACCCGTGCGCCAACGCTTACGTCCCATGCATCCTCGAAAAGCCGCCGCTATCAAGGCAGAAGTTGAAAAACTTCTGAACGCGGGTTTTATTTATCCTATCCCCCTTACAGAATGGGTGTCCAATATCGTCCCTGTCGATAAAAAGCAGGGTACAATTCGAGTCTGTGTGGATTACCGCGATATCAATCGCGCCTGTCCGAAGGATAATTATCCCACTCCGTTTATCGACCAGATCATCGACGAATGTGCTGGGAGTGAGATCTATTCCTTAATGGACGGTTTCTCAGGCTATAACCAAATCAATATCGCACCTGAGGATCAACATAAGACCACATTCATCTGTCCGTGGGGCACTTTCGCGTACAAAAAACTCCCGTTCGGCTTAAAAAACGCTGGCGCCACGTTTCAGCGTGCGATGTCCTATGCTTTTCATGACATTCGCCATATCGTCCAGCCTTATCTGGACGACTTGCCAGCCCATTCGGGTAAACAAGAGGACCATCCTGAGCATCTTCGATAGATCTTTCTTCGTTGCAGACGCTACAATATCAGGCTCAATCCTCATAAGTGCGTCTTCTGCGTTGATTATGGCCGTCTTTTAGGCTTTATAGTCTCGAAAGACGGAATTCGCCTTGACCCTCTAAAGGTCGAGGCCATCATAAATCTCCCATCACCCTCCTCCCTGTATCAGTTACAGAGTCTGCAAGGGAAAGCGAATTTTCTTAGGCGCTTTATCCCGAATTATGCCGAGGTGGCCAAAGGGTTCACTCGTTTGTTAAAGCAGAATGTTCCCTTTCATTGGGACGAAATCGCTCAAGAATCCTTTGAGAAGCTGAAGACATTGCTCGTCAATGCTCCGTTTCTTCGTCCTCCGGACTACCACCGCGACTTTACTTTGTATCTAGCCGCCGCATTAAGCACCATCGCCATGGTCTTGGTGCAGGATGACGAGAACGGTGATGAACATGTTGTTTATTACCTCTCTCGGAACCTTCTCGACCCGGAAACGCGTTATGCACATGTCGAGGTTAATTAGGCAGCTGAGACGTCGGTGGATGGTCGTTTTCTATTACATCCTTTTTTGCGCACGATGGCGTGTTTCGCATCGCAACCTGGCGACGTATATTCTTTCTGCAGTGTATTAACATCAAAATACTCAAAATGATTGGGATCTCAGGAGTTTGACTTGGAGTTCACCACTGCCAAGTCAACTAAATCACCGGTCTTCGCGGATTTGATATGTTCTCTCCCTACAGATTCTGTTCCTTCACACTCAGAAGATCATATACCGGACGAAACGCTGTTTCTTATTGATACTCGTGATCCTTGGTACGGTGACATCATAGTGTATCTTCAGACCGCGACATTTCGGTCTGAGTTGGATAAAACTGCCCGCCGTCGGATTCGGCACCAGTCCCAACCCTACCGTATAGTAGGAGATACCTTATATCGCATTGGAGTAGATTCGGTGCTCCGACGATGCCTTACCTTGGAGGAGGCTGAGAAAGTCTTAAATGACTGCCACAGTGGCGCCTGTGGCGGACATATGTCCGGATATGCTTCTGCCCAAAAGATTCTACGGGCAGGTTATTTCTGGCCTTCCATATTCAAGGATTGTATCACTGCAGTCCGTAAATGTCATCCATGCCAGATTTTTCAGCGCAAGATGCGCGCGCCGCCGTTGCCATTGCATCCCGTTATTACCGTCGGCCCTTTTGCGAAATGGGGCGGGGATTTTATGACGTGTAACCCTCACTCGGCCGGGGGGCATGCGTATATCATTGTCGCCGTCGACTACTTCACTAAGTGGGCCGAGGCGATGCCTACACTAGCTGTTGACGGGAAAACGGCTGCTTCATTTATATTCAACCACGTTATCGCACGATTCGGGGTTCCTCAAGCCATCGTCACTGATCATGGTACTCATTTCCGTGATTACATGATGACGGAGCTGACTTCAATGTTGGGCTTGCGTCACGACAGCTCAACACCATCCTACCCTCAAGCGAATGGTCAGGTTGAAGCGGTGAACAAGGTTTTGGTCACCATGCTTCAGCGAACAGTTGGGATTCATAAATCCAATTGGCATCTCCAACTGTTCTCAGCTCTCTGGGCATACCGAACATCTGCTAAGAGTGCAACCGGGTTCACACCATTCCAATTGGTGTACGGTCTGGAAGCTACTCTGTCGGTTGAATGTGAAATTCCTTCGCTTAAATTAGTTGTGGAGCTCTTACCGGATACTTCCCCTAAGGAAGAACGTCTTCTGTATCTCGAACGTTTGGATGAAACCCGTCGTCTAGCTGCTTTGATCATCGAAGCACAAAAGAAGAGGGTCAAATCTCATTTTGATCAATCTGTTTCTCCCCGTTCTTTCATGGCACATGATAAGCTTGGAGCTGGTAAACTCCAGCCTATGTGGCACGGGCCCTATATAGTAAAGCGTGTTTTGAAAAATGGGGCCTACGAGGTTATAGATTACGAAGGAGTTCCGCTGGCGCAGCCCAGGAATGGGTTGTAACTTAAAAAGTACTACGCCTGAAATGATTTCTTGGTGTGGTGTGTGTACATAGGTGTGTGATTGTCATTTGTGTGCATAGTGTGGTGTGCTTTGTAAACATATTTCTGCTGATCGGGTCTTCCTGGTTGTGCAGATGTCTATTCATCCATTTGTTGGTTTCGCGGATGGTGCCTCCCGCAGTACCATGAATTTGTCTTCCGCAGCCTAGGTAATCTACGATCCTGCTGGTGAGTTGATTGACCTGCAAGGTGTGTGTTTAGGACGTACCACGAACAATATCGCGGAATATAGCGCCGTGTTGGAATTATTAACCGAGGCAGTAAACCTTGGTATCCGTGAATTGCTCGTGTACCTAGATTCACAACTTGTAGTATTACAACTGAACGGACGCTATTCGGTAAGAAACCCGTCCATCTTACGTCTGTATTTGCGTATTTGACTACTGGAAAGGAATTTTGACTATATTACATATCATCATATACCCAGGCATTTGAATACATTAACAGATGCAGTAGCAAATTTGGTATTAGAGAGACATTTGCGCAATTTATAAATCATCATCACATGTAAAGAAAGACTCATCCAGAAATAGATATGTATATATATAGATATCGAAATGTTTACATAGAGTGTGTCACATAAAACTCAAAAAATATACATAGTCATCTTAGTACATCCGGAGACGCTATGTCTCTCAAAAAATAGGTGTGGTATAAATCCTAAGGACTAATCCGCATGGTGCTCATGATAGCACGTGACTGCACGCACTAGGTGCCTCAGAATTCGGTGGATCCGATTCGGAACTCCCACCGTGTGGCGCTGGTATGCCATCGGTACGTCTGCTAGCCGGGCATAGTCCGGGATCCCGTGGGCAATCCCCTCGAGGTTCTGGATCAGTTCATCTCCTCCGGTGCCTTCTCCCTGAATCTCAGGGGCGAGTTGTGTCCTCCGGGAGATTGGAGACATCCCGGCTGGTCTCTCAGGTCCTACATCTGCATGCATATATAATTGTGTTAAGACGAATGTGTATTTACAAAAAAAAACATATAAACATAAAATCAAAAATATGAGGTCTTACCCAGCTCCTCGTCCCAGTCATCTCCTTCTGGTAGCGGGAGGTCTGGGTCCCCAGTAAAGTCAGTTCCCGAATAGGGCTATTCTTCCACGACAATCAGCTGGCGCCGTAACCACCTAAAGAACTCTGGCCTCCAAGACATCTGTTGGCCACCTCCAGATCTGGGCATCAATGCTGCCCAGCGAGCCATCCTTGGCTCTCGTGGTATCAGACTCCCCACTGCGGCCCCTTGGCCCTGGAAGATTGGTAAACGTTCCAGAATGAACGATACCAAGATGGAACCATAACCGAACTGTTTCAGTTTCCCCTGTTTGCACTTTGTGAGCTGCCTTTTCATATTGATAGTTACTGCTTCTGCCCAGTTGAACAGTAAGGGACCCATGCATTCCGAGGCCAGCAGGAGTTGGGTCTTAGTGGCCTCGTGCGGAGCCTGCGACCCAGCAGCCCGCGTAATGGTATGGAGAACTACTCGCAGTGCTAGATCAGGGATAGTGTGGATATCCACCTTCTTGCTTCCTGATCCTGTTTGTGCCCCTCGGCACACCCGTGCCATTACTTCTTCCATCTTTTCCCCAGATGGTCTGCTTCCAGTCAGTACAGGGATTGGACCTCTGCGGGACAATCCAGTGATGAAATAAACATCGGTAACCTCCAATTCTAACACTTGGTCTCGTAACCTGAACACCTGTTCATTTTCATCCCAGATGCTGATTAGATATTGGAGGAGCTCGGGCTGAGCTCGTAAACATGGCGTGAGGAAGAACTTTTTCAATCCACAGTCTCTAAGTGCATTCATGCAAGCTTGGCTTTGCATGGCCTGTTCATCCTCTTCTCCATGCTCTCGTTCCTTCCATTCGATTGCCATTTTGAGTGATTATCTGCATTCACATGGTCAAAAACCCCTGGTTAGATCTTTGGTGAGCTTTAAATTCCAAGCAATTTGGTCTACATGTCGAATTTTTGGGCGAAATTTAAGGTTCGGCCACTGGCGCGGCTGTTTTGCGAACAGTCGCGCCATGTGGCGTGAGCCCTTTATAAAAAAGAGCTCATTGGCGCGGGTCCGTGCCCAATACCCGCGCCAATGGGCGCAGCCCTAAAATTTTAAGAGTGGCCTCATAGAACTGATTCTTAAGGGAAAATCATTAAAAAATGAATGAAAATGAAGAGCAAGGGAGCGCCTTTTACCTGTGACAGACAAGAAGCTGAATGGTTGCCTGGATTGGTCGCAATCGTCAACGAAAGTTTCTGCTCCAAATGGACCACTGTTGCTTTCTACCAAGGTTAAAAGTAATTTTATTTTTACCAATTTGACATATTTATAACTTTTTCGACGTTGAATGAGTTTTAAAAGTTATTTTTATCAAATATTTGCATATGTTATGTCGAAAATGGATTTTACGCTTGCTTGGTATGTGCAGCAGTAGGTTTTTGCGACTTAAACGATGGAAACGAGTTGTATTTTATACTTTTTCGGACTCGGTAAATACACGAAAAAGTCACTCTAGAGTCATCTTTCAGCTCTTTTCTGACTCTCTAAATATGAAAAGATCGTCGAGGCCCTTGTCGTTTCGATCTCGTTAAAATGGACACGAATCGACATCCACCCAGTATAAGTTTAACCCTTTTTCGGGCTGGGATGGATCGATTACGAAAAAGGAATACCCTAGCCTATTGCGACTAGGAGGTTTTCCCGGATATTGTTTTCTACCTTTTCGGATCTGGGGAACTATTTACGAAAAGGGGCCTGTGGAGTTTTCTTTTCCGCTGTCTTTTCAAACTCTCTAAACATGAAAAGACGCCGAGTTCTTCCTTTGTCAGACTCGTTAAACCCTGATGACATTGGATTCCGTCGCAATGACGTTCTCCGAGTTTCTCCTTCCTAGGACTCGTTAAAAATGCACTAGGATGGATTCGCCCGAAGGGCGGACTTATATCACAAGCATATGCTATCCCCTTCAAGCTTGTTATCAAAAATAATTGGGGTACTCGCCAGAAATGGTGGGGGAAAAAATGGAACCATCGTCGTTGTCGTCGGCAGTATGTCGCTCTTGAACATGGCACTTGTCTGCATTCGTGTCGGGTCGGGGACATCTCATCTCGTTGTTTCACTTTCCCCCACAATTGGGTAATCTCATCTCTCATCCGTTCACCGCCATCGCCATGACCTCTCGATCCGTCGATGCCGGGGACCGCCAAGTCCATCGTCGCGCCGTTCATGTGTCTGCAGAGAAGTTGGCCTCTGCAAATATCAACCTTCCTCTGTTTCTCATATGATCCTGATTCGCAACAAAACATTATGTTTCTCCGTCTCGTGTCGATGATGTGGGAATCATTATGGCCCACCTTCGATCAAGGTCACTTCCTGTCGACTTCAACTCATTATCCAGGAAGTTGGTCTAGAGACTCCTGATGGTACCTTGGAGCCTGCATGCCTCAATGGCAGGTTCGTCGCATTCGACGTGAGGTTTACATCATTGACCTCCGATCGAGTGATTCTGCGGGTGTTCGACGCCAACTCATTTATTCGCACGCCGTAGATTGTACCTGTAGTACCTTGAGGGCCATTGTCATTATTGGTGGTTCCTCTCGCGTCTGTTAACAGCTTTCATCATTGGCTGGTAATCAGACGATGTTCTTGCATGTTCGACTTCAGCTCACATATTCGCATGCTTGAACTTGTACTCTGTTTGGGTCGAGATGGAGCGCAAGACCCTGGATTGTGTCTGTTGTAATCCAGGCTGCGATTGTGGATTATTATCATTATGTATATGACTCATTGATTGGATGGCTGCGACCATACCTGAGTCTATTTGTTTGATCCTCGCTGGATGGCTGCGCCCATACCCTGGATCCGGATTATAGTGTACTCTGTTTCGGATGGCTGCGCCCATACCACATATACATCATGTACTTGAGATATCAGTTGTATTTTTCTGCGCAGGTTTTCCGATGGCGGGCCTTCAGTTGAACATGTTCTCGTAAAGCATTTCACCCCTCTCTCTCTCCGGCCTCATACTTTAGGGGGCATCTGTTACACAGTAATTTGTCACCGTCCTTACCATTCCCCGTCCCGCACAATGGAGGACCCATTTCGTGACCTGTGAACATTGTCATGCCTTGAAAACATCATCAATGCATTCCTCTAAGCATGAGCTTTATTTTCCCTTGAGACATCTCCTTGCAAAATCATGAAAAACATCCCTTTTGGCATTGGCGCGGGCAGGAAGTTCAGCACTCGCGCCAATGGGGAAAATCCTGTAAAGAGGTTGCGCCACCTGGCGCTCTGTCATGGAGCAGCAGTCGCGCCACCCATTTTAGGGACTGTTTTTTAAATAAGGATGGCGGAAGTTGAGTTCCAACAAACTCACAAACCATTGCCTATCTTGAGTTGGGAGGTTTGGCTGCGGGAGTTCTATGGAAGGGAAGTGGTTTTGCCACCTCCCATGGAACCTTTCTTGTTGATAGGGCCAATCCCATAATAATAGGGATCCCAACTCCCTCCTTCCCCATCTATAAAAGCCTGCTCAAATCCATGGCAAGCTAGTCTTGAAGTGCCTAAGCTTTGTATCTCCATATTCCCAAGAGCCTTTGTGCTGCAAAGAATCCTCCCTTTCCCTTAAGGCCGACTCAAGTAAGGATACCATTGTCGAGAGACTCCGGAGAGGTTTTCCCTTTCCTTGGCGAGCTTTGCGAGACGTGGACGACCGGAGACCCGTCCGAAGGAGACTGCGACGTCAGAACTTGGTTGTAATCTTTCTTCGTTCATTATTTAATAGATGATTATGATTATGGTTCCACTCCATTTTCCATCATGTTAATGCGAGTAACATCCTTTCTGACTGATGTTTAGTTACGTATGCTGGTTTCTATGCGTGTATCTGTTCGTTTCTTCCATGTGCAGGTGTTCATCCGCGGAGATCGTGGAAGGATTGTGATCTGCCGGGGCTGAAGAACGGGGACGCTTCTTCTTCAGATTATAGCGTTGGAACCCAGGTAGGCTTCTATTCTTAGTCTTTCCATCCGTAACTAGGAGCTTGCGTCATAACATTGTTTGATTGTTGCTAGACCCCTGCTGGGCTAGTAGGGATCGCCTCTGTCCGCAGAGGGGATTTACCTCCTCAACAGCTAGTGTTATGGAAACTATGTAAATGAAAATTCTATGTAATTTATCCCATGAACTTTAAAGCAAACTTTAAGGTAAACTATCAAAATTTCATTTCTCCCATAAACTTAAGGGAAACTTTAAGGAAAACCGTGTACATGTCATTTCTCCCATAAAATTTAAGGCAAACCATGTACATGTCATTCTCCCATAAATTTTAATTTAATATATTTTTTAAACTTAAGGCAAACTTTAAGGAAAACCATGTACATATCATTTCTCCCATAAAACTTAAGGTAAACCATGTACATTTCATTCTCCCATAAACTTTAATGTAATATATTTTTAATGAAAATGCTAGTGTTTTAAGGAAAACCCTGTACATGCCATTTATCCCATGCATTTGCAATAAAATTTAAGTCATTCAAAATTAATATTCATTTAATATATTTTTAAGAAAAATGTCAGTGTTTTTGGAAACCATGTACATGTCATTTCTCCCATAAAGTTGGCATTTGCTAGTGTTTTTGGGAACCATGTACATGTCATTTTTTCCCATGAATTTGCAATAAAATTTAAGGCATCTGCAATAAAATTTAAGGAATTTGCAATAAGGAAAATGCTAGTGTTTTTGGAAACCATGTACATGCCATTTCTCCCATGCATTTGCAATAAAATTTAAGGAATTTGCAATAAGGAAAATGCTAGTGTTTTTTGAAACCATGTACATGCCATTTCTCCCATGCATTTGCAATAAAATTTAAGTCATTTTCAATAAATGTTCATTTAATATATTTTAAAGAAAAATGCTAGTGTTTTTGGAAACTATGTATATGTCATTTCTCCCATAAAGTTGGAATTAGCTAGTGTTTTTGGGAACCATGTACATGTCAATTCTCCCAAACATGTACATGTCATTTCTCCCATAAAACTTAAGGCATTTTCAATAAAATTTAAGCCATTTGCAATAAGGAATAAAATTTAAGGCATTTGCAAAATGAAAATGTTAGTATTTTTGGAAGCCATGTACATGCCATTTCTCCCATAAACTTTAAGGCATTTTATAGTGTTTTTGGGAACCATGTACATGTAATTTCACCCATAAAATTTAAGGAAAAACATGTACATGTCATGTCTCCCATGCATTTGCAATAAATTTTAATTTAATATATTTTATTGAATTTGTTTTTTTTCACGGATCAAAAAACCCACTAAACATGGTTGAAAAATGGACATTATGCAAATATGTTTCTTGCTTTCCCAATCCAAGGAAAGCAGTGACTACACATGTGTTTTACAATATTGCAACTAACAAGGTCTTCCAAAGGAAAATGAATATACCGGGAATAACAACAAACAACAAGGAATATTACATTGCATTGATAGAAGTCTTGGGAACAACCAGGGAGTATGGCTCGAATGGAATTGTAGTTTTTCACTAATTATGAAATTGTGTGCAACCAGATGAAAGGCATGTACCAAGTTAAGAAGGACAGGCTAAAAAAATTGCATGGAAAATAAAACAATATTGTTAGACAATTTCAATTTTTTAGTATAAGACATTGTGAAAATGTTAATAAGGTGTCTGGTGATCTATTGTGTGGGGTAATGCCAATTAAAGATTCATCTATAAAAGATGAATTAGTATTATACAGGGCAATGCCAATTCAAGATTCATCTCTCAAAGATGAATTCGTGTTGAGACCTTCTCCTTCAAAATTTATTGATGGACATTGTAGCATATATTTTTTCAATTATATACCAAGTGTGCTCCCACCATGTAAGCACAACTTGGTGAACTTCACATTTTATAAAATTAAAATATGAGGAATTCAAAATTTTTTTGTTTAAATTGAGTTTCACACATTAATTTGTGCTTTGAAAGTTGTGTTTTACATAATTTTTGTACTAAATTACATTAATTTGAAATCTTTTGAATTTATTTTAAATAGTAATTTAAAAATAATTGTAAATGTCCACTATATATATATATATATATATATATATATATATATATATATATCATGGAAGATGAAAGGTGAAGATCAATAGAATCCCATGCCTCTACGATAGAGGAAGATCATGGATCTAGGGATGTTCATGGTATTTATATTAAATGTGAATTCTTTTAAATGACATTTTAATATATAATATTATCTCTATACATACATGTACTACATGTGGAATTGATTATTTTATTGAATATATATATATATATATATATATATATATATATATATATATATATATATATCCCCGTGTACATACATGTGTAAATATGGAATTGATTTTTTTTATCAATTTTGTGATTTAAATTAGGTTTTAATAAATTTTATTTTTTATGTTTTAGGAGTTAGGAGGACAATATTATCTACTCCATCAATGGAGCATTGCCACGGTTTATGCAATCATGGTATGGTTCACGCAATTTAATTAATCATGTGTACATGTATTTATATGCATGAATTTATTTTTGAATTGATTATAATTTCATATATTTTTTATGAAGCTTCCCTCTCGTCACGTGAGGTTGGTGGTGGTACACATTCCCCTAGTGGCCCATCAATAGGTGGTGGCAAATTACGTGAGGGTGGTGATATGCATTTCCCCAGAGACTAATCAATAGGCGGTCGTGTTGGTTCTCAACCAATTGGTGGTTATTCTGGTTCTCAACAATCTTAGGGTGGGCATGATGCTAGCCAACCATATCGAGGTGGCCATCAATATAAATATTATTTTCATTCAATTTGTACAAATTGTTTCACATGTTTTTTATTTATAAAAAATTTACATGTTGATGTAGAGGGTGAAATTGTTGCCCTAAAAAGACGTAAGCCAGAACGCATTATTCAAGAAGAAGGTTGTGCACCAACCACGACTTATCTGTCTGACGTTTCTGATATACCTTGGGAAACAAACATCCAACAATGCACATTACAAAGGTTTTAATATCTTTATTCAAAATTGAAGAAAGATCTTGTGTTTTTGAAACTCCCTGCTGAGAGTCGAGAAATCTTAGAAATAGTTACTCACTATTTAAGAAAACTTGTAGATGTGTACAAAATGATTGGGCCAACCAATGATACTTTTGTAGAAGTGATGAGGAAAAGAAAGGAAACAGTGATGGGTCCTGATACATGGGATGTTTTTAAACAAAAAGTTATAAAAGAAATGACCAACTGTATCTTTAATTTCAAATAAGGGCCAAAAAGAAAGATGCTAAAAGTGAAATATTTCAAGCACCCTGATATAGCTTGCCATTTGTATGATAGGCACCTTGTTGCCTATGGAAGACTACCATGGAACGACGAGGTTCCTTTTTATTTTTCAAAATTATTTTCTGCAGAATTATTTTTGGGAATGAAACCTAATTATAATGACCTTTCCTTTGAATTTTTTGGTCCTGGGAAAGGTCGATTATGTGACTGGAGGGGTGTTAAGCATGATGCTATGTTGCCTCGCCCCGAGCCACCATTGCTAAGTCTATCTCTTCGTGTGGAAACTTTGCGGTCAGAGATGGATGCCACTTCTCAAATTAGTTGAGAAGCATGGGATGTCATCATAGACAATGTTCAGAGTGTACTTGGTGTAATTGATGTTTTTTTTAATCGACAGAGAGCATGAGAGAATACATGTGATAATTTTGTGTATCATACAGATGATGAGGTAGACAACATGAATTTGGAAGAGCTAAGAACATATGCAAAGAATTGTTGCAATGGTTGGAAGGACCTAATTATTCATGAGGAAGAGGGCATGTGATCGGTATGTGTTAATGGTTATGGTGATTATTTTAAAACATGTGCAATGTGTAATAAATACATATACATACATTCATTTGTATATGTTAATCTAACAAGAATGTACAATATATGTGACCACCATTTTCAGTTCTTGCACTTGATGAATGAAGATGTTAATATCACGGTTGAAGCTTCAGGTTCACACAATCAAGATGGTTCTCACCATCAAGATGATATGTTGGCACATGTTAGTGTTTTTTAAGTGAACATTATGTTGATGTACAATTATTTTAATCTATTATTATATATTGGAACATGATGACATATTTTTAAAATAAATAAGTATGTATGCATGTACATGCATATAATTAAATGTTAATAGATTCCAATTCCGTCCAATGTTTTTGCGATGGAGGTACCTTCTTATTCCCTATTAGGAGATGTTCCAAATCCACCATCACAAGTATGAACAAATTTTCACTTAAAATATGTTTTTAAGTTATATATTGAAGTTCAAAAGTTTCATTAAAAAATGAGATCTAGATCTTGAGTTATTTTACAGTTTAACTTTTTTTGAATTTTAGGTTTCTAGAGATCATTTTCTTTCAGAGCAACCCTTACGAGATATGCCCAATCCACCATCACAAGTATTCAATTTTTCACTTATATGTTTAAGTTATAAATTGAGGTTAAAAAGTTTTATTATAAAATGAGATCTATACCTTGAGTTATTTTATAGTTTTAAATTTTTTGAATTTTATGTTTTTGGAGATGATTTCCGTTCTCCAAGGACTAGCGATGGAGTGTATGATGGAAATACGAACATCCACACCATTTGAACAAGTTGTCTATTTTTTTTTTAATATTATTGAAAATTAGTTTATATGCATTTTCATTTGAAATTTTTTAATATATATATATAGTTTGCTGTGGAGGATATTTTAATGGACAAGCAACAAAAGACAATGGAGAGAGAACTACATGAGGTATTGCATGATTTGTTTTTTTACATGAAGTTCTATATTCTCATTCAATTTTAAAACATTAAGTTTTAATGTGTTTACACGTTCCCCATTCCTTAGAGGATAACAAGAGGCTAAGGACGTTGCTGGTAAAGACACTGGATCCATCTGTATTTGATTGATAATGCATGTGTGCAACATTTTATTTGATAGATCTAGTCTTAAGTTTACTTTTCTATATATTGTCTTATCTATGCAGTCATATTTACTTTTCTATATAACTTGATACTTGTAACACTATACATTGAACTATATATATTTACTTTTACTGTTCATGTGATATAAATTTTCGACAGATTTTACTCTTTGGATATAGTTTGAAACTACATTTAATTTTAACAAGAATGATTTTAAATTTTGGATAGTTACAATTGCAATGTGATCACATGTTGTGATATCTAATTTTTTGTTTTTAAAACTCAAGTTGTCATTTTATTTGTTAAATATAAAATTCAAATCTAGATGGAAATTTCAAATTACAAAACATGTGTATATTTTGGATAGTTCAACTACATTTGGCATGTCATCACATGTTGTGATATAATGTTTTGTTTTAAAAACTCAAGTTGTCATTTTATTTGTTAAATATAGAATGAATCTCTAGATGAAAATTTCAAATTACATTTTCACAATGTGTATATTTTGGATTGTTGAACTACATTTGGCATGTGATCACATGTGATATAATGTTTTTTTTTTTAAAACTCAAGTTGTCATTTTATTTGTTAAAAATAAAATGAATATTTAGATGGAAATTTCAAATTACAAAATATGTATACATGTGTACATATTTTGGATAGTTGAACTACATTTGGCATGTGATCACATGTTGTGATATAATATTTTTTTTTTAAAACTCAAGTTGTCATTTTATTTGTTAAAAATAAAATGAATCTCTAGATGGAAAATTAAAATTACAAAACATGTATACATGTGTATATTTTGGATAGTTGAACTACATTTGACATGTGATCACATTTTGTGATATAATGTTTTTTTTTTTTTTTTTTTTTTTTAAATTCAAGTTGTCATTTTATATGTTAAATATAAAATGAATCTCTAGATGGAAATTTCAAATTACATTTTCACAATTTGTATATTTTGGATAGTTGAACTACATTTGGAATGTGATCACATGTTGTGATATAATGTTTTGTTTTTAAAACTCAAGTTGTCATTTTATAAATGGTAAATATAAAATGAATCTCTAGATGGAAGTTTCGAATTACAAACCATGTATACATGTGTATATTTTGGATAGTTGAACTACATTTGGCATGTGATCACATGTTGTGATATAACGTTTTGTTTTTAAAACTCAAGTTGTCATTATATTTGTTAAATATAAAATGAATCTAGATGGAAATTTCAAATTACAATTTACACATACATGTGTATATTTTGGATAGTTAAACTACATTTGGCATGTGCTCACATGTTGTGATATAATGTTTTGTTCTTAAAACTCAAGTTGTCATTTTATTTGTTAAATATAAAATGAATCTAGATGGAAATTTCACATTACATTTAACACATACATTAGTACATGTTATGCATTTGAACATGTGTGTGAATGCTATATAATTTTAGGATGCACATCTATTATTTAGGTGATATTTAAGTACATTTTTCATGATCATATTTTTAAAAAATCATAGATGGTTAAATAAATTTTAAGTTCACATGAATATATGTACATAAAAATGATTGAAGTACAATACATATCGATGTATATATCTAAAAACAATCATAAAATGTACAGGTCAGAAGCCATACCATGGCCCCATACCAGCGTCAGAAGCCCATCAGGGGCAGCTACAGGGGTGTGTTCTCAGGCCTCTCTCACTGTGGCCATGACCAGCGATTGGAATCCACCAAGGGCTCTGCATCTAATAGCCATGATGTGCTAGCTCCTCAAGCATTTGATAGCATTCACGGGGAGATTTTTTTTCCTCCAGGGAAGCCTAAGGGTAGAAGAGGTTGGAGGAAATCCACCATTCTGAAATCTGTGTAGCCTTTACCTAGGAAAACCAACCCGCTTCCAGCTTATGAGCCCACGATGGAGGAGATAGGTGTTTGGGTTATGGACTCGGATGGTGTCTGGACCAGAGATTACGATGTAGAGTACCCAGTCACTCCCATCATCGATGCGGCCCCTCTAAAGCCTCCTTGAATACACAGAGCTAAGGAGGAGGCTATTGCTAGAGAATATGAGTGCCTGGTAGAGGAAGAGGACCAGGCGATGGACAAAGATGAATGAACTCCATTATTTTTCGGTAGCAAGGTTAATTTCTATTTTTTGTCACCTTAGGATATACTTCAACTCTTTTGTTTTTATATGGGCCACTGAATATTAACTTGGTTTAATTTTAACACTACCAAGGTAGGGATAGGCTAAGCACTGCTTGCCATCTCTGCCCATTGCCTCTATACAGCTTTTCATGCTTTTAATATAGTTTAGCCCAAGTTGCAAAAAAAAATTTCACATGAATATATGTACATAAAAATGATCAAAGTACATCTTTGAATATATGTAATAATGATTGAAGTACAATACATATCGATGTATGTATCTAAAGAAAATCATGAAATTCTAGGTGTTCTTAGATGTGTCAAACAATCATAAAATTTTAAAATTGCATTAAAAAATATATCCAGTACACAACATTTTTCATTAATGTACATAGAAAAGCTACTTTCAGTTGATAGTAAACTCAAAATTAGAAAACATGTATCATATTTTGCATTCAATAATGAATATTATAATTTACTTAATAGGCACATCTAAAACAAAATCGTGCAACTTAAAATTTGCATTATATCAACTATGTTAGATACACAGATATGTACATTTTGCAATAATGACATTATGAAAAATTGTACCAGAGAATGCATGAAATCGTTTAAGACCATATAATCTAGAAATTTGTATTTGTAAACATGTATAAATTACTCATGTGAATGTACCAAAACAATGTACATGTGCAGACACTTGTACATATAACATAAAAAGGCGGTTCAATTTTTAGTTGAGTTCTGGAAGTTCTAAAAGATGAATCCAAAGTGAAGAAATTGTTGGGCAGTTAAATCAAAAAAATTGCAATGGAATTTCATCTTCAATGATCCATTCATGACTGAATTTTGGCATTTTCCATTTCTTAACTTTAATTTTTTTCCTTGATTGAACTTCTATCAACTTTATGCGTGTTGCACAGACCAAGTGACTATATTGACAACTTATGACATCAAGTTCATAGTCTTCAAAGTAAAAAAAATCCCCACTTTGATGAGTTTGTTGGAAAAAATAACCTTTCAGTATAATAGACCCTCTGTCATATGTAAACCCGTTATCATAATATTTTTCCAATAATTTAATCTTTCATTCAGTGCAACGCATCAAATAATAATTCACATTTTCATTGTTGATAGTAGGTGAAACTACAACAAAAACATCTCGTGCACAAAAACAAACTTATGTATTTATATTTAGATCATAATTAACATGAAAAATTAACTTTGAAATTAGCATGTGTACTTGATTTTATTATCTATTTCTAGATTTCTATAATTTGAAAGAAATTGAAATGTTACCTTCTCTAACAAGATCGGAAACTCGATCACCTTCGGATGATATTGTAGTCTCCTCTGATTGCATTTCTTCAAATTTTTCAATGGATATTTTCCCCTTTGTATTTAGTTTTGTATGTTGCCAATCTTTTACATACATTATGTTTTCACAAACATCATTGGATTTTGTGTTGTCTATGCAAACATGACAAACACACGGATATTTTCTTTTATCCAATGCAAACACATTTTTGGACAACTTTGTTTTAATTGAATGCAATTTTCGAGTCCCTTTTATTGTTTCAATGTCATCTCCAATCGATCTATCTACATCTTGGACCCCAATATGCCAAAAAAACTTATATGGAAAATTCAAAGATGAATATAAATATGTTACCAAAATACCATCAAAGATAATAATTGTGATAAATATTGTTTAAAATTAGAAATCCAATAAAAATTAAATCATGTACCTTCATACTTCCCTTGATTGGTTAGTCTCATGGCTTAGTGCAGTGATGCACCATTGAAAAACTTGTTCAACTGAGACAAGTTAGCTTGCAGAGTGGTCCATTTTATATCTTCGAAGTGCCCGTTTTATACATGCCCCTGCACCGTCATGTTCCCCTTTTCCATGACCAGTCTCAAAGAAATTCCAACAATGTTTAATGCAAGTTTTCATATGAAGATGGCACAACCAAAGAATGATCATGGATATTTGAATTGACCTTCGCTTCCATCTAACCATATAAAATTTTCGTTGAATTTTATTTCATGACTTTTCAAGGAGTCATAAATCTTTTCAAAACAATATTGTACAAAATATGTATCATGTGTAAATCATCACTGATATAAAATTGAGATTCTTTAATAACATGTTGATTTTCACTGGTGCTTTCTATATGATCAAAATTTTGTCCAGCATTTCTATATAGAATATGGACAAGCATGGAGACTTGGTCAGAATGATAGTATTCGGTCTGTATTTCTTTTTGTGGAACAAATGTGTAGTTTTCTGCAAAATCAAATATTGACAAAATGGTCCCTAGTGGAAAAACATCGCGGTATTTTTTGAATTGCAAGTCCTACCATGTAGCTCTATGGGAATGTTTGGTGTATTTATAAATTTATGCCTCAAAATTTTTCAAAAACTCTATCACCAAAATTTCTTCTTCTTGTAAATAAATTCTTTTAGCACTTGTAGTACTACCTGAACCATGTTGGACAATGATTGATCATCATGATATTTGTTTTGAAATTTAGTCAAATTTCCACAATCATCGCATTTTTTACCATCAACACATTTCTTTTGGTAAAATAATTCATGGCTTTCTCTTCCACATAGAATTTGAGATATGAAATCATGGATAGTGGAAGGAGGAGGTGAATCTTTCCAAAATATTTTACCAAAATTAAGGAATGTGCCATAATATAATTGGAATTCCACATGATAATGACAATAACATGTGTCGCATACAATGATAGGTTTAACATACCATGGATTTTGTTGCACAAATTCATTGATTGAGACATCAATTTTACGATTCTCTTCTTTGAACTTGTTGAAAAACTCTGTCTGCGTGGTGTCCAAGAAGTGTTTTGCATGTTCTTTGTACTGATTTCATGTTATTCTTCTTTGCATCACATCCCTTGCTTTTGGTGAAACACGTCATTTTTTCATCCAATATTCATATATTATTTTTTTTAACATCTTCTCCAAGTCAATATTTTCAGGGTTGCCTACAAATCGCTATCCAACAAGTGAATTAATCATTTACATATATTTGCAATTAAAATTTTCGATGTTTGTGCAAAGTTATTCATGATGTTCCTAATGCTTGTGCCATATATTTTACAAAGCGATTCTATTTAGTACTTGCTGAAACCATTGCCATTTGTATTGCTCTACATGCATCTAAATCACTTTTCTTTCTAGATCTTCCAATTGAATTTAGAGCACTATTTGTATTTTGTATCACATTTTCCTTCATTTTTTTAATCTTTTGCTGGTTTTCGAATACCCAATGAAGTCGTAGCTTCTTTTACTTTCTTTTATGTTAAGATACTTTTCAACATTTGGGCTTGATCTGCCATAATTTCATCTTTGAAGAACGAATCAATAATGCACTTAACACGATATCGTATAACATGGTTAGTTTTTTTTATCTCCATATGTGCGAGTGTCAACATTTTCTAACATCTCATCATCGATATTGATTTCATTTGTACATATTAGAATTAAATGTGCATAATAATTTTACATATTCAATAAATAATTAAATTAATAAATATGTATAATTTCAATAATATAAATTCAACATATATATATATATATATATATATATATATACTTGGTGATTCAATTTCTTCACTTGAATTTCTTTCAACATTTTCAACATCTTTAATCACTGGCTCAATATCTCTTTCACTTTCTCTTTCAAAATTTTAAATATCAAATTTATAATATTTACATTTACATACCTGCTTCAACTTCTAGTTCAGGTTGATTTTACCTTTCAATATTTGAGCATTATTCTCTCTTTTTCTTGCGATATTCTCTCCCCTATTCTCTATGTTCCTCAAGGTCTCTTATTCGAACATATTTTCTCTTGCAATTCCTTCGATTTCCCATGATAATTGAGTATGAAGCTCAAAAAATTTCCATCAAAAATTTAGACAAAAACTCAATTTACAAAAGCATCACAAAATATTTAATTTAAAAAAAAAAAAAATCATTTTAATTTTTTTTCACAAAAGACATACTTCAACCCAAAACACTTACTTTAAAAATCCCACCAAAAAAATATCTTTTAAAAATGAAATGAAGCTCAAAATATTTCTGTCAAAGTCTTGCAAAAAAATTTCATTTAAAAAGTTAGACAAAAACTCACTTTAAAAAATCATTATAAAAGATTTACTTCACCGAAAACACTTACTCTAAAAAAATGTCACTTTGAAAAATACCTCCAAAAAATTTTCATTGTAAATTAAGCCCAACCTCTTAAAAAATGTTAGTTTAAAAAATACATCCAAAAAATGTCTTTTGAAAATTAAGCCCAAAAAACCTCTAAAAAAATGTATCTTAAACAAAATACCTCCAAAAAATATCCTTTGAAAATTAAGCCCAAAAATCCTCTAAAAAAATATCACTTTAAAAAATACCTCCGAAAGATGTCCTTTGAATACTAAGCCTAAAAATATTTCTTTGAAAATTAAGCCCAAAAAAAGTCATTTTCCAAATCACCCTGAATGAATAAATGTGCGAAATTATGCGAAAATAATGATTCTGTTTTCGGCAATTTATATAGCTGCAAAATGTTTTTTTGAGGGGCTTCAATGAATTTTCTGGTCAACGTAATTTAGATCCAAATTTCGGTCAAACTTCTGTAAAAACTTTGGCTAAAATTTTGTTTCGTTAGAATTAACGGGCTGAGCGGGAAAAAAATAATTCGACCGAACTTTTTTAAAATTCCGATCGAACTAACACGTCTGCAAATATGAAACAGCTTGAATCTGAACACATTTCTTCAACTTTGGAATCATTAGAATCCATGAAACTTTATGAATTAACTGTTGGAACGAAGAAAAGGATTTGCAGAATTCAATCTACTTTCAGGAAATATAAATTTTATGGAATTCCATAAATATTTACTAATTTTAATTAATTTTGTAATAAAATGGGTGCAAACAATTTCTGAAGGTCATTATGATTCGGTGAAATCAAAATTTTGTATCTTCCAAAATACACTGTAAAAAAAATTGAAAAACATTATGGTGCATTACATTGGTCTGTCGTCTGCAATGGATAGTTTTTAGATTTTTAGTTTATAACTAATATGTTGAGAAATTTTGTGTGCGCCGAAACATATTCAAAATATGTAGTTTTTTCATATTGCATAAGTTCAAAAAATTCTAGTAATTATGATATGCATAAGTTGGTTTCGTAAATATAATGAAACCGAGGTAGACTCTGTCTATATTGTTGTAACACATTTTTTTCTCAAAAACACAAAGTTTTCAAAGAATATACCAACGCATTTGAACATGAATTTTCATGAATCCTTTGATTCTTAAGGAAAACACGCTCAAAGAAATGTTAAGTTGACATATGAAATTTGAATAAAAAAATTCCAAAAAATAAGTAATAGAAAGCTAATAAAATTTTTGACAAGTTTTATTTTTATTGTAAAATGAAATTCTAAATAGAAAATTTGTTTTGGCTTACAGAAAGTTGAAGAACAGAAAAAAATGATATTTTTTTGTCAAAAAAGGGCAAAAAGTGTAACCCAACTTCACATTTTCACCCGAATGGTTTACCAAGGTTGATTTTTATATTGAGACAATATTTTCGCAATGCGATGTTGGACCATGGTTGACCATGATTAACCATGGTTGATTTTCATATTGAGACTATCTTTGTCACAATGCGACATTAGACCATGGTTGATTTTCATATTGAAACAATATTTGTCACAATGTGAAATTGGACCATGGTTGACCATGACTAACCATGGTTGATGATGGTTGATAATGGTTTACCATTGTTGACAATTGTTTAACATTGTTGATAATAGGTTACGATGGTTGAAAAATGTTTATTTTCATATTGAGACAGTATTTGTCACAATGTGATGTTTGAAAATGGTTTATAATTGTTTACTATGATTATAAACCCAACATATTTATATTAAACCCAAGGATTAAAATTATAAACCTCATGAATAATATTATAACCTAGGTATATGAACCCTTAGATTAATAAACCCAAGGCTCCGAATTGATATTATAAACCAACGAGAATAATAAACCCAAGCGGTTAATACTAAAATTCAAGGGATTATAAACCCAAGGGAATAGTATTAAACCCAAGAGATTAATATTATAAACCCAAGGTAAATAAACCCTATGATAAATATTATAAACCCTAAAATAAACATGGTTGACTATGGTTTACCATGGTTGATTTTCGTATTAAGACAATCTTCTTCATCATGTGATGTTCGACTGTGGTTAACAATGGTTGATTTTCATATTGAGACAATATTTGTCCTAATGTGACATTCGAAGATGGTTAACCATGATTTACCATGGTCAATGAAGGTTGAAAATGGTTTACCCTTGTTAACCATTGTTGACGATGGTCGACAATGGTTTATTTTCATATTGAGACAATATTTTTCGCAATGTGACATTGGACCATGGTTGACCATGATTATAAACCCAAGGGGTTTATATTAAAACTTATGATTAATATTATATACTCTATGAATAGTATTATACCCTAGGTATATAAACCCTTGGATTAATAATCCCAAGGGATTGATATTATAAATGCAAGGGAATAATAAACTAAAGGGGTCAATACTAAAATCCCAAGAATTATAAACCCAATGGAATAATATTAAACCCAAGGGATTATAAACCCAATGGAATAATATTAAACCCAAGGGATTAATATTATAAAATAAAGGTAAATAAACCATAATATAAATATTATAATCTGTAAAATAAACATGTTCATGGAAAATTTTAGGGGCTAATAATCACAGGTGGGCTAATTATCCATTCCTTTTCCCAAAAAAAAGTCGCCAATTGATATTTCTTTTTTTAAATTGATTCTCCCAAATTTTATAATATAAAATTATTTTACCATAAAAATTCCAAAATTTTAGATATACTAATATAAAATAATTAGAAAACTAAATATTTTTACAAAAATATCATCACAAATTTTACAATTTACATATTGAGGACTAGTAAGATTCGCCAAGGTCTCTAAACTTTAAGATAAACTTCCATCCTTAAAATTTTCCCTGAACATGGTTGACTATGGCTTACAATTGTTCATTATCATATTAGGACAATCATTGTCATAATGCGACATTGGACCCTTTTTTACCATGGTTGATTTTCATATTAAGACAACCTTTGTGACAATGTGACATTGGAAAATAGTTAACCATAATTGACCATGGTTGATGATAGCTGACAATGGTTTACCATTATTGACCGTGGTTGAAAATGGTTCACTTTCATATTGAGAAAATATTTTTGACATGTGACATTGGACCATGATTGACGAAGGTTGACCATGATTATAAACCTAAGGGAATAATATTAAACCCAAGGGATAAATATTAGAAACCAAAGGGATTATAATAATAAAACAAGCATGGTTGACTATGGTTTACGAAGGTTGATTTTCATATTCACACAATCTTTTTCACAATGCAATGTTGGACCATGGTTGACCATGCTCGATTTTCATATTGTGACCTTCTTTGTCGGAGTGTGACATTAGATCCTTGTTGACCATGGCTGACATATGGTTGATTTTCATATTGAGACAATATTTGTCACAATGTTACATTGGACCATGGTTGACCATGATTGACCTTAGTTGATCATGGTTGATAATGGTTACAATGTTCATGATTGGTTACAATGGTTGAAAATGGTTGATTTTCATAGGTATATGAACCCTTGGATTAGTAAACCCAAGGGATTGATATTATAAACCCAAGGTAATAATATTAAACCCAAGGGATTAATATTATAAACCAAAGGTAAATAAAACCTAAGATCAATATTATAAAACCTAAAATAAACATGGTTTACTATGGTTTACGATTTTTGGTTATCATATTAGGACAATCGTTGTCATAATGGGACATTGGAGCATTTTTTTACCATGGTTTATTTTCATATTAAGACAATATTTCTTATAGTGTGAAATTGGACAATGGTTAACCGTAATTGACCATGGTCGACGATGCTTGACAATGGTGTGCCATTTTTTACCATGGTTGACAATGGTTCACTTTCATATTGAGACAATATTTGTCACATGTGATGTTGGACCAAGATTGACTAAGGTTGACCATGATTATTAACACAACAGAATACTATTAAAATCAAGGGATAAATATTAGAAACCCAAGGGCTTATAATCCTAAAATAAACATGGTTGAATATGGTTTACCAAGGTTTGTTTTCATATTGAGACAATATTTAACACAATGCAATGTTGTACCATGGTTGACGATGGTCGATTTTCATATTGAGACAATGTTTGTAAGAATGTGATGTTAGATCATGGTTGACCAAGGTTGGTTTTCATATTGAGAGAATATTTTTCACAATGTGACATTGGACCATGGTTTACCAATGATCAATATGGTTTACCCTTGTTCATGATGGGTTACGATGGTTGAAAATAGTTGATTTTCATATTGAGACAATATTTGTCACAATGGGATGTTGGACAATGGTTGATCATTGTTGAGCATAATTAGAGACCAAATAGATTTATATTAAACCCAAGGTTTAATATTATAAACCCTGTGAATAATATTATAGCCTAGGTATATGAAACCTTACATTAATAAACCCAAGGAATTGATATTATAAACCCAAGGGGTTAATAATAAAATCCCAAGTGATTATAGACCCAAGAAAATACTATTAAACCAAAGGGGTTAATATTATAAAACCAAGGTAGATAAACACTAAGATAAATATTATAAACCCTAAAATAAACATGTTCGACTATGTTATACCATGGTTGATTTTTATATTGAGACAATCTTTGTTATAATGCATCATTGGAAGATGGTTGACCATGGTTTATTTTCATATTGAGAAATTATTTGTCACAATGTGACATTGGACAATGGTTTGCCATTGGTGACCATGATCATAAACCCAAGAGATTTATATTAAACCCAATGACTAATATTATAAATCATTTGAATAATATTATACCCTAGGTATTTGGACCCTTATATTAATAAACCCAAGGGATTGGTATTATAAACCCAAGGAAATAATAAGCACAAGGGTTTAATACTAATATCCCAAGGGAATATAAACCCAAGGGAATGATATTAAACCATGGTTGATTTTCATATTGAGATAATCTTTGTCACAATGCGACATTGGAACATGTTTTACCATGGTTAACTATGGTTGATTTTCATATTGAGACAATATTTGTCACAATGTGACATTGGATGATGGTTAACCATGATTGACCATGTCATGAAACCTTAGATTAATAAACCCAATGGATTAATATTATAAACCAAACGGAATATTAAACCCAAGGGGTTAATATTATCAACCCAAGGTAAATAATCACTAATCTAAATATTATAAACTCTAAAATAAACATGGTTGACTATGGTCTACAATGGTTGGTTTTTATATTGAGACAAATTTTTTCATAATGCATTGTTGGACCATGGTTGACCATGGTCGATTTTCATATCGAGACAATCTTGGTCACAATGTGACATTTCACAATGGTTTGCCATTGTTGACCGTGATCACGAACCAAATGTATTTATATTAAACCCAATGACTAGTATTATAAACTCTTTTAATAATATTGTACCCTAGGTATATGAAACCTTAGATTAATAAACCCAATGGATTGATATTATAAACCTAAGGGAATAATAAACTGAATGGTTTAATACTAAGATTTGAAGGGAATATAAACCCAAGGTAATAATATTAAATCATGGTTGATTTTCATATTGAGACAATCTCTGACACAATGCGACATTGGAACATGGTTGACCACGGTTAACTATGGTTGATTTTAATATTAAGAAAATATTTGTCACAATGTGACAGTGGATGATGGTTAACCATGAGTGACCATGGTCAATGATGATTGACAATGGTTTATCATTGTTGACAATGCTTTATTGTTGTTGACTATGGTTTACAATTTTTGACAATGGTTCATTTTCATATTGAGACAATATTTTTCACAACGCGACATTGGACCATAGATGGTTATGGTTAAGCATGGTAGGTTTTCATATTGAGACAATATTTGTCACAATGTGACCTTGTACCGTGGTTGACAATTTTTTAGCAAGGTGGATGTTGGTTGACCATGGTTGAGCATGATTGACGGTTAATTAATTGACCGTGATTGACCATGATTAATTATAAATTATTATTGAATGACCATGGATGATGACGGTTGACCATGGTTAACCATAGGGTCAATTAATTAATGATGAATTAGTTAATTAACCATTAATTATTAATTAATAGTTAATTCTTAAACCCAAGGGGTTAATACTAAAATCCCAAGTGATTATAAATCCAATCAAATACTATTAAACCAAAGGGATTAATTTTATAAACACAAGGTAAATAAACACTAAGATAAATATTATAAACCCTAAAATAAACATTTTTGACAATGTTTTACCATGATTGATTTTTATATTGAGACAATATTTGTCATAATGCATCATTGGAAGATGGTTGACCATTGTTGATTTTCATATTGAGAGAATCTTTGTCACAATGTGACATTGGACAATGGTTGCGCATTGTTGACCGTGATCATAAACCCAAGAGATTTATATTAAACCCAATGACTAATATTATAAAACCTTTGAATAATATTATACCATAGGTATATGAACCCTTTGATTAATAAACCCAAGGGAATAAGAATACCAAGGGGTTAATACTAATATCCCAAGGGAATATAAACCCAAGGGAATGATATTAAACCATGGTTGATTTTCATATTGGGGAAACCTTTTTCACAATACGACATTGGACCATGTTTGACTATGCTTAACTATGGTTGATTTTCATATTGAGTTAATCTTTGTCACAATGTGACATTGGATGATGGTTAACCATGATTGACCATGTCATAAAACATTAGACTAATAAACCCAAGGGATTGATATTATAAACTCAAGGGAATATTAAACCCAAGGGGTTAATACTGAAGTCCCAAGGGATTATAAACCCAAGAAAATAATATTAAACCCAAGGGGTTAATATTGTCAACCCAAGGTAAATAAATACTAATATAGATATTATAAACCCTAAAATAAACATGGCTGACTATGGTCTACCATGGTTGATTTTTATATTGAGACAAATTTTGTCATAATGCGTTGTTGTAACATGGTTGACATGCTTGATTTTCATATCGAGATAATATTTGTCAGAATGTGACATTGCATAATGGTTGCTCGTCGTTAACCATGATTATCAACTAAAGATATTTATATTAAACCCAATGACTAGTATTATAAACCCTTTGAATAATATTATACCCTAGGTATATGAACAATTAGATTAATAAACCCAAGGGATTGACATTATAAACCCAAGGGAATAATAAACCAAAGGGGTTAATACTAATATGCGAAGGGAATGTAAAACCAAGGGAATAATATGTAGAAATTATATGCACTAAGCATGCATATGTCCTAGATTCACCTAATCTCACACTATTTAACTTTATGCAAGATACTGAATCATTCCACTTGTTAATCTTTTGCAAAAAATTAATTGCACACACATGTAAAGCATAAATAAAAATAATCACACATAACACAGTTATTTTTAACTGGGAAAGCCTGAAGCTGAAAACCCCAACTATATATTATGTATCATGGAATCATATGACAATCCTCATACAAAACTTATCAAACTCTCAGTACAGTACAATCGTCATACACTAATCAAGAACAATCTTGCAAATCCATGCACCAATCTCTGCCTCCTGCTAGCCTACCTCCACTACGCAATCCCTGCTAAGGAATAGCTCTGAATTAATTCGAATTACTCTTGCCTTGACTGTGAAATAGGAACCAGCAACTCCAATGTGTGTGTGATGCAATCAATGCATCACTATAGTCACAACAGATAGTTTATCTTTCCCTTTCACCTACCTCTCCACTAGGTCTCGACTGTAACTGCCATGCACTGTAGTTAACTGCTGTATTGTTCAGTTTATTAATGATTTATTATTTGGGAATTAATTAAGTAATTGATTCACTCCACTCTCACTATTGTATCAACCAGTTAGACTAGATACAACTAGCTCAACTGAGTCTAACTGAGTTAAACTAAATACAACTCCGTAACTACTTCTTCCAACTGTGTCATAACTCTGCCACTTGAGTTCCTACTAAGTCCTCCATGAATTAGCTCCAGTAAACCCTTGGGAATTGCATAATTCCCTCAGTCCACTGATGTGCCACATCTGTGCACTGAAACAAAGTGCTCCAAGAGAATAAGTTGTTGTTTAGTGTCTGATTATTATTAAGAGCTAATAATAATCAACATGCATCTATTTTTAGATCAATGATCTATAAATAGACTTCGCCCAATATTATAGAAATATAATTTAATCTATTTTTCCAACTTGATCAACCATCCACAATAGCATCCTACAACTTCTGAAATATGATCACCATGTCTAAAAATAGACATAGTCTAAAAATAGACTTGCGCCAAAAACAGCCTACGGGCCCACTTAGTGAAAGCGACTCTTTTCACTAAGCTCATAATCTTGTTGAATCTCAACACTCCCTCTCAAAAATATAGGGATTATCCTTCACCTCGATCCTGCCACTATGTTATTCGAATTTTCTCCTGGTGAGCGCCTTTGTCAGAATATCTACATCCTGATCCTCCGTAGGAATGTACTAAAGCAACATGATCTTCCACTGCACACAATATCTGATATGATGATACCAGATATGAATATGTTTAGATCTATCATGAAAAACGGGATTAACCGAGAGTTTAATGCAACTCTGATTATCACAATGTATCATTGTGGGATCTAAATGTGAACCGAACAAACCAACTAGGATCTTCCTCATCCAGATATCCTCACATGCAGCTTCACTTGCTACCATGTATTCTACTTCCACTGGACTGAGTGCCACGGATGTTTGTTTCCTGTTGTACCAAGAAACTGTCGTAGATTCGATACTAAAAATCCCTCCTGATGTGCTCTTTCTGTCAGTTGGGCCTCCTACCCAATCTGCATCCGTGAAGCCATGCAACTTCACCTCATCCGTCTGTTTGTACCATAAACCATACTCAGATATGCCCCTGAGATATCTCAGGACATGCTTGCCTGCCTTCTAAAAGAGCATGGTAGGCTTAACCATCGCTTGTGAAAGCTAGTTCACTTCATAGCATATGTCCGGTCTTGTATTGACTAAATACATGAGCGAACCCACCAACTGTCTATAAACAGTGGCATACACTACCTCTGTCGATGTAGCATCCTCTTTCTTCCAATTTCCTGGAAGAGGAGTGTCGATAGGCTTGCAGCCTTACATGTGAAGCTTCTCCAATATCTCCCAGACATACTTGCCTTGATACACAAACAGTTCAACTTCCCGCTGCCATATTTCCAATCCAAGGAAATAATGAAGGAAGACCAAATGCTTCATCTCAAACTCCTTTGCAAGATCTGCCTTGCATGAGTGTATCAACTACTCATCACATTTAGTATTAAATCATAAACATAAAGCACAATGATTAAAAGCTTACCCTCCACCACAATCTAGTACAGGTTTGCATCTGCCTCACTCTTAGTGAAGCCAAGTCTAGTGAAATAGTTGTTAATCCGAGTGTACCAAGCATGGGGTGCTTGTTTCAGGCCATACAACGCTCTTTTGAGCCTGCACACATGCGAATCACTGCTGAAGATATCAAATCCTTCAGACTGCTCAATGTACACCTCTTCCTTAATGATCCCATTAAGGAACACAGTCTTCACATCCATCTCATGAATGTGCCAACCCATCTGCGCTGAGAGAGAAAGGATAGTTTGTATGGAAGAATACTGTGTGAAAGGTGCAAAGGTTTCTTCATAGTCAATCCCCTCAATCTGTGAGAAGCCCTAGGCAACAAATCTTTCCTTATACTTCTCGACACTCCCATCAGCAGCTTGATTTACCTTGTAGATCCATCTTGATCCTACAACTGATTTTCCCACCGGCCTTGGAACAATCTCCCAAGCACTGTTTCTGACAATGGAGTCATACTCCTCCACCATGGCATCTACCCAAGTGGGCTCCTGCACTACTTCTTCGAAATAATATGGCTCTGTCACGATACACTTGCTCATAAGAGCCATGTATCCATTAAATCGGTCAGCTAGCTGTCTCTGTCTACGCTGTGATGTAGGGACTCCTACATTTTGTGCCGCATCAAGATTCAATATCTCAGCTACTATGGTACGCTTTCTGCCTTGTCTGATGTTTGGTTCTGCATGAGTGGACTCCTCCACTCCATGAATCTCCTCCTGTGACTGATCCAAATCTAGAGGCTCATCTTTGGGAACAAGAAGTTCCTCCTCTGCATGCAAGTGTAGCTCCCTCTCAAGCGACAACTTCATGGCTTTCACCTCATTGAATTTTATATCCCGTCGCACAACAGTCATCCGACTGTCTGGAAAATACACATGATAATTATGGGGTGTTTCTGTGTACCCCACAAATATCCCAACTTCTGTAGTCAGCTCTAGCTTCTTCCTGGCGTACTTTGTCACATGAATGTAAACAGGGGAGCCAAAAATTTTCAAATGAGAAATATCCGGCTTCTTACCAGTAAAAGCTTCTTCAGGTGTACTCATACCAAGTACTCTATGAGGACAACATTTTTTCACATAAACCACAGTGTTGCATGCTTCCGCCCACAAGTGCATTGGTAGGACCTAGTCATGCAGCATCACTTGTGCATCACCCATGATCGTTTTGTTCTTCCTCTCCACGACCCCATTCTGCTATGGGTTATGAGGCTCTATGAGTTCTCTTCGAATTCCTTCTTTGCTACAGAAGTCTTTGAATTTTCCCGAGATGTATTCACCACCATTATCGCTCCATAGAATTTTCACTTGCTTCCCTGACTCCTTCTCCACCAATGCCTTGAACTCACAGAACTTTGAGAACGTTTCACTCTTCTTCTGCATGAAGAATATCCAGCATCTACGATAATTGTCATCAACAAATATAACATAATACCTGTTTTTTTGTTGTTGAAGCAACTGAGAAAGGTCCACACACGTCTATGTGAATTCTCTCCAGGATCACCGAAGCACGATTCTCCTTCTCATGAAAGGTGGTCTTCACAAACTTACCCATAGTACATCCCTTGCACTAATCTGACTACACATGAGTACCCTTGGGAAGTCTAGTAGAAATATGCTGAAAAATCTCCAAAGTGCCATGGTGAAGATGGCCCAATCTCCTGTGCCATAATTTTCCCTCATCTTGGCTCACCACTTCTTCTACTTTGCCCACCATTGCAGCGTAGTCATCTACCTCCAGCTTGTAGAGATTCTTAATTCGAACCCCTATCTTCTTGGTTTGACCCGTTGTTTTATGTCGAAGGAAGGTTTTTCCCTCACAGAAAACAACATCATAACCTCTGTCTTCCAGCATTACAACCGATACCAAGTTCTTCTTCAGACCTGGAACATGCATAACATTCTTCAACAAGAATGGATTACTGGACTCCCTCTCAAAGGTAATGGTCCCAATGCCAATCACACTGTACCGACCATCATTGCCCATCTCTATATGCATCTAGAGGTCCTTCTCCTCCAAGTCACTAAACAACTCTTTGTCTCCTCTCATATGGAAAGACACACTACTATCAAAATACCACACCGATCCCATATAGCTTGAAACCAAGCACGCGATCAAGGATAAATCAAGTTCAAATTACAAGGCTAGGGCCTCTCTAGCTATAGATCCAACAACCTTCTTGTTCTTCTTCCTCTGTGGACAGTTAGTGGAGAAATGTCCATGTTCTTAACAGTGAGAACACTTCACTTTGGACAAATCCTGCTTATTTCCTTTAGCATTAGATTTTGAAGGATGTTTCTTCCCCTTCTCTTTCCTTGCTTTGGTAGCCAAAGCACAATTCTCTTCATCTTCATTATTTTATGAAGATCCATGCCTGGTACCCCGCCTTATCTCCTCCTGCACAAGATTCGACCAAAGTCGCTCCCATCCCGACAGTTTCTCCCGTCCATTGACAGAGTCTTTGTAGCTATGCCAACTCTTCGGAAGCCCAAGGAGAGCCAAGCTCACCAAGTCTTCATCATCAGAAGTAACCCCCACACTTCCCAGTTCATCCTTGCAGTGGAAAAACTTCGTGAGGTATTTTGGAATACTGTCTCCTTTCTCCATTTTTATTTTTCTAAGCTTGTCTTTGTCAACTTCCTCTCGGTCACTTCTCGGCTGAACACCGCCCAAAGCTCACGCACACGGGAGCGGGCCTTGCGATGTTGGCAGACACAATATGGTCCTTCACACCTTCCAATGTAATCCTTCGCATTTGTTGTCTCTTCTTGCTATGCGTCAAGTGGTCAACAGTAGCTAGATCCCGCTTAGAACATCAACATATCGATGATCTCTCTTGGCTTAATTATCTTCAGTAATCGCTTCATCTGCCCTTCAAAAGTTATGTAATTCGAGTTCTACGTAAGCCTCGCACGAAATCCATTGAAATCCATTTTCCAATGTATACTCAACTCACACCAAGAATCTTCTTCGTAGAAAATTGAATTGTCCACCCGCATAAACTCACTTAACTTTACAATTGCAATCTTCAATCAACAATGCTCTGATACCATGTAGAAATTATATGCACTAAGCATGCATATGTCCTAGATTCACCTGATCTCACACTATTTAACTTTATGCAAGATATTAAATCATTCCACTTGTCAATCTCTCGCGGAAAATTAATTGCACACACATGTAAAACATAAATAAAAATAATCGCACATAACATAGTTGTTTTTAACCGGGAAAGCCTAAAGCTGAAAACCCCAAATATATATTATGTATCAAGGAATCATATGAAAATCCTCATACAAACCTTATCAAGCTCTCAGTACAGTACAATCATCATACACTAATCAGGAACAATCTTGCAAATCCATGCACCGATCTCTGCCTCCTGCTAGCCTACCTCCACTGCGCAATCCCTGTTGAAGAATAGTTCTAAATGAATTCGAATTAATCTTTCCTTGAATGCACAATCCTCATTGGCAACTCCAATGTGTGTGTGATGCAATCAATGCATCACTATAGTCACAACAAATAGTCTATATTTCCCTTTCACCTACCTCTCCACTGGGTCTCCATTGAAACTGAAATGCACTATAGTTAACTGCTGTATTGTTTAGATGATTAATGAGTTATTATTTTTGAATTAATTAACTAATTAATTCACTCCACTCTCACTAGTGTATCAATCATTTATACTATATACAACTAGCTCAAATGAGTCTAACTGAGTTAAACTGAATACAACTCCATAACTACTTCTTCCAACTATGTCATAACTCTGCCACTTGAGTTCTATCTGAGTCCTCCATGCATTAGCTCCAGTAAACGCTTGGGAATTTCGTATTCCCTTAGTCCACTAATGTGCCACATTTGTGCACTGAAACAAAGTGCTCCAAGAGAATAAGTTGTTGTTTAGTGTCCGATTATTATTAAGAGCTAATAATAATCGACATGCATCTATTTTTAGATCAGCGATATATAAATAGACTTCGCCCAATATTCTAAAAATAGAATTTCATCTATTTTTTCAACTTGATCAACCATCCACAAATAGCATCCTGTAACTTCTGAAATATGATCACCATGTCTAAAAATAGACATAGTCTAAAAATAGACTTGCGCCAAAAATAGCCTGCAGGGCCACTTAGTGAAGGCAACTCTTTTCACTAATCTCATCATTTTGTTGAATCTAAACATAATATTAAATCATGGTTGATTTTCATATTGAGACAATCTTTGTCACAATGTGACGTTGGAACATGGTTGGCCATGGTTAACTATGGTTGATTTTCATATTGAGAAAATCTTTGTCAGAATGTAACAATGGATGATGGTTAACCATGATTGGACATGGTCGATGATGATTGCCAATGGTTTATCATTGTTGACAATGCTTTACCATTGTTGACTATGGTTGACGATGTTTAACAATGGTTCATTTTCATATTGAGACAATATTTTTCACAATGCGACATTGGACCATAGATGATTATGGTTGACCATGGTAGGTTTTCATATTGAGACAATCTTTGTCACAATGTGTCCTTGGACAATGGTTGACCATGGTTAACCATAGGGTCAATTAATTAAGGATTAATTAATTAATTAAATATTATTTCTTAACTAATAGTTATAATTATTGATTAATTAATTATTATTCTTATTAAATATTTATATATTATAAAATTTTAATTCTTATTAATTATTAATTAAATAATTAATTATTAATATTATTAAAGTTTAATAATGTTAATATTACTAATAATATTGTTTATATTGTTAATATTATTAATAATTAATTAATTAATATATTACTAATTAATGAACATTTTATCTAATTATAGAGATAATATGTCAAAGGAACTTAGCTTAAGTGTTGTGGTTTAGTATTTTTATCCCAAGTAGAGTAGTTTCAAGTCCCGAGAGACATGTTGACCCTTGTGGCATTGATGAATTTGTTTTATTTAATATGTTGTTAAATTATTAATTTTATGCTCTTAAATCACTTAATTTTAATTTAATGGAGAGTAATAATGTTAAATATTTTTAGTACTAAAATATTTAACATTAATTTAATACTAATATTTAAAATAATATTTATTACTATTAATATTTAATTTAATATTAATAATTGAAATAATAATATTTAAAACAATATTTATTATTATTATTATTTAATTTAATATTAATATTCGAAATAATAGTATTATTTAAACCTTAATTTAATATTAATATTTTCTCAATTTTGTAGGGATAATACTTTCTCAATTTCACACAGTTAATACATTCAAAGGCCATATCAAAAATTCGACTTTAATTTTATGAGCTCATGTGAAAATATTATATACAAATTATTAGTATGAGTATTTAGCTTTGCAATAATTTGATTGGATAAATTTAAGTTATCATTATATCAAATTTAATAATACAATTATATTTAAATTTAGAGTATTAAATTTATATAAAATTACTTAATATTTTTTTTATTAATGATTATTTTTAAGAAATACAAAAGTGCACTATTAATAAAAATGCAAAAGAAAATTGTTGGATTTCAACTAGACTATTTCTACTATGTGAATCATTTAGATATAAATTTTGCATTCCATTTTAAGTAGATTTCAAATAATTAAATATAATTAAGGTAATGATAATGTAATAATAATAATAATTATTAAATATGATAATTATTAACAATCATAGTTTGCATAATTATAATAATGTACACATTCAAATAATTAAAATATATTATCTATCTCAAAAAAATAAAAACACATTTATCTTATTTTAGTTTATTTTATATAATATTACTTTATATTTATTTTTATATAAAAAAAATTATTTTTATGAATATGGGGCAAACTGAACAACTATGGCATTATAAACATGGTCATTACAATGATGGATGCCAAGCCATTTGTCATGGGCAGAGCCAAAATGTTATATTATAAATTAAATAAATAAATAAAAAATAATAATATCACTACTATTATCATTGTCTTTAGGTTTATATAAATAAAAATGTTTCTATCTTACTTTATATAATATTACTTTATCTTTATCTTGATAAAAATAAAGTTATTTATGTTAATATGGTCATTACACTTGCATGTTAAACATAAAATGTTATAAAAACAAATTAAAAAATAAAATTTATATTAAAAATATGTCTACTATGAATTTATTAAAAAATTTCAATCAATACACATAAAATAAAAATAAAAAAAATGGATTCACAACTTAAATTATAAGTGATTTTCTACCTAATAGTTAAAAAGACTAAAATCCTACTAAGCCAATAAATAAACATTTCATAAAAGATGATGATTACAGTCTACTTGAATATGTGAAATTCGACAACAATCCAGCTAAGGCGAGAAAAACTATTTACACTAAACAAAGCTATTAAAATTAAATGAGACATAAGCCCACGAAAACATTTAGCACTAAAAAAAATGATTAAAAGAGCCATAGTGGAGATTGGAGGGATCATTAATACTACATAGGTGAGATAAAAGAGGGTGACAAAGGCATTCTAAAACAAGCAATGGTGTGATAATTTTAGGGTTTTCAATCCATTTTCTCTGGAAATTTTGACCACATATGAATGTTACAAGGATTTCCTCTGATCGTAGGTGATATTATGTTTAATAATAGAAAGGATAACCCTTCTCATGTCATGCTATCCTTTCTCTTGTTAGTTGTTGCTTAAAATATATCACTCACTTAAATTATTGCATACCCTCTAAGGTGTAAAACTCTAAAAAAAACAATTTGAAACTTTTATGTTGGTTGCACGTTAATTACAATTCACTGAGCTTCTTTAAGTTAATCCATCCAGTGCTCACCATCACTCTTCATTCAGTTGAAACACCTGCCCTGCTTAATGTATGAAATTTTAAAATGTTGGTTTTACAAAGAGGCTGATGAACCTTTATATCAAATCCAATCCTACTTGGTAAAACCTGTGTATGAAATGAAATCTATTAAACACTAGCTTGAAAAAAACTACACAATGGTGAACCTATGCCAACATATCTCTCAGATCAAACATTGTCACCTTTTTTGAAATTTCAAATAAAACATTTTACAATGTCGCTATCAAGTGTGTCTATAAAATCGTACTTGGACAAACCTGTATATCAAATCAAATATATTAAACCTTAATTGATAAAAAAAATACTAAATAGTGAAAATATCTGCAACTATATGTCACTAACCTATTTGTTACATTGAACCTTGTGAGTAAATCCTCTGTATCAAATCAAAGTGCACTAAGTTGTATATATGCAAACCTAGTGAATTTATTTTAACAATTGTGCTAAATTCATTTTAATTTGAGCTCCTGTTGTGAAATGTGAACAAGAAACGATTTAAGTTAGAATATTTTATTCAAGTTATACATTTTAAATTGAGCTCCATTTGTGGAATACGAATAGGTAACAATTCAAGATAGAATATTTTATTAAACTCAAAGCACATAATAAAGTGTAATCCACCATCTTCATGCCATTTTATTGAGCATACCTAGCAAAATCACAAATATTTGTAAACTCAAATGCAAACATAATAAACCTAATAAAACACAATCATAACAAACCTAAAAAAAAACTATTAAATTCACATACAATACACTTGTGTGGTAATGCAACCTCCTTCAAATGGGGACGAAATTCATAACACATAGACATCCATACAAGTAATCCCCATGCATATGTTTGAGAGTAGGAAAAGGTATAAGAGGGAATTAGTAATCCACCCAAGTAACTATTATGTTAAAACACTTGGCAAATATTTGATTAGGCATATGTTTCACAATGAGATAATTGTTACATTAAAACACTTGGAAAATAGTTGATTAGGCATATGTTTCATAATGAGATAATTGTTACATTCAAACACTTGGAAAATAGTTTATTAGGCATATGTTTCACAATGCAAGAAGGTGTAAGTTTCAAAATAAATGCACATTTTAATTTTTCAATTCATTTCTCACTAATTAGCATACGTGGTTAACAACAACATGCACAGTAAATTTTTAATCATATTTTGTAAAAAAATAATTTAAGTATGGTTTAAACATATTATTTAAACATGAAAGGAAGTTATAATTTTTAATTCCATTCATTGATGCAGTGGAGACGTCGAGAATATACATGCATCTTTCAATTTAGACTATATGATAAAAAATATTAATTAGCAAAAGGATTAAAGTTGTCAATTCCAACAGTGGGGACGCCTATTGACGTAATTAAAGCGTCTCAAAGGAGATACCATATCAACTTCTTGCTGCTGAATACGACCATATTTAATTATTATTCCACTCCATACAAGTTATTATTCCACTTCTAGGTTATCATTATTAGTCCCTGGCCCCCCCTTGTGGGGTTGGACCTATTGTAATCATTTTTCGTTCTTTACATTAGTTTGCACACAAGCGAAAACTAACTAGTCTTATGTTACCCGTTTATATTTTATGAAACACCTTTTCTCCCACCTACCTATGAAGTTATTTTAGCTATTTTGTTAACCAATATGAGCACATAAGGGATTTAGAGGTCTTATTGGCCTTATATCGAGGTGAAATGTAAAATAATTGAGATAAATTTAAAGTGATAAAAATTTTATGATTCAGTTTAACTAATGCTAACATTAATCTTAAAATTATGTTTAAAATTAAAAACATACCTTTGGAAGTGGTGCCAAAAAAAAGAAATATCTTTTTATTTGTAGTAGATATCGAAAAAAATAGATCAACAAACACGTGTCATCTTATTCGCTTACAAAAAACATGTGGCGCCTTAATCCATAAACAACAAGCTCCATAGGATCAACAACGACACCTTACCTTGGCTTGGCTTTTGGCTTATGGGTATTTTCTAGCCAGCTCTGCGCTATCATTATCTCATTGTTTGATTCAATATCGAGTATTCTTAACCAGGAAAATCAAACCGATGTGGGTATCGTTTCATCCCTTCTCACAATACAATATTTGAACCTGCTCTGCTGGATCAATCCTTCAAATGTCATCGCTTGCAACATAAATGGTAGGTCTGTTGGTGCACACACATTTGTGTGGTTTAATGATAACATCAAAAAATATGTATACAAAATTGAAATATGCAGAAGAACAATTCACAGTAGTTATTTGATATTACCATGTTTGATGGTGCTCAGATATCATCATGCAATAGTGGAATTTTCGCTAGACATGGGCAACTACTAGACTTCCTCCCAATGCAAAATCATGGATGTGGGAATTCAAAGAGGAGGTGGGAAGAACGAAAAAATTGAAAATCTTGCTCATTGTTGAAGGAAGGTTAAGAGGGTAGGCGATATGACCTACAAGGCTAATTCTGGATACGAGGTTATTCTCGGGACCTTGCATACATAACTCATAACTCATAATCAACAAAGTGCATAGCTCATAGGGCGCATAACTGTTAGGTGACAAAAAACTGGCCTAAGAATTGAAGGTGAATGCTTTTTCTCTCATTTTGACAGAAAATTGGAAACTATGTTATTTCTATTTATATATAGCTGAATTAATTATTATTTAGAGCTAAATTTCTATAATTTAAGTAGGTATTCATTTTTACTAAAGAAATAAGCCTTTTTCTTATAATAATTTGCTGGAATAAAATAACTTGATTAGAATTACCTGTGTACTCATGTACGACATTTATCGAGAACCAATTGGCTCTGCTAGATGAGTAGGTCTCACACATTGATGCATAGAGCCAATATAGGAAAATTTTGAAACTGGAAATTGGACCCTCTACCTAGTGGGCTGTCCCAGGTTCGTGCGCGTATAAGGATTTCTAGCTCCGCAAGAGAAGGTATAAAGATTCAATGAGGCGAAGTGGCATGAGTACAATGGAACTTCTAACACGTGGCGTGTATGTTCTTCCTGAACTATATTTTGGCCTTCATTTCCATAAACTTGGTTTCACTGCGAACAACCCAATAGGAAACAAGATGAGCATTCAAGTCAATACACATTATACCAGTTTCACTTTACACATTACTTCATTCCTTTCAACCTCCCTTATGTCAGGATGATTCAATTCCTTCTTCCTCTTCAAACTGAATAATTCCCTTGGCCTTGAATGAAACAATTCATACATTAAAAAAAATATATACTTCTACTCCATAAATAGTCATTAAAAGGAAGGTACATTCAAGAAACATTTTCACTGAAACATTTGTTTTGGTGGAAAATGCCTATTAGTAATCAAATTCAGAATTGAGTTGCTTTTAGGAACAAAAAAAAAACTCAAGCAAAAATTGAAAAAGCTTAAAAGGGAGGCAAAGGTTTCCAGTAGGAAGCATGGTCATGTATTAGATTTATATTTAAAATGTGGTAGTTCTTTGTGTTTTCCCTCATGAAGGTTGGGTTACGGAAAGAAAAAAAATGGTAAGGTCGTGGGCCCACATAGAAAACTGGAAAAAATTGTGGCCCTGCAGAGTGGGACATGGTGATTTATATTTAATTGAAGTTGACATATCTACACGCATTCAATTTAACAAGTGTTGTATTGCTTAGTTAATTTTTTTTATTTTAAATAAGGATTATTGAGTTAAATAATTATGGCCATGATCGTGCTCAAGTGCCCGGAGATCGAAGTGGTGGTCGTGGACATCTCTCTATCGGGCATGAAATCTTGGAATAGTAACCGCATGCCGATATTTTAACTCGGGCTAAAGGAGGTTGTCTGGGTCTGTCATGCCAAGAATCTCTTCCTCAGTTTCGACCACTAATAATGATCATGGGGACTGTATTCTCATTGAATGAGATGAGTTTAAGAACCTGGATTATGATAAAATCTATGAGAATATGGAGAAACCTACCTTCGTCTTCGATGGACGCAATGTCATTGATGCCAAGAAGCTGAGGAATATTGGGTTTATTGTGTACTTAGTTGGGAAGCCTCTGGATCCGTTGATCAAGGATGTTCCTGCTGCACCTTCAAGTTGAGACGCATAAGGGATGATAATTCGGATTTCTGAATTTTGTTGTTTATTCAATTGAGATAAGCACGACTAATCTTGGTACACACCCTTTGGTAATTCTCGTATCCATTAAATTGGAATCTGAGTCCTAGAATTCATAGTCCATCCCTTATAATTTTGACGTGCCATATAATTTTGGTGTCTGCTCAATTTTTCTTTTTAAAAGTGTCCTGAAACTTCATTTGTTGGAGTTTTCTTGGCAATTCAAGTATTAAGTGAATCTGAATTTCATTCTGAATAATTGGTGGTTGTCTTTTACCTATCATGGTAACTTGGTCTTTGTTGTAGTGTATTTGACTCATGGGTGGACGAAATACATTATGCTTAATAGGGAGGCTTCTTTCCTACAAACAAGTCACAGGTCAATTGGCTTGCCAAACGTTAGTGGAAAAAGTTCAACATGTAATAAGCTAAGTTAAATGGAAATATAGCATGCTACATAAACAAAGAAATAAAAATAAAATAGCATGTACAAGAACACGCTCAATCGAGAAAACACACTAATAGCTCAACAATGGAGAGCTCTCTCCCTTTATTAGGTGTTGGTAGTAGTAGAAGATAGAATGCTAAATCTCTTATAGTGGATCCTTAGAGCTACGAAGCTCCACTATCCAAGACAAGGGGGTCTCTTCCCCTCAAGATTTCAGCAAGCCTCTCTTCCCTCTAGAAGGATGGTAGATCGACGGACACGTGGTGAACTCTTCTCTCTTGGATTGAGGTATTGGATGGCCAACAACTGAATCCTTCCAATCCTATTGTTGCTAGACAACGCAAGCTGGTTTACTTCTGAGAAATTTAACCAACATAACAATGTGTTCTCATGTTTCTCTTCCCATGCCTGGATTTTATAGAAAAATTTCAAATTTTCCCTCCCTCTCTTAATACAAGATGGATGTTGACACAAGAGTGGGGGTATGATTCCTTTGTGTTGTGCACTAAAGCCTCAAGGTGGCTCCAAGGCATTGTACTTGGCTAGCAAGAGTGAGAATTTTTTTCTCCAAGCGCGCCAAGTGATCCCAGATGGTTACTTTCTACATCCTCAGGACTGTGCGACTCTTCGAGGGAAAGTCGCAATTATATTCATGGCTATCGAAGAAAAATTTGCAATGATTGCCTGGGGTTAGCGCTTATTGTGCACAATTCAATAAATTTTCCCGCTTGACCATAGGGAAAGTAAAAATTTTCAGCTCCTGTAATGTATTTCTTCCCTATAAATCTTTATTTGTACCTTCTACATGACATTTTATAATGTCTTTTCTTGTATTATTTTACAGTGTTAAGAATTCCCCCCTAATATATGAGGTCTAGGAAGAACTGTATAGAAAAATACAATATAGTTTCTTTTTCTGTGTAATCCTTTCGAGAGAGAGAGAGAGTAACTTGCTTGAAACCCAAGGTTGGAGACCCCTTGGCCCGAGTAAAATAGATACTGTGCTCTATTGGAAACCTGTAAGAGATAAAATAAATCAAATATTTCTACGAGGCAGGCATGTCCCATGCTTGTGATGTTTTGTCTAGTTAAGCTTATATGACAGATAAAGGTTTCGTCTGTGTCACTATTGTGGTAGTGACTTGCGGTTGGTTGATGATGATGGTTGATAACGCCCTCAGGGGAATTTTTTCTTAGAAATAAGGTTGAATGTGTTTCCCACACGCATAATATTGGTATCGCATGTTTCTTTTCAGAACAAACACTCATTTCATGCATGGGTCTCTAACTGTTGGAGACCTTCCCTAGTAAGAATTGCTGAAAGAGATGCTTATCATGGCACAGGTCTTCAACGAATTATAACAGAGTGCAATGGTTATGAACTATGATACCATATTGACATGAAAGTTTATGTTGAAGTCGAATGCTAAGAGGATCGAGGACATTAGTGGGAAATGATGATTCCCACAGTGCCATCTGGGGATGCCCCTACTCAGGTGAGGAGCCATCCAAGTACTGCCTCCTTCTTGAAAAATGGTGGTTGAGGTCGACAAGAAGGAAGCATTAACCAACCAAGAGAAGTAATGATGCAAGGGACCAACGTCTCCGATGTAGCAGGGCGAGGTGTGATAGGTTAACTTAGGCATGATGATGAGAAATGGCTATAACTGATGATGGCATTTTAGTGGCCTGAGGTGAGAGCTTGTAAATGTGAGTGGCAACACACATAACAATTTCTAGTGAGGAAATCCTTGGAGTCGATAGGACATCAAGGGTGGGTGTGTGTTTGTTGTGAGTGTCATGGTGGGGTTTGGGAAAGAATGCAAATCTCTGACCAAGGGTGATTAGGGACTACTTTTAGGTGAGAAATGTGGGTGGATGGGTGGGATTTCTCTCCTAAAAAATATTTATACACTTGCCAAAATAATATAGAATAGGTTTGGATGTGTTAAATTTTGCAACAAGAAACAATGAAGTTGGCATCCATAAACAAAATGAAAACACCTACACTAGTGTGAGACCATAGGTCGTGTACTCATGGGTTCTAGTGATACATTAGTATGAAATTAAATTTATTTAATAAATTGGATATGTGTCAAATTTAATTATCCCTTAATTAAATTGGACAATAAAATGTAATCTTATCTCATAATCACTTGTAATAGTTAACTAAGTGTGATAAACTCAGTTAGTTCATGGAATTTGAGTTGAGGGTAGTTGGTGAGGCATGCAGAGTGATTCTATGTGTTTTATAGTTCAAGTTGCAGTTAAGTGCATGAGTAATCAATTAACTCTGTTAGGTGAGTTAAAGTCAGTTGAACTAGTTGTAACAGTTTGTTGCACTAGTGAGATATCAAGTGAATTAAATCATATTTAATTCATAATCAATGATCTACCATACAACTGATGATTTACTATTAATAGCTGTATGCATTTCAGTTCCAGTGGAGACCAAGTTGAGACAAAGGTTAAAGGGAAGTTAACTATCAATTGTGATATTAGCGAGCTGCCCAGATGCAGTTAAAACACAATAGGGTTCCCATGATACTCTGCACGGTTGAGAAAGGATGAAATTCCTAAGGAATAGGGATTTCATTCCTCATGAATTGCGTGAGAAAGGTAGGCTGAAGACAGGCTGAGAATTGGCTAAGTGTTGGCCTGATTTTGTTTGGACCAGTGTGAGACGATAGGCGGAGTGCAAGAGACTCTTGTGAGAAGAGTGCATTACAATTGTTTCATGATTCCTTGTGGAATATACAATAGAAGATAGAGGGATTTTGGGCAGCAAGCTTTCCCCAGGAGATTATCTGTGTTGTGGTTTGATTTGTTTCTTTCTGCACTTGTTGTGGTTGGTGATCGTGCTTATTTTTCGCAATTAATTTGTAGAAGAATTTAGTATCTGGATTTAGTACATTTCTTGATCGGATTGAATCCATTGATATACACATGTTTGTAAAATTTCTATCAGATGTACAAGCATGGAGATAGGTGCCCCAATAAAAATGAAAATAATATGTCACTATGATGTGAGGACGATGTTTTGTTGAGGGTGGGGGCCCCATTGGTTGGTCTCGATGCAAGGGTGATGAAGCGGATGAAAAGTGTCACAGATGGGTTATGTCGATGGGGGTGTGGTAGGCCAAGTGCGAGATGCGGTGGTGTGTATTCTATTTGCTTATGAGAATGGTAGTCCAGGAAAGGGGTTTTATCGTGACATGGGTAAGACCTAACTTGATGTATGATGGATGAATGAACAGGAAGTGCTTCTTGGAATTGGATGTTATGGCCATGGCTCCAGATATTTGGTATATGGTATACTTGAGTGATGGATGCCATGGAGGGTGAGGCTCTACCAACCTGCGAGAATTTTTATCACGTGCGAGGTGAGGTGATGACAAACATGGCTGGGTGACTGGAACCTATGGCTGATTTATGTGGAGAAATGATGTCAGGATATGCAAAGCTTATTTGGGGAGTATATCATGCCACGGATAGAATGATACCTGCTCTTGTACCTTTAGTGGCTAGGGAAACAAGTGATTTGGCATTCTTGTAATACCTGCAACCAATACCCCAAGTAAAAACATATTTTTTATTCAAAGATATTGAAAATAAAGTTGAATGGAAAGTGATAAGAGAGAGCATACCTGTTGTAACTGGAAAAAAAATGACTTTTTTCTGAGGCGTGGATGTATGAATCCTATTTTGAACGTGATGAGGTGTTTATCACTGTGTTTATTACGGTTTTGTAATTGGGTGTTATGAGCTCCAGTTATGGACTGTGGAATAATGCGAAAAGGGAGATATATAGGCCAGTATGAGTTATTTCAATTCATTTGTACTGTTTGAGAGTCTGAGTTCAGAGCTTAGCCCTTTCTACCAAGACTTTCTTGTCGTTGCAGTCAGCTTGAGTACCCGAGATTCGCATCGTCGGTATCAGGTAGGGCCCTAAATGTCGTACTTTTCAATTTCATCATTTTTTTCCTTGGGAGGTCCGTACAAATGCGATTTGTATAGATTACCATCCTATTTTTTGCCTACTGCGTGGACCTCGCGGAGAAGGAAGCTTTCCCATGAGGTTATCGCGCTTGGAAAAGCTTTTGCATGATGAAGCACGTATGTGTTCTTGATACAGACGCGCAGTCATTGCACTTGTGTAGAAAATAGGTGTGATGATGGGCAAAAGTCTTTGAAATTTTTTGGTTTTCTGATTTTCGCCACTAATTTTTGGTTTTTTCTCTATAAATAGGATGTTGTGGCATGAGTGAGATTTTCCCGATATTTTCATATATCTAGCACAAGATTCCAATGCTCAGAGGCTCTTGGTGTTGTGGGGTTTGTTAAAATTTCTGGAGAACAACATATTGATATCACAGGATAGTCTTCTTCGTTTCCTGGTCTGATGTTGGAACAGGAGACAATGAGTGTTGGTGTTGTGGCGTAGGGACGTTGTCATCTGTCCAGAGATAGATTTTTACTTTTTGACTTGATTAATGACTCAAGGCAAGGCTCTACCACACCCACTCCCTCTTAGGAGGGAGAATATCCGACGCTGGGATGAGCAACATTGTGGTGGCAAGTCACTTACATAGGGATGTGTTCGCATTGACTAAATGACCGAGTTAGCTGAGAGGTGCACCCTGGTGATGATAGTTCGCTTTACAATGTCATCATCATCAAATACGGTGTCTAGACCTCATATTGGTGTCTTGCGCTAGCTCCAGGCTGGTCACTTTTACGACTGGGCGTGCCATGTCTATGATGGCATGGTATCATAGTTAGGGAAGGTTCGGGAAGGATATTCCAGGGTTTTTGCGTATGTGAGCATCTTATGCAGCATCGTGTTTGTGAGAGTAGTGATTCTCCGACCTTTTTTTCTAGTGCCCATTGGTCCCCATAGGGATCCTCATATGTGGTGGTGGCACTAGTACATATGGTCAATTTTCTGACAATTTAGTTTCGAAAGTTTTGACATATTGTCAGAAAGTTCCCCAATTTTTCTCAATTTTTTTAATCCCACCAACAAGCGTCGCTCTAGCGATGTTTAGGGAGTATCATTATAATAGTGAAATTTAGGGATATTGTCAGAATAACGACATTTGTGATCTAAGCGTCGGAATAGCGATGTTTATGAAACAAGCGTCAGAATAGAGACATTTATGAACGAAGCATCGGAAACCGTCGAAATAGCGACGTTTGGGGAGATGAAATAGACCATTGGAATTCCAACGTTTGGGGATTAACGTTTGGGGAGATGAAATAAACTGTCGGAATTCCGATGTTTGGGGAGATATGAAATTTTATGTTTGGGGAGATATGAAATTTTATTAATTAGGTCGAACATTTGGGGGAAGAGATGAAATTTCATTAATTTTATTGGGGTATATTTCATTAACCTAAGGTTCCAAATTTTGATGTTTAGGGAGAGCGCACATATATTATGTTGCATATATTTTATTAACCTAAGGTTCCAATGGGCATACCTATATACATCTATGGTAGACAAGGCTCTACATATAGGATGGCGGAGTAAAACTTTGATGGGTGGTAGGGGTTGAACCCACGACCAGCCCCGCACAACTAATATGCTCTACCGATTCTCCTATGTCTGGTGGACCTTAACCATATGGCTCACTGCTTCGATTTAAATTTTATTGTGCCATTGAACGGGGGCTCGAAGGGTACTAGCCCTGTGGGCCAGCCCCCTCCCATGTGTCCATACACTAGAACCAAGAGCTAGTGCGTAAAGGCTGGACTATTTGACTACCTATTAAAATATAATTTGGCGGGTACTCTAAAATCTAAATAAACCTATTCGAATTTATTTTCCCGCCGCTAATCTCCTTGCGAGGTTTGGGACAGAGTTCAGTGTACCTTCTATTATGAGTCACAATTGATGGACTGTATTTCTCCACACAGGTGATCTAACCAGGGAGACCACATCACAAGTTTCCTAGAGTGAAAGGATACAGATATTCATGGCTCAAATAGGACATCTGATGGATCTAATCATGGGAGTGAAACATCTGTTCAACGGGTTTCAAAAGACTTAAAGGAAGGATTTTCCAAGTTACAACAGACATTTGTTGTATCAAATGCAACCAAACCAGATTATCCTATTTTATATGCTAGTCCTAGATTCTTCAAAATAACTGGCTACTCTTTGGAAGAAGTTATTGGAAGAAATTGGAGTTCTTTTGTTCTTGCTCCCTATTTCTATGTATGTGTGTCTCTGTATTTTGTTCTCTTTCTATGATTAAATATTCATGTGAGGGTGAAAAAATTACAAATGCACGCTAATTATTGTGACAGATTTTTGGAACCTCACTTCAACATTTGATATACTCAGTTATTTAGGCTTGTTTGTTGAATGGTCCTGCAGTTGATATCATGAAGCAAGAAACCACAATTATCTTGTTTAATGAAAATATTGACACTATATATTGTGGAAGGAAACCAAAATAATTCTGATGGATATTAACTCAGAATTTGATTGAAACTTCTAGTGCAAGGCATTGCTCATCTAGGTAGATAATGTCTACGTAGATCCTGTTCTTTGAATGTGTAGAACTAAACCCCTTGTAAGATCATCCTTCTCATTAGTAGTTAGTAAGTGTGTCAATTTGGTATCACCTTCTTGGCACATGGAGGGTCAATCAATAGGGAAAATTATAAGGATGGAAAATTATCTTAAAGTTTAGAAACCTTGGCGAATCTTACTAGTCCTTAATATGCAAATTGAAATTTTTTTGGCGATATTTTTGTAGAAATATTTAGATTTCCAATGATTTAATATTATTTGATATAATATATTGGTGATTTTTAAGGTAAAATAATGATTTAATATAAAATTTGGGCGATTCGTTTTAGAAAAAAATGGAAATTGGCGAATATTTTTTTTTGGAAAAAACATGGAAAATTAGCCCACCTGCGAATATTAGCCCCTAAAATTTTCCCTGTCAACCAATCCTTAATAAAATAAGTAGTTATCCAAAGCATGGAGACCATGCTTCAAGAATTCTACTTGAAAACCTTTCTCATATGCTGATATTCATTACCTAAATAGTAAATAGTATCTGGGATATCCTAGTATGAGAATAAGAAACATGAACAGTGGAGAAGTAACCATATCAAGGGTTGCTCGAGGACATCATAAAGGGTGGTAGTATGAGAAAAAAAGGTGTTAGGGTTAAGATCAGATGGAAGGGAGGAGTGAAATGGGGATACAATGCATGAAAAGTGTTTCAAAGAAAGTTTGAGGGAGGCACACAATTTATGTCTCCTTAGTGAGTTGAAGAGACATTTCTTGTGGTAGAGGCAACAATGGTAGGATGCTTTAAGACCCATATATGGTGGGAGATTGTGAGTGAAGGCATTTCAGAGTTGGCAATCTAGTGTTTTACAATCTAAGTCATGACAACCTAGGTTTTGGGGAAAGGGAGATCAAGTGGTAGATGAAGGATCAAGGTTGCATAGAGCGAGAGTGTTTTTGAGAGCATGAACATCATTTTACAAAAATCCTCAGGAAAAAGCATCTACTATATCTATATATATATATATATATATATATATATATATATATATATATATATATATATATATATATATATATATATATATATATATATATATATATATATATATATATAATGTCAAATATTTCCAAACATCGAGTAAATTACTCGAAGGTTGAATCCTATTGTTATCATCTATTAAAAGAATACATTTATTGCACCTTTAGAGAAACTATTGGAATCTGTGATTAGACACAATTTTGATTGAATAAGGTGTATTTTTCTTGGTTCACTAACTGATTGGACAATCAATTTGGTGCTGTGAGGGTCTTTCAACTAACTGATCATTGCATTAAGGGCCTAATTTCATGGGTTTGTCCACTCGTTTGGAACTCACTTGGGTGATCAATGTCGACTTAATCAGCCATGTTTCAAGGGGATTGGTTAGGGTGGTCAGTAAATGAGGTTCTTATAGTCCAGTTACTTCACTGTTGGCTCGAGGGGTCTTGACCCAGGTTTGTAGGTTAAGGTTTTCTAACAAACCCCTATACTACTAGCCATTTCGGCAGTGACCTACTTGCGCAGGCCAAAGTCTCACCCGAAGCAGTATGGGAGGGTGATGGAACCAGGTTTCCACACCCTAAGAGACAATAGGTAAGTCAAGCCGATCTGTGTTTACAGCCTATTGAGTTTGAACCAAACAAATCTATTCACGGGGTTGTTAACAATATAATCGCAATATACAGATCTAATATCATGCACAATGCTAGTTAATAACTCCGCATCCACGTGCGTATCATCAGTAATCAACATATCAGTATAATGCATCATCAACATAGTATATTTATACCATAACATAGAAATATTCACAGCATAAACAGATAACCAACAGCATTCATAGCAGATCCAATAGTTCGCATCAATAGAAATACCTTAGATCAGATAACATAGAAGTACTTCAACCATATTCGCATATATTAGTATCCAAAAATTAATGCAATCTGACACAGCCTATACACATAGCCAACAGGGTCCGTACACAACAGGACTGAGGATCTCCGCGCACACAACCAGCAGGAGTCCTTACCCTAATGACTAACAACATATCTAACAATTCGCACTTAGCATCCAACTTAATTCTTTCCTACTTTAAGAGTAAAAAAAGGTTCATCTATTTATATTGACTTAGCCTACGCTTCCAGTGGTCCGCAAACCATGGTTTACAGACTCTTGGTCTACCCTTGACCCATAACATTGCATTCAATCTTTGACCCACCCCAAAACCCCTGCACTAGACTAGATAATATAAAAAATATACAAAATTATACAAAATTTGTAGCTTTTAGGGGACTATGTTCCAACAGTCCCCCAACACAATCTTGTGAATCTTCCCAAGTCACTGTGATGGTGGGGTCTCCACCTACACCTGCAGTAGTTTGAATGCCTCGACCAGTGGGGGAAGCACTCCTTCACCCTGAGCATCAGAGTTCTATGCAATATCCACTAGCTTCAGCGACGTCGGTCCTTTTGTTGCCATGGTGACGCTCTCCAAAGTCTGGTTCAATTGTTTAACAACAACATCAATATCCTGTGAGAGATTGAGGGCTTCATCAACCCATGGCTTAAGACGGTCACTGAGAGTATTCTTCTTCTGGGGGAGTTCGTCGATAGCATCCCGAAGGCCATGGCTAGTCTGCAGTCATGCTAATAGTTGAGCAAGAACTAGAGTAGGCATCGTGGCTTCGATTTGCTCGAATGCTTCTTCCTTCTATCGCAAGTCCTAGTTGATTTCACATAGGATCAGGTCATGATATACTTTAGTCCGTAACTGCATGACTGTATCTAGCAGTTGGGCACCCTGGGCAATCTGTCCAGTAATAACATTTGTGGCTACAGTAACCAGTGCATCTCGCTTGGCTCGCGCCTCTGGTAGTGTCTCTGGCTACAACTTGTCCTGCAAGTCTGCGATCTATTGTTCCATCTGTGTTTTGACTACTAGGATCTCTGTTCTTGAGGCTTTTAGTGCTGCGACCAACCCCTCAATCTTGGCTTGGGGGGTAGCCATGGCTGGTATCTCATCTATAACATCCACGCAGAGTCTACTAATTAAATTTTCCGGCTCCGTTTGCTGCACAGTGGCAAGGGTGCATGCAGCCTAGGCTTGAGAGACTTCAACAACATTTTCTTCAATCATTTGCTCGGCTATGTTGAGCTGATGGTGCACTTGGCAATCCCAATGGTAGATTTCTTCAAATAGCATAGTGTGGAGCAGCTGCAATGACTCATGAGGTTGTGGGGCTAGATCTAACTGCACTCCTCCACAAGCATGGACTTGCGCACTAATGTCAGTGGAACTCATTATGAGGGTTGCGCAAGGCAACATACAAGGACGGCTTTCGGCTGTAACCACGGTTGCGCTACTAGTTGCGGGGTGCGACCTCGCCTGGGTCATGCTGGTTTGCAAGGTATCTGCTTGGAGCTACAAAGCCCAGATCCCTTCCTGAAGTGTATCAACCACGACCTTCGCCTGATCCTCGAGAGCTAGTCATTTATCTTCTGCCACCAAGGTGACCGCATCTGTAATCTACTCCAGATCATCTTTAGTTAGTGTAACTCATGTACCTCGTTTTGGTCGGATGGCACGCTGTTCCTTGCAGGACCCCTTGACAAGCTCACTTGTTTGCTTTGTGCCTCGGGGAGAATCAGTAACTCCCACCCGCCTACCTTTGGTCCCGAGGTCCTACTGTGCATCTGTTTGTGCTGCAGCGTCCACGCCCTTCCCTGTACTCTTACCGGGCTATGAATCCTTCTTTGATGCAGCTTCAACACCCTTTCCTGTACTCTGACTGGGCTGCGAACCCTTATGTTCTACAGCTCCAGTGCCCTTCTCCATGCTCCTTCTCGGTCCTCCAATATCCTTGGTAATGATAGGCAATATTAAATTCATTGTGTTGGTTCCCTCGGTGCCCTTCACACTTGTTTTTAAGCCGAGCTTCCAGTTAGGAGGCCATAGCACAATTACATTGTCAATTTCTTCGTTCGCCACCATATAAGGCAGTGAAACCCATGCAGAATCCTTGTAGCCTCAAATTTGGACATTATGCATAGTGACCTAGAATGCAGCGATACTTTTGTATTTATCATAGATAGCTGGCGACAGACATGGCAGGGAGTTGATGGTTGCTGCGAGCCCACCCTGAAACAAGACCTAGAAGACCTGGTTGTCATCGATGCACTGTGCATCCTTAGAGTCCCACAAGTGCGTGTATTGAGCCCCTTCGCACATGTCTTCTGTGAGCTCAGGGAGGACTGATTACTTAGGTGCTTCCCAGGGGACCAACGCAATGAGGAACAAAAGCCAGGAATAGCACAAGGATCACCCCTACTCCTGGGATTCTCGAAAATTGGCTAAAAACTCATTGCACAAGTATTGGGCCCAACTAAAACAGACCCCTTTCCTGCATTGGCCTGTCAACTGAATCACATATGCAGGGATGGTGGTGACCTGGCATTTTCACATCATCTTGCATGCCAACAACATGGTACCCAACTTCGTATTAGGGTCACTGATGGAATTTATTATGAAACCTCCAGTATTCTGCTCCACATGGTAGGTTTTACGCACGTATTCAGCAGTCTCCCCTTCATACTTCTTTCCCACGCATTCCAAGGGGTTTGGTCCTTTCATGGGAAGACCATTAATTCTATGAATGAGCACAACATTGATGGGGATTCGATCTTGAATCCACATGCAACCATCATGAACCAGGGTGAGAAACTGATGTGCCAGACGATGTGTGATGTTGTAGTGGCTAAAGTGCGGAATCCTTAGCAGGTTCAAGAGCCCGGACCCGGCCAACCCATGCACCCAATGCATGGGGATAATATTTATCCCATCATCTTCCTAAACTCTGTCAAGCTATATCTCAGGCACCAACTCAGGGAAGGCCTCCAAATTGGCCAAGTCATGATCATCAAATTTTATCTCGTGGAGCCTTCCAAAAGGGTCGCCAATGATGGGGACTTCTCCTATGGTCAGTGGCATCTATAGGTAGGTGATCAGGGCATCACGGTTCTTCAGCGTTCGCGTCGAGGGCCTGCATGGACGAACAAAGGACGGTAGCCAATTGATTGGTGCAACGCCCTGGGCTTCTTCTTGAGTAGAGCATGCCAAGGGCGTCTCTTGCAGAGATATTACATTTATCAGGGAAGTACAGGGCTTCACCCCAACCCATTTCGTAGGTTTGCCTGAACCTTGAGCTTTTTCCTTTCCCTTCTTCTTGGTTGGGCTTGGCATGGAGATAACCTCTTCAGCCTCGGACTCAATCTTCACTACTTCCTCGGTTTCTTGTTCTACTAAGGTCACTGGTTCTGAGGGCTCAACAGGATTAGTGGCTGTCATTCTAGTGTGAAAAAAAAACTCGATATGGCTACTGTCCGAGGGGGAAGTGCACTCAGACATCAACAAAATATAAAAGACACAGAATCATACAAAGAAAAAACTTGTCAAGTACAAGCTATTCAAGTGCTTTGGAACCCTTGTTTGATCTATACTCCTCGTTTTATAGCCTTTGCGATCGACCAACGGTTGGGTAAAATTCACTTGGAACTTACCATCAATTAAACGGTAAAAATCTTCCGAAATCGCCCCATTAAATGTCGGCCGCCCGCTCCTGTTAACGGTAAATTTTTCTTTTTACATGATTTTACTGTGCCAACGACCAGTTTTCGCACCTCTTGTGCACCCACCACAGTCCTGCGCTCCCAGCAGACCTCCTGCACTCCCAACGCACCTTTGTGCTTCCATCACACCTTCTTCACTTTAAACATTCCCCCGCATCTCCTGCGCATCCCTCCGACCATCGAATTCGGTGGCCACACCCTGCGCATATAATGGTACCTTCCGTTCTTACCTTCCTTGGGGGGTGTGGCCCATTTTATATAGCTACTCCAGCCATATAGTCATTTTATCAGATACGGTTTGAGCCAGCTGCCATTGACATAGCCGGGTAGCATATCGCAGCGCAGGGTGGCTAATCGAACAACTCCACCATCTGTGATTTATTTAACTGTATAGGGCCCGAGACAGTGCTGTCAGAACTTCCCCGGGTGTTTCGAAAACTGACTATCATATAGTAGCACTAAGTCACCCTCCGTAAAAGATTTTTTTCGAATATGTCGATCATGCCATGCCTTATCCCGAGCCTTCTAAACCTGCTGAATGAAATTAGCAATGAAACGGTCTTCCTCCAAAGCCACAAGTTGTGCTAATCGCTCCTCCATGATATCAGGCTCTGCCATATTTGTAAAGGCTACAATGCACAGGCTATAAACAATGTGTTCCATGGGAATAATGGGCTTCTTGCCATAAACCATCTGAAACGGTGTTTTCCCTATCAAATCTTACAGGTGGTTCGGTAGGCCCAAAGAATAGATGGGATGCGCACGTCCCAGTCGCTGCGATCGACGTTACAGACCTTGGTCAGTGTGTGATACAAGAATTTATTAAAATCTTTGACCACTCTGTTTGCCTGAGGATGATACAAAGTGCTTTTCGCATGATGGACCTGAAATTCCTCCGTCAAGGCTTGTACCGTTTCATTGAAAAAGTGCATACCTCTATCACTTATCAGGATTTTCGGACAACCAAATCTCGTCAGAATCTGCTCAAAGATGAAGTGTGTAGTGATATCTACAGTGCAATACTTTACCACTTGTGCTTCGGCCCACCCAGTTACATAATCAATAGCAGTTATAATGTAACACACACTTGTATTCTTTTTGGGTGGGTTGATAGGTCCTACAAAATCGATGGCCCACTTGTCAAATGCTTACAGGGCCATTTACGGTTAAAGGGGCATTTCATCCCTACGGGATGGCCTTCCGTTTCATTGGCATGTATCACAGGCCTTACAATAGTCGTGAGAGTCACTATGTAGTGTAGGCCACCATAATCCACCTCTTAAGATCTTCTGCGTCGTTGCTTTCCCTGTGTAGTGGCCTCCTGCTACCCCATCGTGGGATTCTGCCAAGATAGCATGCAGTTCATGTTCCAAAATGTATTGTTGCAGCACTTCATATGCTCCCATCTTATATAGATGACCTGCGATGATGGTAAAATCCACAGTGCGGGTTACCAACTCTTTCTTCTATTGCACCGAATACTCTACAGGTGCCCTGCCTATAGTTAGGAACTGAATGATGTCAACGAAGTGTGCATCAACGAACTTAATAGAAAATAGCTGTGCACTAGGCAATCCTTCTTCCAGGTTGGTTGGTCCCTCACCAGTCTCAATTCGAGACAAGTGATCCAGTCCAGCATTCAACTTCCCCAGCTTGAAAATGATCTCAAAGTCGTATTCCTGGAACAGCAGTAGCCATTGACAGACCTTCCCCCCCAACAAAAGCTTATTCACCAGGTACTTCAAAGCCGAATGATCTATAAACATTTTGAAGTGTCCTCCTAGCAAGTAGTGATGATACTTCTGTAGTGCATACACCATCGCCATGCCCTCTCGTTCCGCGGTAGAGTAGTTGCGATCTGCACCAGAGAGTTTCCTACTAGCAAATGCAGTCGGTTGATCAATGTCTCTATCTCCAACCTACGTAAGGACTGCTCCCAGGGAAATTCCTGATGCATCGACGTGAACATAGAACACCTTCGCCTAATCAGGAAAAATGAGGATAGGTGCAGAGACCATCTTTTCTTTGAGTAGCTCGAAGTTCTTCTGACATTCATCATCCCAAAAAAATGAAATGTACTTCTTAAGTAGCTTTTCCATAGGTGCTATGATCAGCATGTACCCCTTAATGAACTTCCTGTAGTATTCTGTGTATCCAAGGATCGAACGCAACTACTTCTCAGTTCGGGGTACTGCCAGATTTATGATAACTGCAACTTTCGCAGGGTCAACCATCAACCCCTGTCGGCACACTATATGTCCGAGTAAGATTTCAAAGAGTACGTAGAAGATACACTTCTTGATATTCAAGGAAATTTGGTGCTTTCTACAGGCATCCAACATCATGCACAGGTTTGACACATGATTCTTTACTAAGCCGAAGACAGTCCAATCATCAAAGTAAACCTCCAGAAATTTGTGGATGAACTCTTTGAACACTACGACTACTACCCGTGAAAACATAGCAAGGGCATTCTTAAGTCCAAACGACATCACTATGTACTGGAAGGATCACCATTCAGTGGCAAACGTAGTCTTGCTGCAATCTTCAGGAGTGATTCCGATCTAATGGTACCCTGAGAACCCATCCGTGAAGGAGTACACTTCCTGCCCTCCTACGCTATCAAGGATTTCGTTTGAGAACGGCATAGGAAAGGGATCATGCACACAGGCATCATTCAATTTGTGCAAGTCTACGCAAATTTTCATCTCTCCCTTCGTCTTTTTCTCTTGAACCACCATTGGGCTTACCTAGTTCGATTGTTTGACTGGTTCGATGATACCTGCGGCAAGCATTTTATCGATTTCTTCCTTAACATTTTTATTATACTTAGGATTCAGACGATACGGCCCCTGCTTGACAGGGCATGCATCTGATTTTAGTGTGATGCCCATGACCCTTAGGTCCCCTGTGATATCCTTAAGTTCTGAGAAATTCGTCGGGAATAAGTCCTGGTATTTCGTGAGAAGTTCGGAAACTTTGCCTACTGTATCATCATCCCAATAATCCCCAATTTTAGCCAACTCAGGCTGCTCTTTCGTGCCAATGTTGACTTCTTGCAGCTTCAGAGGCTGGGTAATATCCACAGTTTGTAGTGGAGGTCCCGCAACTGCGCACTCTCCCTCTGACTCTGGGATAGAGACACTGCGTGGATCTTCATCGCATTCTTCTAAGGTTATATTGCGGCAGTTGGCAATATACTGCATCTGTTTTTCCCATGTCAGTACCCCAAGTGCTACGTAGGGGCGTGATTCATCAAAAAATAAGGTATCTATATCCTGCAGAGCTTCGTTAAGTGCCTTTGTTCCCCCTGTCAGCCCAAATGTCCCTAAAAATTCATCCTTTAATGTTTCCCAGTGGCGGGTGTGTTGATGTAGCTCTGCATCTAAATATCATGCGGTGGGAATTTGTCCTAAGGAATGAATAAATAGGTGAACCCATTCTTCAGTAGTCCGGTCACACCATTTTTCAATCCAAGCGAACAGATGCTCGCGTGGGTCACTAGGGCCAAGGAATGTTTTTACATGCAAGTGGGTTGGAGGTTCGAATCACAAGATCATCATATCCCAACATTCTTTCCAATCCTATAACACCCCCTTATGCGTCTCCCACCACCTCGTAGGTGTTGCGCGCATGGCTAGATTAAGGGCCCATGACCTTCGCTCTCACCGAACCTCGACCTCAAATGTTCGTGAAAACTACTTGATACTACTAGATCCATCAAAGTAGGGAAATTCTCTTACCTCAGAGGAGATGCATAGGAAGTCCTTTGTGATTCTAAGACATCGCAGTGGAGATACATCATGTAATCAGTTCTGCTAGTTTTCTATTTCCCCGTCGGAGTCAGAGAAACACTCGTTATCCTTTTCCCAGCAGAGTACACCATCAGCGGTGGGGTTGATCCAATCTTTGTCCCACACAGTTAACTTATAAATATGATCCACATCTTCTTCTTAATGCACCGGCTCCGTATATCATTCTCCTTCTGCAGGGTCTAATGGTACTATCACCCATATACCTTCATTTTCAAATACCATTCTTCTTTTCTTCAAATTGATGATACCTCCCATATCGATGGCCCAATCTAATCCTAAGAGCACAGGATAGGGGTTCGTATCCTCTATAATCTGAATGACCTCAAATTTAGCCCGACCTTAACTCCTGCGATATCTACCACGATCTTTGATAATCTTGCCAACGGTATGATCTTCTGCTGATTAGCCATGCGCAGCTGGATAGTGGACCATTCCAACTTTGGTTCTCCCATTCACTGCTAAGTTTTCTTAGGTAGTAAATTCGCATCTGAGCCTAGGTCCAGCATAACCTGATCCATCTCATAATCACAAATTTGTGTGGTTAACCGCATTTCCCTACTGGTGCGCTTCTTATGCTTGTATAGTTTGTGCACATCCTTAACTTCCATGGGTGGGTTTGTTCTTTCTGTACAGCTGTCTATCAAAGCTTGGTGATTTTCTACAGCCCTTTGGTTGTGCAAAAACTTCATACACCCCTGCAAAAATGTTTTGACCTCCTCATATGCTTTGAGGTTCACGGGGGATTGAGGAGTAGATACCTTAGCGTTAGCAAAGTCTTGGCGAGTTGCGACAAAGGTTTCCTTTTCTTTTTGTAAGTCCAAACCTTCTTGTTTGATGGCTGCTTTTTAGATAAGAGCATTAGGCGAATTTTGAGGTCTAAAATGGGCCTCCTAAGGAAAATGTACAATCAAAATTCACTTTATGAGAACCGATCACATTTTAGGGGATGACATCATCCCTAATGGTTGAGGTGGCATTGCTTGAGTTAAAGGTACTTACTTTTCACATTCTCAATGGTGGATTAAAACTCATGGTTAACCATGGTAGTGCTCAAGTACTTTTAAAGTCAAAAAGTAAAGTACTCATAATAAATGTCATTTCACACTTTTTGAATAAAATATTATTATTGTCATTTCATATTTTTTGTAAGAAACAATGCATATCCCTACACAATTTTCATGTATTTACACTTTTTTCAATAAATATTATATTTGTATATTTTGAAATATTTATTTTTAAATTATGTATTTATCTCATTTTATTTAATATTATAATTTCAAATTAATTATAATTTAATACTATACATATACATTATTTTATACTATCTTATATTATATTATTTTTATGTAGTATATTAATTACATGTTATTATATAATTTAAATAATATAAATTTTAATTAATAGTATATTCTATAATTAAGAATGTATGAGTTTATATCTATATTTTATTTGAATGTATTTAAGTACAAAGGACAAATGCATTAGTTATGCAATGATAATGATTTTTTCTTAAAAATATCATTCTTATTTATAGTCACATCAATACAATTTTCTTATTAATTTTATTTTGGTACAATTTTTAATTGAATTTAACCATGGTTACATGGATTTTGGTGCAAAAAGTGAATTTCAAATTCATAAATATTATTTTATTGGTTTAGGTATTATTTTATTATTTCCTTAGGAGGCCCATTTTAGACCTGAAAATTCCCCTAATGGGCTCCGCCTCGGCTTTCTCCGTAGCTCCCCCAGTGGCCATGCCGCTGCGTGTTATAACATTAATTCTTGGTCCTTCATCTAGAGGTTCTGCCTTGACCCTTTGTGCATTCTACGTAGGTGTCTGCCACTTCTCCTACATCTTGGCTATCAAAATTGGACAATCTTCGATGACATGATCCAGCTGTCTACGGTATCTGTAGGATTGTCTCGCAGGGTTTGTGCAGTCCCTTGCAAAGTTCCCTATTTCTCCAAAGTTATAGTAAATCAGTTGTCTTCTCCCCCTACTTGCGCTTCCACCTTGGCCCCCTCCCCTGCCTCTAGCGGGGGAGCCACCCTACCTGAGGGGGATCTTGGTGAAGAAGGTCTAATTGTACCCTATATAGGTTTCCTCTATCTATCATCAGATCATAGGCTTGAAAGTTTTTTTCATCATGCCCTACAGATCTACAAAATCTGCACCATTGTTTCTTAACTTTAGGGACATACACACCCAGGCGAGGGCAGTGATTAGTATCATGTAGTCCGGCTACACAATAATCATCACACCATAACGCAGGTCCACTTGGTCCTGGACGTAACGGACTGGGCCCCCCCGCCTGTAGGTAGTCTACCAGTAGTGGGCACTGATCCTTGGTATGCCCTGATACCCTGCATCATATACACCATAGTTCTGTGCTAGCTTCTTTCCCTCAGTCCTTTTGCAGGTTCTGGATCTCCATGTGCATTGCTTCCAGATGTCCTTGAATTTTTTGTACTCCCAGCTGGTATCATCTCTTGGTGCAACTTCCAATTTCATAGCAATATCCAAGGCTTTCAATGGCTTGATGACCCATAGGTACACGTATATGAGGCAGTAACATAGCAATGAACCATTCCTTGTGCTATCTGTCATCATGCTGAAATTCTCCTTCTCTGATTACTTTTTTTAGCCGCTGGTCAGCTTCCCATATGGACTCAGAGGGTCCTTGCTTGAAATCTTTCATATCGTTCACTATCTAGGAGTAGGACTTAGGCTTTTTGAATTGTTGTTTCAAGACATTATTAATCTCTTCAATGGTCGCATTCACATGCTGAGCTATGTATCCAATATACCAGTCCAAGGCTCTTCCTTCAAAGGCAAGGGATAGTTGCACCCTCTTCACAGCATCTCTAACCACGTTCTGCATAGTCCATACTGATCCTACGACAAACTAGAACAGATCCATATCTTCATCCCCTACGACCTTGAAGGTAGGTAGCTTCATGTGTGAGGCCATCTCGTCTTCTGGTGGTGGAGGTACGCGTGAGTTATTACCCCTATGCTGAGTTCAAGGTGGTGTAGTTGGAGTGCTATGCAAAAGTGAATTCCTTAATGGGTTGTAGATAGATCTATCTCCTTCTTGATTAGTTCTGTAGTATTTTCCACTCCGCGGTGTACTCTCGCTCTGATCGGAGCTCATTCACTCTGTATGACTACATAGAATGCTCTTTTCGCATAATAATATCTTAATCAGTAATGGTAAGGTTTTCAGAAACTTACCCTGGAAACCCTTGAAGAACCTCTGCTCTACCTACGAATAGGACATGAATTGATCGATTAAAAATTATGTCATGAATCCCCCTAGAACACTGTCCACTGAGTGATCTACTGTGCGAATTACGGTGTTATTAGTCTTCTCCAACTGCTGGATCAACTCTAGGGTCCACTACGTGACCTATTCGTCCTTCCAAAACTTATTGAAATCTACGAGCCTTGCAAGCCACTCTTGAAGCTCAGTCACAAACGTCACAAAGAAAATTTCATAGATCTCTGTAAAAGTTTATTTATTCTTCCACTTCTATGTTGTCAAATTTGTGCTATGATTCTCTTTCACTGCAAATTCCTGAAATTGCTTTTCAAACCACTCTTCAATTTCTTTCTTCTTAGGTCTCCAATGTTCCCTTGGCATTACTTGATCCCTCTCTCAAAATTCTCCTGGTCCTGGCAACAGAACCATTTTTTGGCTTGAGGGGTCCTAACAGAGGTTCAGAGGTTAAGATTTTCCAACAAACCCTTATACTACTGGCCCTTTCGGCAGTGACCTGCTTGTGCAGGCCAAAGTCTCACCTGAAGCAGTATGGGAGGGTGCTGGAACTAGGTTTATCCACCCTGAGAGAGAGTAGGTAAGTCAAGTAGATCTGCATTCGCAGCCTATTGAGTTCACACCAAACAGATCTATTCGCAGGGCTATTAACAGTATAATCGCAATATACAGATCTAATATCGAGCACAAAGCTAGTTAATAACTCCGCATCCACATGTGTATCAACAGTAATAAGCACATATCAGTATAACACATCATCAAAATATTATAGTTATACCATAACATAGATAGATTCGCAGCATAAATAGGTAACCAACAACATTCATAACAGATCCAATAGTTTTCATCAACAGAAATACCTTAGATCTGATAACATAGAAGTACTTCAACCATATCCGCATATATTAGTATCCAAAAATTAATACAATCCGACACATCATGCGCACACAGCCAGAAGGGTCTGCACACAGCAGGACTAAGTATCTATGCGCACACAGCCAGTAGGAGTCCTTACCTTAACGACTAACAACAGATCTAACAATTTTCACTTAGCATCCGACTTAATTCTTTCCTACTTTAAGACTCAAAAAAGGTTCATCGATTTATATAGATTTATCCTACGCTTCCACTAGTCTGCAAACCATGGTTTGCGGACTCTTGGTCTACCCTTGACCCATTACATTGCATTCGGGACTTTGACCCACCCCAAAACCCCTGTGATAGACTAAATAATATCAAAAATATACAAAATTATACAAAATTCGTAGCTTTTAGGGGACCCTATTCCAACATTTAACAACATGGATATTGTGCTGAAGTATGTTTATGATCTCACTCTTGGTCTTGTACAGAGAGGTCTACCTTCAAAGAGGCTACTAGGCCGTTGCCCTCTACCTTGCACAATAATCTCGGCTCTTGTTTGTTATTATCTTAGATGCAAGGTCTCTATTCTTGTGTAGCCTTCACAAATGTAACGGACAATGGCAATTAGTAAACCCACAATTTCTTATTTAGAAATATAATTGCTTGTAAACAACCAAAGGATTCAGAGTTGTTTTTTTATTGTTGAGCCTCAACAAGAAAAATGAATGCATGTACTGGTTTTCTTCAATCTCTTGATGAAGTTCTGAGAGAAAAATTCTCCTTTATGGTTCTCCAGTGGTCATGGAAAAAGAGATTTGAGTTACATTGCTTGGTTTCCAAACCAATTACCTCACATACACTATGTATTGTGGAAGGAAACCACAAGAAGTTTGATGGTAGATAATTTCTGCGTAGAGCCTGTTCTTTGAATGTGTAAAAATCAACCCCTTGTAAGATCATCCTTATCATTAGTAGTTAGTAAGTGTGTCAATTTGGTAGCACCTTCTTGGAAAATGGAGGGTCAATCAATCCTTAATAAACTTGGTAGCTCTGCTTCTAGCATTCATGTGGCTCCTCTGTTTGAATGGTGGCCTGCACAGTTTCTTGACCAGTAACAAACATAGATAAATGCACCAAATGAAGTCTAACAATTCTGTGATTGGAGCCTTGTCTCTTTACCATCAAAGCAGTTATCACACATTGAATTAGTTCTAGCTCCAATATTCATATATATATTCTTGCACTCACAAGATGACTGAGTGGCCACCTTGATTTCACAAGTTAATATGTATGAAATACCCCCATAGTACAATCAACATAGTATATGAAAGATCCCCATAGTTTAAGAGAAAACCTAAAGTACAATAAAAAAATTACTAAGAGGTAATAAATTTGGTGCTAGCTTCTATAAAGAGGAAAAAAAGGATGGGCTGAGAATTAACTTTACTACTGAACACTTGGATAGGGAGGTATGATTCAACTCGTTGAGTTCCCAGTTGATCAAGAAAAAGGAAATCAACTAGAGGGGTAATTAATTCGACTAGAGTGGAAAATTGACTAGGGAGATATGGGAAAGTGAGCGAGCAGAGAAATCATTGAATTAGGGTGACTGTGTGGTGTGTGAATGGGTTGTACAATGCATGGTTAAAGGAATTTGACTTAGCAACATTCAAATCTTTGTTTGGAGAGGCTGTACAATGCTTGTGTAGCTTCAATTCACCCAAATACTGATAAAATTGTAGTCCGAGGGTGGGTACAATCTTAGTCAGAATTTAATCTTAGCTCATGAAGCAGAAAGGAAGTATGTAGGAGAGATCAAATTCCCCAACAACCATAAAAACTCAAATTAGCAACTCTAGATATACTTGCAACAACTTTGGCAGTTGAAAATTAACAAACAATTGAGAGAAATCAAATTCAACCATGAATTCACCCATTACACAGAATAATTTCTTAGAATCTATTTGAAATATAATGTGTCAAGTGGAGAATCCTTTAGCTTGATGAATGCAACCATCAATTTCTAGTAACATCAAGCCGCAGAGACAAAAATCGAATTTCCTGATTAATTCAACATAATAGTGAATCAATCACACCATATGGATTTGTCAAAATGCACAACCATCAATATGTAATTGTAAGTAAAAGTCCATCACACAATTATAAACTCACATACATCACTGACACCGAGATTTTTCCCTGGAAACCCAAATGGGAAATCTGTCTTCAAATGGGGGATCAGTTCTTCATTCTAGAAATCTATAGTTAAATTTCTTTCATGGCTTTCTATGCCTATTCCACTCTTGGCCAAAATCACTTCCCATTCCTCAACCTTTTCTCCTAGTCATTTTTCTTCTTCCATTTAATGCTCTATTTTCATCTCTTTTTTTCTTTGATATTTTTTGTCTTATTCATCTTTACATTTAAAATGTCTTTTACATTGTCCAATAAAACTTCATGACTTACAAAGCTGTCTCTTATGAGTACTAAGTCTTACACCCATTTTTAGGTTCAGATCCATTTCAGATCATAGGCACTCATGTATAAATAAGTGAGCTCACTTTTTGAGCAGTACGATGAAAATGTGGTGGAATGCAATTTTGCACCCTATGCTATAACACTATCTCTAGACACCACTGAATTATTTTGGGTATGTTGTTTACTTCCAAATATTGTAATGATAAAATTGCACTAAATAATATTAAAAGATCACATTTATGTCATATCAAAAAAATTCTAAATATGGCAACATCATGATTTCCTCCATGACATAAGGATAGAGACATGAGAATGTACTTGTAATGGGGTAACTTAGGTCATATAGGTCTAGTTCAAAAAAGGAAAAGCAAAACATGGATCCTGCTAGAATATTATTGGAAATTAGTGCTTTTCCATTTAACTGTTCATATATGCATTCTGATGTTTTGTAGGGCTGAAACTACCACCATATTAATTTTGATATGCAAGTCTCTGGGGTTTTATTGCAACAAGGCTGGGGAATTGGCACAAAAGATGAGAAAGGATATAGAAAACAATCATTGTAATTAAACACTATAGTAGACAAGAATTTTGATGTAGCAAAATTCCTGAAGATCAGTGTTTTACTAAACCAAAAATAAGATGTGACTTTTTAAGGAAAAATACATTGAGAAAAATCCATGAGACATAAAATTCAAATAAATTCAGGATTTGGCTTTTGGTCTTGATTTATAGGATTGAGGATTTATTTGCAAGCTTTGATGCTCAATTTAGGGTCAGGGTTTCATAGTTTTCCTTTAGGGTTTTTATTTGTTCTTTAATGCCAAAAAATCAATTTGTCTAGATCGTATATTGAATGGTAGCAATTGAACCATCTAAAAATCGGGAAACATTTTAGGATCATGTCGAAATGGTCGGAAAAGGCTTGGACAAGGCGTGGAAATTTTTCAGTGTTGTTTCCAAGCTGTAAATCCTTTGTTTCAGATTCTGGAAAGGGGAACAATGTATCTTATTTTTCCCAGATGTTCTCAGTAACTAGTTTGAACTAGCCAGTGTAGTCTAGTAGAATGGGTTTTGGTAACATTTCCTGTTATAGATGTGTTGGTCAATTGGTAATGCTTCAATTGAACAATATATTGCATGAATACAAAATCATGTAACTTTTGTTCAAAATCATTTCTTTTCTTTGTGTGAATGTGCTGAAACACACTCTAGTGGTGCTCACAAGTCATCCCTAGAAACACTACTTGTCTGGCTGAGGATTCTACTTGCAATCCTTTTCCACTAGGTAAAGGCATCCGAAATGGTTCCATTAATAGGATGCATAAGATGAGGTTTGAACAAATTGTAAAATTCAAATTTAGAATTTTTGGTTCTATATTTTGGAATTAAATATGTAACATTAGTGCTAGTGGTTGTCCTCTAGGTGCACCTCAAGGTAGAGTCCAAATCACAAGTGTTATGTTCCAAACGTGGAATTTGGAAGAAAAAAATTGAAAACTGGAAAACAGTAACAACAACAAAACAGTAAAAATACAACAAAAACGATTGAATATCTACAAAGTACAATTTGGCCTAGGTGAAGAAAAACCAACAATTTCCAAGACATCACTGAGCAAAAAAGCATTACTAGGAAGTTGTGAAGTTGTATCTGTAGGAAGAAAATTGAGGAGACTTGGCAAAAAAATTGATATTTGTTGAATTAAATAAGGCCAAAAACCATGACTTATGACAATCTACTTCAAATTTGGGAATTGCTTCCACAGAAAAGGAATGGAAAAAATATGTGCTGGAAAAAACAAATTCAAATTCGTAGAGTGATTAGGTTCCAATTCTTTTATGTAAAAATGGAGGCCTTTTCAGAGTGTCTTTGTTGTAACAGTTTCATGTAATTAAGATGGAAAGTAAGTTTTGTGACTTTCAAAATTTCATCAAATTTAATTATGTGATTGTTTTGTAAAACACTTTTATCAATAAAGGATATTCATTTGGTTAATCTCCTTACATGCTACATTGAACCTTTCTAATATGTGGCATCATTCATTACTAGAATGATGTCATCCAATGTTGATTCACAATTTGGTCGATTTTTCAGCAGGATTCATTCACGAATTCAGAGATCCATGTTAATCTTCTTATTCATTCATTTCCATATCCGTGTTCACAAACTTAAGGCCCCATAATATAATTACAATGGAACCACTCATAGTGAATCTAACATGAATATTAATTGATATACCTATTTTAACTTATTTATTATTCTATGGTAGCTTATGTTGCAACTTTGTACTTAATTGATATTATAAACACTAAGCTAATCTACCTCTCTTGAGCTTGAAGAGAACCCACTCTAAACTCAGAGATTTTTTTGAGGAAGCAATGGAAATGTTTCTGAGTTTCTCCAAGCTTGCTCCAAGTTTTTTTGCGGACTTTAAGTTTGGGAGACAAAAAAATATTACTGTCGTTGCTTTAACAAGTTTAATTCCGTAGAATTAGTAGTTCATCTACAACACCGTGATGAGGATGAGCTGGTTGAAGACCTTGTTGCTCGTCGATTGACTCCACCACAGGAAAAAAACCATTTTCCTCTTGAAAAAAATGGCTTGTTACATGTATTCATGGTGAGAGCGGGAAACAACTTTCAAAGAAAGGAGATCTCACTAGGGACTCCACAAAGAGGGATCTGACCTTTTCAATATGGCATAAAATGTGAATCCCATGTTTAAAGTACTTGACGAGTTGGCAGTGGGTTCGATAATATGATGGACCAAGTTCTCTTCAATCATAGAATTAAAATTCTTGAAAGCGATCATAACTTAGGTGAAGAGGAAGATTTTGATGATGATGTGCCCCTTAAAATAGGGCAGAAACAATAGACCTTCCTCTATAAGTAAATCCAAATGTTTTCATATAAAAATACTCATCCACTCATCCCAGTATAGGGGATGTCCAGCTCCTCAAATACAGGAATGATGTTGCATTTTCAACAGCTAGCACATATGTTTGAAGAAGATTCCTTTGAAGTTGTTGATTTTAATGAACATCTTCTAGGTTTTGTAAACATTTGAAGTGTTTTTGAAAATTTGGTATGTAATGCTAATTTGTGAGCTAATAACAATAAAGATGTATTGTCTTTTCCACTTGTTTTTCTGAACATAATGATGATTAATCACCTAAAATTATGGATGAAAAAGGAGGCATGTGAAGCTTCTAAGTTTGAAAATAATAATCCATGTGTTTTGAATGCCTCATTTGATGAATAATATGATGGTTGTGAGGCCAGAAATAGGCATATTTTCCATCTAGCAATGGTGAGAAAGCAAGAGGCTAAACCAAAAGTACTAGAAAACAATAAGTGCCCCTTTTTTTGGCATCACCCCTCCTCTTCTTCTTGTATAGAGTTGGCTCTTCCATGATTAAAAAATTATTTGAATTTAAGAATGTAAGTTATGAGGTGTATTCCAAATATGGCTTCTCCGAGTGATGCATTCATCTTGGCTATTGAAGATGGAACTCATGCTAAAATAGGACTGCTAGAGTGAAGGGGGAACACATCTGCAAATTTTGTTAAGAATATAGGGATAACTCAAGATATTTCACTTGCATGGTTGTTTTTAATATTCTTTTTAAGTCAATGGACCTCCAAATCTTCTTTGGGATCTGCTAAAATATTTATTTATACCTCTGTGTGTTGTACAAAACCATAATTCTACCTTCTGTAATGTGTTGTAGTATTTCTCAAAGGCACATCTCTCTAGAAGTAATTTGTGTGAACAAGATTACTTTTGCAAAATCTTTGTTGGATTAGGGTTTCTTATGATGGTAATATAACCTTTTTGATTGATAGTGTGAATTTACTTGTCACGCCGCCATATTATTCCCTTGCGCCACCACGCATGTCTCACTTCCATCTCAAGTTTCAGCCAGCTATTTAGAGTGTGGTTTTCATATAATTCTACTGAAAGTACCTAGCTGTAAGTTTTTGTACGAAAATTCCATAGTGAGTTTCTGTGAGTTTTAGTACGAAAACTCCATGGATGCAAACAATCCCACTACCATGTGACATATTTTGAGATTCTAGTCTACTATTGTCATCGCTATTGTTTGACACAAACTGATACTTATGTCCTAATGATCCAATATGTGGAGTTATGGGCTAATTAACGCTCTTGGTTTTGACTCTCAATCCCTTATTAACTTCCAAGTGAAACAAAAAAGTTGAGTTCATCACGAGGGAAAAATGTTTACAGAGAATGGGAATCCACTAAGATCCAAATGTTGATTAATTTATAATTCTTTTCCACAAGGTGATTCAGATTTTCATTTTCCTCCAAACGAAGAGAATGAGATTCATTTTTATATTAATATTTTTCAAGCAATGTAATCAAGTGTGCATGTAGATTTGAGTTCTTCTCGTACCAGTCATATTCTTTAATGGAACTATACATCTGCAGATTTGTGACAAGGGAATTCTCAAATGGATTTATAGCTACCTCATTTTCCATGGCCTACTCTTAGAGTATAATGCAAACTACAGTAATATTCCAAACCTGAAAATGTTAAGTACCCCTTTTTTTCTCTTAAACCTATTTGGCTTCCCTCCTTGACAATTTGGCTCTAAAAGAAAAGAGAAATGATTCCTTGTTTGAAGCCAAATCATTTGCTCAACAATTGTACATTAGTTGTCCAAAATTTCTCTTTCAATAACTAGTGTGCTTCTCATATTTCTCCTTGGATTATTACACTCCTAAAATCTGCAGTGGTCCTTTTATTTTATATCCACTCAAAGTTGAAAATTATATTCAGAAACCAACAACATTGCACCAGGCTTGTGTTTTCAAAGTTGCGGAAGAGTAGTTTAATAGGCAGTTGTTTGTGTGGCCCTACAATATAAATTTTATTGAATGTTGCACATAAAAAGAGTATATGGTTACTGTTATAAAACCATGGGATTTTTTATGAACTCACTGTTACAACAATCAGAGGTTTCATATCGGGCCGTTATGATATATTTTTATTTGTTGTCTGGATCCTGCAATTTGTAATTGGGGGTATTAGGAATATCTATAATTAGAACAAAATCCTCTTGAAGAAATCAGGTTGTGGTGGGTGAGGAAAAATGAGAAATATTACGGCTCCTTATAATGTGACCTCCCCTTCGGTATGGGGTTCACCTGTTACATTTATGTTGGGTGGAGCGGGTTCCATGATGGCATTGATAACTTTTTCTATTATCATTCTGGCTTTCTCCTACGTGTGGGATTCGAGTGCTTATGTTTTTGTGAAATTACTGAGTGTAATAAGCATTGTTATTGATGCTTCAGTAGCCTTTGTTAGGGCAAAAAAATTTCCCTGTTGGGTATTATAAAAAGTAAATTTTGACTAGGAAATCATTTCTCTTGGGTCATACCATTGTATTAAGAATGCGCATAGTTATTGCTCTTGGGTCATGTTATTACTCTTGGGTCATACCATTGGAAATTATTGCTCTTGGGTCATATCCTGTGTGACATGTCGGGTGATGATTCAAGACAATTTTTCAAAATCTTGTGAATCTGGAGCATGTTTATTTGGGATTGTCATCTGTCAACTTAGCATGGAGTTAATATTGAGAGTCTTAGGAGGAACAAATTGTGTGTCTGTTACATGCATGATAGAATTTAGGGTTGCTTGTATGCAAATTTGTTGGGGTTCATTTGGGAAAGTGTTAACGTGTGAAAATTATGATCCTTGATGGGAAAAATCATTTTTTTAGTTTGCTAAAGATATATTTCATAAAAAGAGGTCCTAAAAAAATTACAAATTCGACAAAAATCTACATTTAAGAACATTTTTTATGCATGCTTGTACCTGAAAAATGTCAAGGTGTGGATATGGTGGTGTAGGGAATTTGATGTAACTTGGTTATAAACGTATATCTAATGTTTTTCTTCAACCGGAGAAACAAGAGGGTTTATGTGAGCTTGTTAGATTAAAATCCTACATTGGGAAACCTATGAAGGAACTATGTAGTATGAGCAATTAGCCTGTGGTTACTGTTAATACTCCTGGGTTTGGATTGGTGCTTTTCCAGTCACATAGGGTTTTCCACAGTGATCATATATTGTTAACAGCCTAGCAAGTCTGCATAAATAGCACAGGGTGATCGACACACAAAATGTCTTTTCTTGAGATACATGTAAGCAACCAAGGACAAAGTTAAACTTTTATTCAAATAAGATAAGTGAGATTTAATTTCACGAACTAGCTACAACTATGAAATTAAATTAAAAAAAATGCACCAAGGCCAATCCACATCACTATAATAAAAGATAATTATTCAACTATGAGATGCAAGAAGCTGCAAAAAAATTGTATCATTGAATCCTATCTGCATATTAATCAAAATATTCTTTATATCAAAATGATAAATATAAAATTTGTTGCTATAACAAGAAATGTGCACAACGAGGACAACAATGAAAGAAGATTGGAAATGAGGGAATGAAGATGTTGCACAATAGACTTCTCTCAAATTCTTTGTCTTCAAAAGAAAATAACAGATTAGAGGAGACTCGCGAATCATATGGTCAGGAATATCTAAATTAGAGGGTCTTTAAACATTTCAACTCTCAGTTAAATGAAAAGCTTGGGAGCAGGGCAACATCACAAAATGTGAAATTGGTCTAGAACATTTTTTTAACCTGTGTGTTTGTTGCCGTCAGTTTTTTTTACCTGTGTGTTTGTTTCCGTCGGTATTGCGACATTTCACTACTGTTGGTATTCTGACGTGAATCCTCCAATGGTATTTTGTGTGTTTGTTGCCGTCGGTCTTGCGACATTTCACTACCATCGGTATTATGATGTTAATCCTCCAACAGTATTCCGACGTTTCACTACCGTCAGTCTTGCAACGACATTTGGTCATGTCTGTCTTGCGACGAAGATATTGTCATGTCGTTCTTGCGATGAAATGTTACTAACGTCGGTCTTGCGACGCCGATATTATAACGTCAGACTTGCGACGTACATATTATAATGTCGAAAGAGTGACGAAGAGTAAAACATCGGAAGAGAAACAGACAATTTGTAACTTCAGATTTGCGACACCACCATAAAACATCGGAGATAGCGTCGCTCTACCGACGTTTAAGTCAAGTGTTGGAAGTCCGACTTTAGGAGAAACCATGTTTTTTCCCACCTCAAAGTGTCACTCTTGTGATGCCTATGTGTCGCAAGAGTGACATTTTGGCCGTCAGAGATTGGGGTAAATGTGCTAGTGTGGGCACTCATTATTCCTCGCGGTGGAGGAGGGGAGGCTGGTCGTTATTGGGATATGACCGTTGAGGCATGGTTCCAGGCGAACCCGCAGATGTTCCTAGACTATTCATACTTGATGATGGATTTCTGAGGGGACCCGGATATGGTTCTTCTTGCCGGCTATGTATGGGGTTAAACATGTATGACCTTTCATGTTTTTCTACATTTTTTTGAGGATTTTATGATGTGTATATTTATATGTCTGTTATGGTGACATTGACGCTATCCTTGTTTCTCTTGTAGATGTCGGGGTGGCCGGGCATCCTCTTAACCACTTGGTGGGGCACAAACCACCCAGGCGGGGTCCAGGTTGGGCTGATCAAGCCTAGGTTGGGGGGCAGGGATGTGGTGTTGGCCCTTAAAGGGAGGGCAACAGTGTTGTCGTTGCCTGAGGGGATGTTGCCCTTCTTGCTTACACCGAGGTGGCTGAGACTCGAGCGGTGATGGTCGATGAGAAGCTAGCTGCTACTGAGGCTCGGGTCTAGGTTGTAGATGCCCGTGCAACAGATTTAGCCGACTCATGGAATCGGCTAGAGAGGTTGACCCGGGGTATGTTGACCCAGGGTTTCATTGATGACTTGAAGGACACTTGGCTCGAGGCATTGATAGCTCAAGAGAGGGCACATCACTTGAAATTATGCCACATGACACTTGCAGTTTTGGCTGTTGCACTTGTACTGGCACCGGGTGGAGTTGTGGGTCCAAAGGACCCACCTAGCGGGGCTTAGCCTTGGGGATTTGGTATGATCGGGGAAAGCATCCATTATGAGGATGATTCCCTTTTTCGATGACATATAGACATAATGTTTTACTGGCATTCTAGTCAGGGACATGACTTGTACATTGTGACTCACATTTTTTGGTATATATATGCGAGATGTGTATTTTTGCGGCTCTGATGATGTGTCCATGGTTATCTTATTGATGGAAATTGTGTACCTATGATGGATATATATTTTTTTCATGTTTTTTTTCTTTTCTATGGATGATGGTTTATATGAGATGCAATCTAGTCTAGAATGTGATTAGCTATGTGATCAGCTGTCTGGTTTTGATTTCTTGGTATATGTGTGAATGTAATATGATCAAACTAACGACTTAATATTCGTGCATGTAAATACTTCCTAAATAGTTGAGAATTCCGTACTTCAAAATCTTGGTTTAACTATGATACCACTAGATAGGACTCAAGGTAGATGTGTAGATTGCGAATGCCTTGGTTGAGGGCATTGCTCATCAGCCTTATCACTGCATCATATTCTTCCTGATTATTGGTGGTTGATCCAATGCATACTCCGTTGGTGAAGAATGTCGATCGGTGAGGATAGTAAATGGCCCAGGCGGCTACTGCTATATTTTGAACCACTGCGAGGCTCTATCAGCGAATCCAAAATAGTGGATGGGGGGATGATCCGTCTTTGACACCGGAGCATTTTTTAGAACAAGTCTTTTATGATTTTGATCATCTCAAAAAAATATTATGCTACATGCATCTTATCTCTAAGGCTTACCCCTCTTGCCCTTGTGGGTGAAATTTTTTGAGCTAGAGCCCATTGATGGGGTTAGCTAGGCATGTACCATCAGTCTCTGAGAGGATGTGTACCCCCTTGAGGAGGCAATGTTTTATGATGTAAGGTCCTTTCCATAACGTTTCGAACTTCCCGGGTCCTAGGGCCTCTTTACGAAATCATAGCGGAGGACTAAATCTCCCTTTGTAAATGAATGAGGGGTGATGTTATAGTCAAATGATGCTTTTACATTTTTTTATGTGCCTCATTATGTGGGGTGACTCTCCTCGATTTTTGTCGACCAGTTCTAACTATACCAATCATTGTTCTAAAGGCTGTGTATCATCAAGGAGTTCGATGGAGGGATGTAAGTTGGGGATTTTGCATTCGATGGGAATCACAACTTCTAGCTCATACACTAGTTGGAAAGGTGTGAATCCTGTTGAGTTTTTAATTGCCACGTGGTATGCCTAAAGGGCTGAAAAAACAATGTGGTGCCAGTTTTTCTTATGGTTATCACCATACGCTATGACATTGTTTTAAGCACTTTGTTGAAAGCTTCTACCTATCCATTGGACTAAGGATAGTATGGTGATGCAAATTCATGTGTGAATCCTAGGTGATGAGATAACTCCTGTAATATTTCATTTTAGAAATGATTTATGTGATCCAAGACTAACTCCTTAGTCACACTGAATCGTGTGATGAAATGATTGAACAGAAATCGTGCAATAGTTTCTGCCGTGTTGTCATATGTGGGCATGGCTTCCGCCCATTTGGTGAAATAGTTGATGGCTACAATTATGTATTTGTGGTTTCCAGATGATGCAGGGTTGCAAGTCATAAATTCGATTCCCCATTTTCAAAAGGGACCAACTACAATGACTGGGTGCAGAGGAGCGAGAGGTTCTCTTTCCTTGTGGGCGAAGTGTTGACATCGCTCACCCCTTTTGACTGCCTAAATGCAATCGCAAAATAAGGTGGTCCAGAAATAATTTGCTCATAGGAATTTATGGATGGTATCCATCCCGAAGAGGTGGTCGCTGTAAGCTGCACTATGACAGAAATTTAGGGCTTGGTCAACTTAGTCATGCGTGAGGCATCATCATAGGATATTATTGATGCCTCGTCAATAAAGGATGTCTCCTATAATGAGGTATCGGGGGGCCTGGTGGCGTATGTACCTTCGTCTGTCAAGTGTTAGCTTTGAAATCAACTATTGGATTCGTAAAAATAAGAGGACATCGCTGTACCAAGGATTTTTAGTCGTCACTAGAAATAGATGTTCGTCAGGTAGTGAGTCATTAGTTGGGGATCCTTAGTTTGACTTGGGAGGTCAGTGATAAAATCAACTAAGATCAATTTTTTTTTCTCTTTGGGGAGCTAAACTGCATGTCAAATTATTTCAGTATGACTACCCAGCAAGCATATTTGTTGTTCATTAGACGTCGGGTTAGTAGGTATCTCATGGGGTTGATTCTTGCGATGACTGTTGTAGTCCGCAAGATAATGTAGTGTTGAAGATTTTGTACTACGTGTATAAGGGCTAGGGTAGTTTTTTCTTCAGGTTCATATCTTAAGGTGAGGCTTGATAATTTCTTACTGACGTAATAAATTATGTGTTCTTTACCATCAGGTCCGTCTTGGATTAACAACCCAACTATGCCAGTTTCTAATGCTCACATGTATAGGGTGTAATCTATGTCATAATTTGGTGGGATGATCAATGGGGATGAAGACAATGTGTCTGTTAGTTCCTCAAATGATTGTTGGGCTTGATCGTCCGATTTAAATGGGATATCGTGATCGATTAGGCGTAGGAATATTTGTGCACAAGTGGCGTAATCTGGGACAATGTCTCAAGAAATTGACTTTCCCCTACAATATTTGGAGTTGCTTGAGGGTTTTTAGTGGTGGCACCTCTTTTATGGCCTGGACCTTCAGGGGATCAACTCAGATCCATTGTTGGGACACGAAAAATCCTAATAGTCGACCTGCTTTATGTAGAAGATGCATTTGATAGGGTTCAAGTGAAATTTTTAATGTCAGCATCTTTGGAATACCAACCGTAAATTCTCCAAATGATCACTTCACTTCTTGGATCCAACGATGAGTTTGTCCAAGTAAGCGAGGATAAGGTGGGATAGGTCATGGAATATATAGCTCATGGCCCGCTGGAAGGTGGATCCAGTGTTTTTATGACCGAATGGCATAACCTGGTATGAGAATGTGCCCTAAGGGGTGGTGAATATTGTCTTGTATCAATCGGTATGTCAGATTTGAATTTTGTTATACCCTCATAACCAGTCCATGAAGGACAGGGCCTCGTGACCGGCATAAGCATCAATGAATTGGTCGATGAACAAGGTAGGGTAGTTTTCCTTGGCACAAGCTTTTTTCAAATCTCAGAAATCAGTACAGATGTGAATGGTGTCCTATTTTTTCATGATGGGAAAAAGGTTGGAAACCCACGATGTGTAAGCTATTGGGTAAATAAACCCGGCCTTGTGAAGATTGTCGATTTCTCGCTTGATCGATTCTGCCTTAGATGGGTGCAATTGATGTTGTTTCTGTCCAGGTGTCAATATGGTTCTCTATGATAGTGGGGATAAGCCCCAAAATTTCTGAATAATCCCATGTGATGATATCTCTATACTCTTGAAGCAATTTTTTGTAAGTGAATACTTCGTCTGGGGAGCACGCTGCCCCCAGTGAGATTTTTTGGATTTTTCCTAGTTTTCTTGAGATATTTACTTTGATGGTTAGTGAAATATTTGACATATTCCCTTCTTCGAATGCACCAGGCGTTGGGATTTGATTTTTGAACCAATCTACTTTCCCATATGGGAGGAAATATTTTGATTCAATGGCGTATATATCTTGGTTCTATTGGTTGTTAGGACCGAATGTTTTTTCAAGAAGAAAAAAAGAGTGGTGATTCATTGCGTCCCACGGACAATCCATCATGGCCTTTAGAATATCCTCGTCTGAATGGAACAATGCATCTAAGGGAGAGTTGGTTTGTGTGAGGCCGTGAGGAGTTGTTACTAGCTTAACAAAGTTGGTCGACAGACATGAATAGGATTCCATAGTTGATGTTGTGGAACTAGAAGAGGTCGACCTGGTGCAGATTGGTTGAGTTTTCACCGTCGATGGTACATCTACTGTTGTAGTCATAGAGGTCTCGACACCAATGAAAGATGATTAGACAACACGAGTCATGGTTCCCATGCATGATGAGATTAATTGTATGTGGTGTTGTGTGTCATCAACGTTGGATGGTGGAGAAATTTCCATTGTGGTGGCTTGTATGAGAGCAAGCTTATGTTCCTCACGTGGCGTACTAAGGGTAATCGTACCTTCCTGGATTTGGAAGTTGCGATGAGTGCAGAGGTGCCTAAATGTTTCCATTAAGGGGAAAAAATTAGTTTTGTGATTGTGACTTGTGTAAATGGTGCATGGGTGTCAAGGTGCTATTCCATTAGATGGTATGAGAACCAATGCTACTCTTTGTGCTTGAAGTGGGTGCTTGGATATGATTTGGAATTGGGGAATGTTTGCACTTCTATCATCTCTGATTTTTTGGTTTTGGTTGGTCTAGCTCTTTTGGGGAGTTCATACTCAAACCTTCCCTTGCTGTGCGTAGCCTTGGGAGGTACTCACAATGCATCATATGGTGGAATTGTGAGCAAATCCTGAAATTGAAGCATCTGACCTTCTCTTGATTGGAGAGATTGATCTATGGGATGGGGGTGACCATGCGAAGACTGTCACTAAGTTTCTTAAGTTCCTTAAATTTATTGACTCTGTGTTCATTTCTATTGCATAGACCACATGCCGTCCTTGGCTGGTTTTGGGCCCTACTAGGACGATGGGTTGTATTAGCCTTCCTAATTTTTTGGTAATGATGGGGCGCAGTATGCCTCAAAGAAGGTTTCCTTGCATAAGGTTTCCTTAGATCTAGACCAATATCCGGGTATTGGGCATCCAACGAGCGTATGGTGTTTAATAAAGGGAATACTTGAGAGATATAAGTATAGTGTCAAGTCTGATGGTTGCCTTGACAAACCAGACAAGACTGTCTTTCCTTTGTACTCCGTTACCTTTGGACTACTAGTGGGTACCATTTGCAGAATTATTCTAGATTCGGGGCGACCAAGTGGTTACGTTTGTTGCATAATGCGCAGGTTGGTCTTATCTGTGGAGGGCGGTTGGGGATGATGATTTGCCCCTTTGTTGGCTATTTTTCTGTTGACATGAAGAAAATGGACCTGGTTGTCACATTTTCTTGCGTTGTCAAACTTTCCATGGATTTCGAATTTGATCCATTTGTTGTAGCGAGGCATACTATGGCCTGGCGTAAACTGTTTAACATCGAACGGAATCGGGAGATACAAGGACAAAGATGAACCGGGTGGTTTACTGAACAAACCAAAAATGAATATTGGACTGCTTGTAATCCGTTGTATTATACGAGTTTGATAGGATATCATCTCTGAAAGAGGTCTAGGGCCACACAATTAGTAATGAAGTGATCACGTTCATCATAGAGTGTGCAGATCTGGATAGGATATTGAGGGAGATAATGGGGGGGGGGGGTTATCGTTCAGGTGAATCCCTCTCCTTGGACACATATAATATGGTCCTTGTTGTTTCCATCTCTTACATGGTAATGTTTTTCATGAATTCTGTGTTAAAGCTGGCTAAGTCAGAATTTTCAGCGATGAATTGTCGCATGAAATCCAACATGGACCGAAACCGATGGATGTTGGGACAAAAACACATGTGATGGTTGCTTAGAAAAATCTTACACGTATGTCCTCAATATCAGACTAAGTTTCTTTGGGCAGCGTGAGGGATTTGGTACCAACGGGTGAACGCCCTTAATTCGGAACACTATGTGACTAAGTGGTTAGGCTTGTCACATAGTGCGCACACTGGGGGTGGCTAAGTAGCCTCTGTTTTCCGTCTTTGGTCTGTTAGAGTGACTATGTATGAGTAGGATGTAGGGTCCTCTCATAGGTACAGTATGGTGCTAGGCACTCCCTCGTCCATCTGCATGGGTGGATTTGAGGGATCCTGCTGGTATGATTTCTCTAGGGCTTGCAGGGCATCCCTATATCGTGGAATCTCTGGGAAATGATGGGTGTAATGCCCATAATGCTTGCATATGGCGCATGTGTGGTTGGTGTGTAATGCTTTCCCTTGATGTTTCATAAATCATTCCTTTTTATGGGATCTTGAGGTTGCGCCATTTCTTTCTATGCTTAGAAGAGGTTTTAATTCATCTAAATCTGGGGAAATATTGGTAGGATGGCCTACGATATCACATAATGCACAAGGTTGTAATGCCCTAGGTATGTGGGGGTTTTCGATTTTATTCCCTTTTTTTTTTCATTTTCTTGGTTTCTAGCTAGCGCTACTATGGGGGGTGATAGGGGTTATCCCTATAGAAGTGATGCTAGGACTTCCCAGCATGGCTGGTGGGACCAAACACCAGACAGGTATTGTGAAAGCCATGTCTGGTATTGTAATAGTTTCCAAGACTTGATTTGACACAAAACCATGTGGGGGGTGTAAAAATGGGGTTTGGGCGATGGCGTAGGGTAGGAAAGTCGTGTCAGTGGCTTCAGTCTCCGTACTACTAGTCTCCATCTCTAGGCTGGTCTCGGTGTTTGATGATAACATCATGCACACCAGTGCTCGAGTGATTTCTGGGGCTGCCTCTGGTATGATAGGGGGATCTCCTAGAAATGATCCTAGAATCAATGATGGTTTGAATTGACTGAGGCCAAATTCATGGTACCGCATGAGAAATTCCTTAGTTGCATCTACGTAAGGTAGAACAACATCGAGATCCATCATGGGTTTCTTATCATAGTATGTAAGTTGGTCAACGATGATGATTCTATCTTGATGGGGAAACATCATCACCCGAAAGTCAGAGGATTCTATTACAGTCATGGCATACATATAACTCCGCTCGAGGAGTAGATTGTAGTCAAGATGTGCCTCCAAGACTTCAATGTATATAAGTACCATATTTTTGGCCAAGTTTACAAGGAAATTCTAATATAGACCGACGAGAGCTGAAGGTTGACCATCATATGCTCTAAGCATGATGTCAGATGGTTTCAGTTTAGGTGATCCCAACTTTTTCCAAATGGATTTGGAACTAATGCATGTAGATTCTCCTTCATCAATGATGCATTAGTATATGGTGATATTTTGGACTGACACCAGTATCTAGAAGGCGACCAGAGAAGGAAGCATGGGGTGGCTTTGTCTAGGTCAAAAGCCATTAGGCACATATTAGAGGGGTCGATTGTGCCTAATGCAGAAAGTAAGGATTTTTTATCTTTTGGACATGATTGTAGGACTTCTAAGGCTAACATGGCAGTGATTGATTGTTCTACATCATCCATTATGTTGTAGTTATGGGCAACTTTTGAGTGGTATCCTACCCACCTGGTTGGCCCCTTAACCTCCTTTGGAAGGGGCACAATAGGTACTTTGGATATGGTCAATGGTGCAGTAGGTGTACTCGTGCTCGTACCCTCTGGGTTGGTGTCTGGAGGGGCATCATAGTTCCTGTTCCTTGTTTGGAAGAACATTTCTTTGCCAGTCATGTAAATTTTGTGGTTGTCGCTCCTGGTATTATTTTGGGGTGCTTGTTGTTGTTTGGCATTATCCACTCCTTGGTAGGGGAAGGGTCCCTGCATTACTACAGTTTGTTGTGTAGGTCCCCCTTTTCCACGGTTACCCTGAATTTTTTTCAGTTCAGGGAGTTCAGGATAGTGGTGAGTGTAATGGTCGTACTGACCACATATGGCACAAGAATGGTTTTTCCTTAGACTGGACCTCTTTTTCTACCCTAGGGAGTTGTTGTTTGGCTCCTGGTTTTGATTTCGGTTGGGGTTAACCCCAACCCAAGATCATGGGAGGCGTTGCTGGTTACTGGCCCCCTATCCAGACTCTCCCTCTTGTTTATTCTTAGGCTTCTTTCTTGCAGTGTCAGGAGGATTATTATGGTTCTCTTGGTCATAATACTGGCATTTCTTAACCTAGAGATGGTTGCACTAAGTTCATCGACACATTGTTCTGCGGTGGTGGATTTTGTGCGGGGAATGAAGAATATTGGTTTCCCTATCCCTAGTTGTTGTATTTTTTCTCGGGGGAATCTCTTCCATCAACATTCCTAGTTGAGTACTGGGTTCCCTGTGAGGGAGGGTACGACCTCTTTGTTGTTGGTGGTATGATGACACCCTATTCATCATATTCTGCAAAGGTGCATATTGACTTCAGTGGTAGCCAGGTTGTGTCGTGTTTTGGGTAGAATAATACCAATAACTTGGGTAGTGGATACTGTTGCCTAGGTGACCTTGGGTCAATGACCCTGTCAAGTCGTCTATGCTATTCGAAACGCCTAGAAATTCTCTTTAAGTTTGTAGGCATGGGGCGTTTGGCAAGACATTGTAGATATATCCTAACTGGGTATAGATGAGTTCGAGTTGCTAGGCTTTGCAATGTCATCCTCCTCAGAGGTAGGTCCTTGTCGGGGAAAATTTTAAGGATGGAAAATTATCGTGAAGTTTAAAACATTGGCGAATCTCACTAGTCCCTAATACGCAAATTATAAAATATTTATTGATATATTTATAAAATTATTAAAATTTATAATGATTTTATATATAGTATCTATATAATGTTGGCGATTTTTAAGGTAAAATAATTTTATATTTTAAATTTGAGGTGAATAATTTTTAGAAAAAAGGAAAATTGGTGAATCTTTTTTTCGGAAAATCATGGAAAATTAGCCCACCTGCGAATATTAGCCCCTAAAATTTTCCATGGTCCTTGTCTCACAACATCTTTTGAGATCTCTGCTGTGAGATTTAAAAAAAAAAATTCTAGTAAAACTCTATCGTCGAGTTTGGATTTGCACAAACTATGATGTCGCCGCCATTTGTTGAGATGGTCCGAGATATGGACAATTTCTATTTGCCTAAAATGAGTCAAAAATTCCATCCCTGAATCATGGTGGATGGGTAGCTGAAAATAATTGAGGAACCCAGTAGCAAGGGCGCTAGAGGTTCCATGCGAAGCAGAAGGCTGCTGAACATACCCTTTCGGAGCAAGCTGAGTTAGGGTGCGTTGAAACGGTCTTAGTCGAATAGTATCGTCAATAATACTATTGGACGGACACAATAGGTGGCAAGTATAATATGATTTCTAGGGTCTTCCACATGCTTCCCTTCTAATTTTGGTATGTCTAAGGGGAGTTTCATGGGCATGGGGGGAAAATTAGGGCTATGTGAAATGTGTTCATTAGTTAGCTTTGATATATCTGGAAGGTTTAATGATCATAAAATGGGTAACTGAATATTGAATTCCATTGTGTACTATGGAAACATAGGTATCTAAGTGTAATGTTTTATGTGGGGTGCCTGGGGAATATTACCATGTCACGTACCCTGTTGTGTTTTCTATTGACTCCTCAAAGGGGTAGCACTCCTCTCCCCTCTGGGGGTTGTGGGAAGAGTTGAGTGTGGTGACCCTGCTGGGGTTTCCACTAGTGTGGTTTTGGGTGACCCTTGGGGTTTCCAACCAAAGACGCCCCGATAAAGGATGAACTGATAATGGTGGAGGTGTGTTGTCTTTGACGCATAAATGGTGAAAGACCTGGCACTCCTCCCTCTAATGGGGGGAGGTCCAAAAAAATCCTAGATCGACGAGGTCCCCTTGGGTCTGTTACGGTGTCAACTAGCTTAATATTGGAAAAAAAATTTGTTTGCTGAGAGAAGGAAGATTATTATCAAAGAAAATATGATCGCATACATAAAATAAAGCGAAAAAATAAGAGGTAAGTTTTCCTTTAGATTAATGCAATGTGATCAAGCAAGAAAATATATGGTTTGGTTGTTTTGCGTATGATACTCAGAAAGCCTAAAAAGACCTAATCGTCCTTACACTCTCAAATGTAACTGGGCCTTGCGAAGATGTTTTCTGATGGGTACTGGGGCTAACATCCCGAAAGAACTGGCGACGCCTTCCAACAACCAAAGAATCGACCAAGGTAAAGGTAAGAGGATCTAGTGCTACCTGCACAGTCACCGAGAAGGATGCCCTAGATTTGGCCACTAAAGTACCATCGTCCCACGTGAGCATTTGAGTATTGAGCTTATTAGTATTCAGCTACCAGTACCGAACACTAGATTGGTTAGGTAGCCCCAAAAAGTACCGCATGCACTGGGCCTAAGCTTAACCCCCTCTGAAACGCGTATCTGGTAATGCTCGGGTATTTGTTCTGTGGGCGGATAGATGGATTTTAAGCTCCCTAAAAAGTCAACATCTATGTTTCAAAATGTAGAATGACCATGATGGTTTATTGGATGCCTACCCATGATGATCCTAACCTGAACTATAATTTCTTTTGTGGCCCTTGTGGGGAGAATTTAGTGAGTTCGATTAGTAGTTATTTTTAGAGAGTCTAGATTTTCTTAAGGTGTTCCTGTGAAGTAACTGTAAGAAGAGGAAAAATTTCCCAACACACTAGGTGCCTTTTGGTCCAATGCTTACTGATTCTTCATGTGTTCCTTTGAGTGTACAATCACGTGTTATGATATTTGGATATGTGGTGATCCTTTACAATCCTTATCTAATTATGCTATGTGTGATTGTTCATTGCAAAAAATAAACTATGTGCGGATTATGGGCCGCCTACACCTTGTCTAGTTATTCTATGTTTTGCACTATTGGGAGACAAAAAATTATCTTAAGAAAGAATTCATATGCATACCTAGGCTCACCATGAGGTGCAAGGGTGGCAGATACTACTTGCTTTATTTTCGATAGTTTTCTCATGGACCCGAATCCTAATGCAAAAATTGAACTAATCTAATGCACAAATTGAAAAACAAGAATTAGTTAAATATATGTGGATGTATCGACCACTTATTTTTCTGCTAAATACTCTATGTATCTGGTATCTTTTACCAGAAAATCATTTTTTCAGATAGCATATGTGGATTGAAAGCCACTTACTTTCCCCTACTTAAACTATGTGTGATTTGCAATGATAAAAAACTAAAATTAAAACAAGCTATTTGCTAGGCTAAACTCCTGAAACATTTTTCCTAACCAGTTATGAAATACCATAGCACAGTGATGGAAAATTTCTTATGAGTTGCCAACACCTTAAAAATGCAAAAAATTGAGAAAAAATACTGAAAATTGAGTGCACTGCCTACCGTGCGGCTTATCTTTACACATGCGCAAATATAGCATGTATGTCAGGACTGAATGCACGTAGATTGCAGAGACTAAAAACTTCCACCTTCTCTGAGCCAAATTTCTCACTGAGGGTGATTGAAAAGTCCTGAGAGAAAGAAAGAGTGATTTTGCATCAAGTCTGAGCAAGAGAAAGGACCTGCATCAACAACCATTAGCTCAAAGGAAAGAATCTAGTGGAGTCGCAATTCCTGTTGTAGTGTATTTGACGCATGGGCGGACGAAATACATTGTGATTAATAGGGAGGTTGCTTTCCTACAAGCAAGTCATTGGTCAATTGGTTTTTCAAACATTAGTGGAACACGTTCAATATGTAATAAGCTAAGTTAAATGGAAACATAGCATGCTACATAAACAAAGAAATAAAAATATAATAACATGTACAAGAACACACTCAATTGAGAAAACATACTAATAACTAAAAAATAGAGTGCTCTCTCCCTTTATTAGGTGATGGTAGTAGTAGAAGATAGAATGATAAATATTTTGTAGTGGATCCTTAGAGCTACAAAGCTCCAATATCCAAGACAAGGAGGTCTCTTCTCCTCAAGCTTTCATCAAGCCTCTCTTCCCTCTCGAAGGATGGTATATTGACGGACAGATGGTGAACTTTTCTCTCTTGTATTAAGGTGTTGGATGGCTAACAAATGAATCTTTCCAATCCTCTTGTTGCTGGTCAACACAAGCTGGTTTGCTTCTAAGAAATTTGGCTAGCATAAAAATGTGTTCTCATGTTTCTCTTCCCATGGATGGCTTTTATAGACAAATTTCAACTTTTCCATCCCTCTCTTGGTACAAGATGGATGTTGGGTTGACAGGGTATTATCACAAGTTTTTAAAAAATTATGGTATAATATTAGCACCTATAACAACATTACTAAATAAATATGCATTTTCTTGGACTATAGAAGAAACTAAGGCCTTTGAACATCTTAAAGAGGAAATGTTTGAAGCACCGATATTAGCTACACCAGACTTCACAAAAACCTTTATTGTGGAATGTGATGCCTCTGGAAATGGAATTGGTGTTGTTTTAATGAAAGAAGGAAGAACCATCAATTTTGAAATTTGTCCAATCAAAGGAAATTATTTACACAAACATATTTATGAGAAGGAAATGTTGGAAATACTACATGCATTAAAGTAATGACAACCTTACCTAATGGGAAGATACTTTAAGGTAAAAATAGATCATGATAGTATTAAATACTTTTTGAAACAAATATTTTCTTCAGAAGAGAAACAAAAATGGGTCACAAAGATGTTGGATTATGAATTTGAAATCATCTACAAAAGAGGGAAGAAAAATGCTGTTGCAGATGCACTCTGAACAAAGGATGAGGATGTCGAAGCATTTTTTTGTGCCATGTATATTATCCAACCAGATCAGATAACCAAATAAAGGGATGAATGGAGGAGTGACGAAGAAGTGTGGACACTCATTCAAAAATTATAGCAGGATCACAATAAATATGATATATTTAGTTGGAAAAAAAATTCATTATGGTAAAAATATTGCTTATATCTTTGAAAGAATTCCCAACTCAAACAAAATATTCTTTTGGAATTGCACACCACTACCTTAGGAGGGAAATCGAGATTTTTAAAAACTTACCATAGGGTCAAGAAGGATTTTTTTTGGGGTGGACTTAAATGCGATATTCAAAATTTTCTGATGGAATGTTTGGTTTTCCAACAAAATAAAGTGGATACAATTAAGACCCCTGGGTCTGTTACAACCTTTATCCATTCCAATTCAATGTTGGGAGGAGGTTTCAATGTATTTTATCACAGTTTTACCAAATTCTAAAGGGAAGAGTATCATCATGGTGGCAGTTGATGTACTTACCAAGTATGCACACTTTTGTGCATTATCTCATCCATTTAAAGCTAGTACAATTCCTACTACATTATGGAAACAATTCAAAAGCTACATGGAAACCCAAAGATTATTGTAAATGACAGAGATCCCATTTTCACTAGAAATTTTGGGATGGAATTATTTTATTGTCTAGGTACTCAATTAGCTCATATCTCATCTTATCATCCTCAATATGATGGGAAAACTGAGATAGTGAAAAACTGTTTGGAAGGACATCTTCATTGCTTTGTATTTGATAAACAAAAAAATGGGTCAAGTGGTTAGCTCTGGTTGAATGGTGATATAACACTTCCTTCCATACTGAAGCAAAAATTACCCCATTTATGGCACTTTATGCATATCATCCACCGTCCATCACATCATATTTAAGAGAAAATTCTAAGGTTCAAGAAGTGGAAGATAAGCTCAATTTAGCACATAATCAAATGAAACAACATGCATATCAGCATCGAAGTGCAAGAAGTTTTGATGTAGGTAACTGGGTATTTTTACGGCTGCAACCATACAAACAAATGTCCCTAAAGCAAGCTAAGAAGGAAAATAAATTATCACCAAATTACTATGGTCCTTACAAGGTGCTGCAAAATATTAGTAGAATGGCACACAAATTGGAGCTTCTTGCATCTTCCTGAGTGCACCTAGTTTTCCATGTTTCATGATTAAAGAAGGTTATAGGTGAAAAGATCTGTGTTCAAAAAATATTTCTAGAACTTGATGAGGAAGGAAAAATACTATTGGATCCTGAAGCAGTAAAAAAAACAAGAACCTGGCAACTACGAAGTCGATCAATTTCAGAGTATCTCATCAAATGGAAGAAATTACCTAATGCAGATTCCTCATGGGAGGATAAGAATTTTATACAAAAGCATCAAGAACTACTCAAGCATTGATGAAAACACTTTTTGGAAGGACAGGGGCATGTTAGGTCCCTATAATACTAGTGTATCCCCTTATTGTTATTATTAGTTTATCCCCCTTATTGTTATTGTTGTTCCCATGTAGTCCCCATATTATTATTAGTGTGCCCCATAAAAGACCACTATTTTTATTGTTTTTCCCTTACATTATTATTATTATTATGTAGGCTCAGATTATATTGTGACCCCTTAGACTCCTATATATAGAAAGGAGGTCTTGTCATTTGTATCATCTAATAATTGTTCATTTATGTAATGTAAATGAGGTTTCCCCTTTGAAGTTCTAAGTCGTTGGTCTATATTTTCTTCTATTTTATGAGCTAGTTGCATAACACATGGTTTGAAAAATAATATTGTATCTATATCTACTCTAGAAGACAAAGGAATGCAAATTTTTTCTATTAATAGAAAATTTCTAACCTGGCCTTTGAACTAAATTATGAGAGAAGCATTCTCTCTTGGATCAAGATGTGAAGGGCTTTACAAAGTCTAGGGTAATCCCATTCATACACTGGTCCATGATATAGATCTTCAATGTGATCTATGACATAGAAGATTTTCTCAAATACACTACAAATCCGTACCTCATGTAAATAAGATGGTTTCTGGAATTCCTATGATCAGAATGGGTCATGAAGAATTCCTCCTATGATGTGCAAGTGGAAATCATTTAAAGGGACCATTCCCTTCAAGCAAAACAAAAACTATTCAGGTACTTTAGGTCATACATTTTGATTTATGTGGACCTGTGCAAATTAATTCTCTTGGTGTCTACTGGTACTTCATGATTTTTGTTGGTGATGTTTCTCACAAGACATGGATAGTATTTTGTAAAAATAAAGGGGAATCATTTGACATGTTGAAATATTTCAAGATTCTGATTGAAAATCGAACTAGAAAGTTGATCAAAGCTTTCAAATATGATAATGAGGGAGAGTTCACCTCCAATTATTTTAAGGATCTTTGCAAAGACACTGTAATAAAGAAAGAAACGATTGTTTCATACAATCCAAAATAAATTGGTATGGGTGAGAGGAATAATAGAACCATTATGGAAGTATTTAGAGCCATGTTGCATGATCAAATGCTACCAAAGTTTATGTGGAGAGAAGTTGTGAATACTGTAGTTTATGTGCAAAACAAAACTCCTCATTAGGCCTTAGACAATAATACTCTTAAAGACTCTATTTACCAGTAAAAGGTCTGAATTGATTCATTTGAAAATATCTGGTTGTCCTATGTACTTTCATGTGCCAAAAGAGAAAGGGAAAAAACTAGAAGCTTTAGGTAAGAAATGTACGCTTGTTGGTTATTCTGATAGTTCAAAATATTATAGAATTTATGTACCTAATCAAAGAACTATAGAGTTTATAAGAGACGTAACATTTGATAAAGATGCAGCTTTTAGAAAAGTAAGAGACGTTCTTCCTCCTAATATTAATTAAAGACTAGTTATTAATGAAAAGATCTTGTATTTGAGTCTAAACCAGAACCTGAGAATGAGCTTGTTGATAATCAAATGGGTTCCAGGATCCTTCAAATTATTGACCTCATGATACTCCTACTGGAAAGAGACCACTATGGCTACGAGATACCTTGCAAGATGCTGAAAAACATGTTTCCCCAATAAGAACGTTCATATAAATTAATAAGCCAGGTTGATTTCAAGGGTATGTTGTTGTCATGAGCAACATCATTCAGGAAGAAGCATGCACCTTTGAAGAAGTTGCAAAAGGAAAAGTTTGGAAAGATTCCATGACTAATGAATATGAGTCCATCATCCAAAATGATGTCTCGAAAGTGGTTCCTAGACCACAAGGAAAATCTATTGTCACTTCCAAATGGTTGTTTAAGATTAAACATCATGTAGATGGTAGTATTGAAAACTATAAGGCTAGATTTGTAGCTATAGGTTTCTATCAGAAAGAGGGAATATATTATGATGATATTTTTGCACCTATAGTGTGATATACTACTATTCAATATATTTTTTCCTTAGCTACTAGTTGGGGATGGACTGTTGTGGAGGTAAATCCCCTCTGCGGACAGAGGCGATCCCACTAGCCCTAGAGTGGGTCTAGCAACAATCGAAACACGCAAAGATATTGATTCCTAGTTACAGAGGGTAGAATCGCAATAGATCGCTTACCGTGATTCCTTCGTTGTTGTTGTCGAAGAAGAAGTGGCACTTCCGTTCCTAGCTGCATAGGTCACGATCCGTGAGCTTGCTGCATCCAGATACCTGTGCACATGCAAAGAAGATAGACAACATGCAACATAATATTTCACACTTTATAACTATCAATCAATCAGAGAGGAACGAATGAAATTGCATTATATAATGGACAAACGCAATCATGGAACCAATAGCAAAGTCATGTATATTAAGATAGGAGAGAATGATTACAACCGGTGCTATGACGTCGTGATATTCCTTCGACAGGGTTCTAGTAGGATGTGTCTCACCAAGCTCGTCAGGGATTTGAAAAAACTCTCTCTCTCACAAGGTTCTCCTTAGCTCTGCTCTTGATTTTCACTCAGCTATAATTTCCTTCCCAAAAGTTTAGCTAGCTAGCAAATGGAGAGGGCAGGCTTTTATAGAGGGAGAAGGAGAGGTGAGGCTCCCTATAATCATGGGGGAGAGTCCTATCTCATAGGAAGGTTCCATGAGAGGTGGAAAACCACTTCCTAATCAAGGATATCCGGAGCCAAACAACCCAACCTCTTCTTGATGATTCGTTCTAAAGTTCTTAGAATCAAACTTCTGCCTTCTATTGTTAAAAAAAATTCCTTAATAGGCTTGGTGCAGGCATAACACAGGGACAAAGCGCCAGTTGGTGCGCCCACTAGTGTGTATTTTCCCCATTGGCGTGAGGAATGAACTGGATACTCGCGCCAATGCCAAAACATAGGTTTTTACGGTTTTCCAGAGGAAATGTTCTTCAGGAGAATTCTTTCCCTTATGCAGAAGGATACCATCAAGGTGTTTTCAGGACATTTTTTTGTTCACAGGTCACGGGAATAATCCTCCAATGTATGGGACGAGGGATTGCAGGGACGGTGACAAAATGCTATGTAACATGGAATCTTCACCAAATGGATGTGAAAACTGCTCTCTTGAATGGATTCCTCAAGGATGAGGTATTTTTTGAACAACCACAAGGCTTTGAAGAGCATGGTAGGGAAAATCATGTATTCATACTAAATAAAGCCTTATATGGGTTGAAGCAAACTCCAAGAACATGGTATGATCACATTGATAACTACATGACAACGATTTGTTTCACAAGACGTAGTGTAGACCCAAACCTCTACTCCGAGATAGTCCAAGGTATACCTTTGGTTTTAGTATTGTATGTTGATGATTTACTATTCAAAAGAGGAGAACCTCTAATCCTCCAATGTAAGAGGGAGTTAGACTCTGGATTTGAAATGAAAGACCTTGGTTTGATGCATTTCTTTCAGGGTCTAGAGGCTAGGAAAAGACCTAGTGAAATCTATCTTTCTCAAGGAAAATATCTTGTTAATAATATTGAAATATTTTCTATCACAAAATGTAATTCTATGCATAATCCTATGGAAATGAACTTTAATAAATTATGTGGCCAAGTTTCATGAGCTAATATGGAAAATATCATAGAGTATAGACAACTCGTTGGTTCTTTGAAGTTTTTGGTAAACACTATGCCTCACATATGCATTTTTGTAAACCCTTTAAGTCAATATATGATTTATCTCCTTCATCCCCACTCTATTATTGCAAAACATGTACTTAGATACATGCATGGAACTATCAATTTAGGATTCAAATACACTGCTAAAAATGTAATACTTCATGGATATACTAATGTTGATTAGGATGGTAAATGTGCTAATAGAAAGAGCACTTCTGGGTGTTTCTTTAGCTTGGGATATGAAATGATCTCTTGGATGAGAAAAAAAAAGAAGTTTCTTGCACTCAGTAGAATTTAATGTGAGTACATTTTTGTTAGCATGTCTACCTGTGAGGCAGTTTGTCTAGGAAGTTTTTTGGGGAACTATTTGAGCAAGTCTTAGACACAACAATTATATATTGTGACAATAAGAGTGGGATTATTCTTGCATAAAATCTTATGTTTCATAACAAGGACAAGCATATTGACATCAAGTATCACTATATCTAGGATATGGTGTAGAGAGGATCATTGAGGCTCCATCACGTCTCCTTTGATGATCAAATAGTTTACATTATTACTAATCCTTTATCGAAAGGAAAGATCTTCGTTTTTAGAGATCAACTTGGACTTATGGATGTGACCCTTCGAGGAAGCAGTCACAAATGATTGAGAAAAATTAGCTACCTTTATCCTCTGTCATAGCTCATAGGTTTATGGAATGATGTAAGAAATATCTTGAGGATGAGGGACCTCTTGTTTCATGTGTGGCACAAGAGTAGGCCTCAGTATGAATCTGAACCATAGTTTGGGATTTTGGAAGTGCCACCTATATGGCCAATAGGTGTAGTGAGACTTGTCTAGGATGGACGTGTTCCACCACTTGACACTTGGTTGTGTTTGATTCTTGTCTATGTGACTTGTTTAAGTCTTGTCTATGTGATGTTTGTGTTCTATCACATAATTTTTGAGATGAAAATTGGTTGAGTATAATCCTTGTCTATGTGACATGTGATGATTATTTCCTTTCCAAATTTGTGTCAATTGGATGATTATTCTTTATATTGTGACTTCATTGTTACAAATTTTATATAGTTGAAGTGAGATGAATGAACGAGATCAAAGGAAGAAAATATCTTTTATGCAAAAAGAAGTTCCTCTCTAGCTAAGAGGGAGTGTTAAAGTTTGGAAACTCAAGAATGGATTTCTCCTAGAATAAATCATATATTTCAGTTATGTTTGAACCACCCATAGTAAAATTTCATTTGCGATAATTATAATATGACTTTCCAAAAATACTAAATCATATCTCAATTTGGAAGTGACTTTCCAAAAATAGTAAGTCATGTCGAAATGATCAAGGATGATCTCGACATATGGAATCCACTTTAAAATCAAATCTATCATGCTTATACAAGTCAAGAATCAATATTTTATCCTTAATCATATTATTATTTTTATGATACTATTATTTATAAAATAATCTAAATTCATTCACTTTTAATTATTTAAAAAAAGAAAATTCTCTCATGGAATAAGTAAATTAAATTGAGAATCTCTTACATGGAAAATCAAACCTCTCTCTTGGAATAAAATAGTAACTCCAAAATTAAGAGAATGTAACTCTCCTGCTCCAGATTTATGTAGGAATGCAATAAAATACATAAATAAAAATAAACAAAGATATTCAACAAAAAATATACTTCATTTCAGTAATATCAAATAATTGAAATAAGATTACAGAAAAATGGAAATGAACTAGCTCAAGCGATAATATCTTATCTCTAAGAAGAGATGTGGCGGATACATGCCTCAGAAATATGTTACAATGAGGCTCAAGGGAATTTTTATTATTTAACAACATGGGAAAACCGTAAACAACAAAATCCCTAACCCTAGGAAATAGAACACCAAGAGTTTGTGGGTCGTGTTGGGGTTAGTTCGGAAAGCAACTTTCCGGGGTCGTAACTTGGTCAAATTATATTTGTTTTGGTGCATACAATATATCGTCAGAAATATATTTCTGAGTACTAAAGTATTTTCCACACACCCTACCCATGGCTATGGGCCTACTGCGGACCTTAAAAAAACACCGTTTAGGGTGTCAAAATTGCTCTCGAAGTTTAGGACCCAAAAAACAGCTAAAAATAGTAAATGCTACTATAAACAAGGGAACTAATGAAACATACTATAGGTTTAGGAGGAATAGGTGGGTGGATACCAATATCCACCTATATCAATCCTTTTCCGTTAGGAAGTTGTGGTTCCCATTGCGTGTAGAGCCTCCATGAGGTGAGAAATTTTCTGTTGAATCTGGTCCTTGGTGAGCCACTTTCCTTAGTGAAGGAGTTGGCCTACTTTGAAAACTCAATATAGTTGGATCCTCTACTGACGGGTGTTATTGGTATATCTGTCCATGATCCGACTAGTTGTGGCCTGTTCCATGCAGTCTGGGTTTAACTCTGTTGGTGTGAGTTGTTTTGCAATGTAGGATGTGTCCAACAATGATGGAAAGTAGTGTTGAAGGTTGTCCACATTGAACACTGGGTGCAGACGAAGTAATGGTGGAATACTGAGCTCGAAATAATTTTCCACTACAGCCTTGGTGATGGTATATGGACCATATCGGAGTGGGTGAAGCTTGCGGTGGGGATCATAGAGGTGCTCCTTTTGCAAATGTAGCCAAGCTTTGTCGCCCACTTGGAAATTTTTTGGTACCTGATGTTGACCATGTCGCTGCTTGTACTTAGCATTGGCTCTATCCAATATGTCATGGAAATGTTGGAAAATTCATTGAATGCACTCAATGAAGTTGTCCGCCTTGTTTGCTTTAGACTGGACATGAACCAAATCTTCCTAAGTAGTTGCAAATGGTATGCCCACATCAATGGGACATATTGGCTCAAATACTAGGCACACCTGAAAGGGGTTGTGTCCAGTTGAGACGTGGAGAGCTTGATTATAGATGTGGTGGAAATAGAGGAGGATTTCATCCCATGTGTGTGGATGCTTTGAGTTTTACATGCACAAAATTTGTACAATCATCTTGTTGACAACCTCAGTTTGGCCATAATTTTGGGGGTGGAAAGCTGTGGACTTAGTGATATTGGTGTCCAGCATCAGCCATAGACTTGAACAAAATTACTGAGGAACCTTCTCTTCCAATCTGAGATAATAGATTGTGGGATTACAAAGTGTACCCACACTCACTCAAAGAAGCATCTAGCAGTGGCTTCTTCTCTGATATTCTTCTTGCAGGACGCCATAATGGCCATCTTAGAGAATATGTCGATGACCAAAAAAACAAAGTCATTGCCATGCTTATTAGAAGGAAGGCCCGACATGTGATCCATGGAGAGGGATTCCCACGACCGACTAGGGGTAGGAAACATAGTATATAGGACTTGATTCTTGATGGTTCGTCAGAAATGGCGTAGGCAGTGCAGAATATGATGTACTTCCCGACATCATGTCAAAGGTTTGACCAATATAAATACTTCTGTAGTATTGTCACTATTTTCTCAACCCCAAAATGTCCAGCAACTCGACTGTAGTGCCCTTCCCAAATCATCTTGGCACACTCGCTTGAAGGAACACAGAGGTGTCCCAGGTGGCATAAAAATGCATCTTAGAGGAGAAAATTTGGAACTTTCTTACTTCTGGTATGTGTTTCCGAATTTAGGATCACTTATTTAGAGATGAAGCCAACCCTAACTGTCGTTCCCACAAGATTCAAGCACAGTGGTTATAGCCACGATCAGGAGCTGACTGAGGAATTCTATAACATTATTGGTGCTTCCCTTCTTGTACTTGATATTCAAATGGAATTGTTGCAGGTATGTGGCCCATTTCTAATGGCGATCGTTCTGCAACTTCCCTTCTGTATGTATGAACTGCAGGGGTCGATGATCTGTGTGGATGACTATTTCCTTCCCCAAAATTTAATGCTTCCATTTTCAGCAGGCCTACACAATGGAATACATCTCTTTTTCATAAGTGGGATACTTCCGGACTGTGTTTGAAAGTTTTTCACTATGATATGCCACTAGATGACCCTTCTAAGTAATTACTTCCCTAATAGCATAGTCAGAGGCATATGTCTCGTTATCAAATGGTTTCTACAAGTATGGTAATGTGAGCACTAGTGCATAGCTGAGGCGATGCTTCAAATCTTTGAATGTGTTATGTTGAGATTCAGATGAAAATAATTTTTCTATCACTCTCCCTTGGTGACTTGAGTTAAAGGCCGTGTGATATGAGAGAACCCCAACACAAACTTGAGGTAGAAATTGGAAAGACCCAGAAAGTTGTGAAGCTCTGTTAGGGTGGTTGCGGCTGACCAATCCTGAATGACCTGGATCTTGGTTGGGTCCACATGCACCCAACTCTCATCAATAATGTATCCCAGATATTGAACGTCAGTCATGCCAAAATTTCGTTTCTCCAAGTTGGAAAACAAATTTTGTGACCACGGTGTTTGGAGGACCTATTGAATGTGGTGCAGGTGCTCTTCCCAACTTTGGTTGAATATCGGGATGTCATAAAAATACAACAATGTGAATGAGTTAGTGAATGTTCACAGGATGTCATCCATTAGCCTCATGAAGGTTGTGAGAGGATTCGTCAACCCGAAAATCATGACCAACCATTGAAAAATGCCCTCCTTGGGTTTGAAGGAAGTGTTCCACACATTAGAGGGTTCGATTGGTACCTGGTGATACCCATAATTCAAGTAAATATTGCTGAAATATAATTTGGCCCCCTTGAGTTGGTCTAGAAGTTCATCAATCTGGTGGATTGGATATCTATTCCTGACAATGATCTTGTTTAGCACCCAATAGTAAATACTGAGTCTCCAAGTCTCTTCCTTCTTCTACGCCAACATGATTGGGATCCCACAGGGTGATGAACTCGACCGGATGTGACCTTTCTATAGTAACTCCTGAATTTTCCTCTTGGTTTCATCGTTCTCCAGAATAGAAAATTGATAGATTGGTCCATTGGGTAGAGATTCACCTTGGGTTATATCAATGGAAGGATTAACCTGATAGTGCAGAGGCACGCACAGATGTGAGGTGAAGATGTCCCCATACTTCTCCATTACCTTGCCCATATGTTGTTGTCGTGTGGAGGAGCCCTGTGCGGAGTTCGTGGCCACAGTCTTCTGCTTTCCCTGAGGGCAAAACATAAGGAAAAAAAAATTCTCGGTTTGGGAATTGAGCTTAGTGCATTGTTTCTCAGTGATCAAAGAGATGGAGGTAGGCAGTGCTACCTTCGGTATATTGTACAACATATTACCCAAAGTAATAATAACAATGTGAGGTTGAGACTCATACACAACATTTCACTTCCACAATTATGGTTGGCATAATAATACATCACAAAATTCAAGAGGAGAAACATCACATAATAACTCATATGTTAAGGGCTTGATGTCGTAGGGAAGGTGACACTGCTAGTTGACGCAGAGATCCCCTGCTTGGTGAAGCCACCGGATGGTGCATGGTTGTGGGTGTGTTGTGATCGGAAGGCCCAACCGCTTTACAACCTTTGCTAAAATGAGGTTCTTTTGGCTCCTACTATTGATAATGAAATGCAGTGGGGAACCCTTCACCCACATCTAGGAATGGAAGAGGCACTCCCCCTGCTCTGGATATTTAGGTTCTTCCTTCTAGATATTATTGGTGGCAATGGTGGAACTAGGCTGTGCATCAATAATATTATTCCCTTTGGTATTACCCTTGTTGGTTTCTGACTCAGAGTCGGAGCATGCATATAATTCGGAAGTCTTCAGCTCGACCACCAATGACTTATTGGCCCAATAATCACTTGTGTTATGAGTGGATCTGTTATGGAAACCACACCACTTTCCTATGTGCTTATTTTGATTCATGGTGTTTTTCTTCGCTGGAGGCTTTGACTTTTTGTGCTGCGCTGCCCCGCCTTGGCCTTGTCCTTTTTTCTATGGTTTTGGGGAACCTTTCCCTTGCTTCTTATTCACAGATCCAAAGTCTCGCTTCTTATGTTTGAATCCCTTCTCAATCATGGCAGCATACCGATATGTTGCACCAAGTGAGGAGATGTCAAGGGAATCCGTTTCCTCCTGGATGTATATGTGCAGACAACTGCGGTTCTTAAGCACCAAATGTTTCTCTGAATCTTTGATACCCAACTTTTTTCGCGCATTATGGAACAGATTCGCCATCTCATGCACATATTTATCTCTTTGTTTTCGCAGTGTATTCCATTGTATCTACTTGTATGTATATATCTCCATGGGGTAGTATTAATACTTGAAGGCGTATTAGAAAGAATTCTATGTGGGTGCAGCCAACAATAGGGAGGATTCACCCTTTTCATTTTGATCATAGTAGGTTTTCGAACAGTCCTTGACATGGGGAGCGACTTTGAGGAGTGAAAAAGTAATATTTTATAGATTGGAAAAGTCATGAACCAAAAAATATACTTTCAATAGATTCAACTGTCTATCTACGACGTCTGCATCTATTTTTCCCTCAAATATGGGAAATTCAAAGTTAACTTGTATCTCAAAAGGAGTGGTGCCTCCAGAATGGCTATCGGATGAAGATGTGTCCCTGGTGGGTAGCCATCGAAGCCTATCTCGGAAAAATTATCCATCATCACGATCCTTTGTTTCTCGAGGACCTCCTCAAGAAATATTTTGATAGGATCTCCTACTCCCTCATATTTCTTTTCCTCTGCCATGGGGGTTTGTCGGGGTTTGTGAGGCTGATATTACAAATGTTCAACCAAATCGAGACCTAACTCCTTATAATTAGATCTTGTTGGGGACAAGCAAATAAATATCGAGAAAGAGAAGAGTGCTATGATACCACTGATCTTTATTTATGCAGGAACACAATAAAATCCATAAATAAACATAAATGTAGAGATGTAATAGAAATGGAAATGAACTAGCTCAGGGGATGGTGGTTTATCTCTAAGAAGAGATGTGGTAGCTACATGCCTTTGAAATATGTTACAATGAGGCTCAAGAGCCTTTTTATTGTTGAAAAAAATGGTAAAACCATAAACAACCAAAACCCTAACCCCATGAGATGGAACGACAAGAGTTTGTGGGCCGCATTGGTGTTAGTTGGGAAGCGAACTTCCCGGGGTCGTAACTTGGTCATATTATCTCTGTTTGGTGCATGCGATATTACGTTGGAAATATCTCTCTCAGTACTACTTTATTTTCTATAGGCCCCTACCTATGGCTATGAGTTGTTACAAACCTCAAAAAACCATCGTTTAGTAGATCAAAACTACTCTGGAAGCTTAGGACCCAAAAAACTGCTAAAAATAGTAAATGCTGCTATAAAAAAGGAAACTGATGAAATCGACTAGAGGTCTAGGTGGAATAGGTGGGTGGCCACCAATATCCACCTAGATAATCTCCCTCACTAATTCAATGTATGGAAAAAGTGTATCTCCACCTCATTAAATGCACTTGTAACACCCTCATTCAATTTGATTTGTAACTCTCACCAAATATTCTCTCATGTGTAAGTGTAACTCTCTCTCTCCCTAATTCGAATTGTGAATACTTAAGACAAGTGTACTTGTCTCTCTATTCTTGGGATGAGTTACACTTCTCTTTAAATAATTCCTCCCTCATGGAATTCAATTCTCTTATTATTGGATCGACACATCAATTCATTTTGTAATTCTTCTCCTTTATCATCTATTTAAGAAAGAGAAAGTGAGAGTTGAGAGTAGCATGTTCATTGTGAATAAGGAGAGCTAATGTTGAGTGTGTGCAAGAGAAGTGTGAGAGAAAGTAAAGAGTAAGAGAAAGGGAAGAGCTAGAGTAAGTGTGAAGGACAAGATTTGATCAAGAGAAGGAGATATTCAAGAAGAAAGACAATTTTAATTGCAAGTTGATCAGACACTGGTGAATTTATCCAGTTTCTCTACCTCTCTCTCTCTTTCTATCTCTCTCTATGTATTTTTCTAAACAATTGAAGAAATCTAATAAAAGAAGAATCATTTGGGTTTTCCCCTTATGGTTTTTTTCTTGGTCATTGGACCAAAATATCAATGTCTTATTTTTGTCCTTGGATATCTTCATATGATCCTTAAGCTTATGTTATATTTACAATTGATGATATGAGAATTTTTGAAGAAGAAATCTGCATTCTAAGTAATTGAAACAACATAGAACATTCAATTTTTTGCAAAGTACATTCAGTTTTTTGCAAAGTACATTCAAATTTCTGCAAAGTACATTCAGTTTTTCTCAAAGAACATTCAATTTTCTCCAAATTATTTTCAAATTTCTACAAATTACATCCAATTCCACTCAATTTTCTGCAAATTATATTCATTTTTCTGCATATAAATTTAAATTGCTACAAATAATTTTTAAATCTATGCATAGAGTTTTCAGATTTTTAACATTTCTATTTTTGGAACCCTTTCTTTAGGTGACACTATTCAGGTGCCCCTGTTTCAATAGTCTCTACCTCAAGCCCTTATTCTACAATAAGATATCCATAATAACTATCCTCATATTGTCCACTAGACATATCCACAGGTTCTTTACTGCATGCTCTTTTTCCTTCATCGAATGTACCAAAAGACATTCTTATGGAACTCCATCTTTTACAGTTTCTACGATGTGGTATAAGAGGTGTAACCTCTCATATTTTTCTAGTCAGTGTAGGTATTCTACTTTTTTTGGGAGGTGTAGTTTCTTTATCTTTTGGTTTTGTTTCAACACTTACCTCTTATTCTTCACCTTCACTTTCCTTTGTTTCAGTGGTTGGCGCATGTGACTTTGCCAATAAACCAGTCCATGTGCTTCCTTGTTGTTGTAGTGATTGAATTATGATTAACTTAATGAGTGCATGGTGGTTAATCATGTCTTTGGATGTTTTTCCATACACATCACCTCTACCACATGCTATAACTATTTTAGCAAATAATAGGTCAAACTTATTAGTTTTCCATTATGAAGATGTGCCAATAACTGAAAATGATAGTTAAATATTATCCCAAAATGCCCCTCACTTCGTCCCAATGGAAAGGAATTTATTTTCTATCAATACCTCTCCCCTTTATTCTTACTTCTTATCCTCACTATAAAATTTTCCCCTAGCTATTGGAACTATTATTTTCCTAGGAAAAAAATGAGCCCTTGTTTGAGGTAAACGTGTCAGCCTAGGAATGTTTTCCTCTGTAGTTTTTTTTTTTTAATTCCTTTAACCTTTGAATGTTGCTTCTACAGAGCTTTTGTGAATTCCATAGAAATTTGATCATTCAAACCTTCCAACTTCTAAAAGTATACTAAAAACCCTCCATTCCTAAATATATTCCGGGCTTCTGGATGGTGTAGCAATGCATCAATGGGGTCCTGTTGATGATGGAATGCCACTCCTCCCATTGTTGTTTTAAATATTTTTACTGCTTAAAACTGTTATGGGGGCTTCACTCAATGAACCTCTGAACCCCATACTAACAAAAATCCAATACACCTTCCAAATTTAAGAAACCCCTACTTTCACTAGATATTATAGCTATACATTTTTTCATTAATATTTTTACACCCCTTTATATTTTGTCATTAACTTTGAGCTCCATTTTTTATAGCTACCAATATAAAAATACTTTACCTACATATCCCCCAATATCTTATGTCATTTTTTTCCTCAAAATATATTCCCCAATATGATTAAACGTTGTAGGGTATTACTCCCCCAGTGAATCCCCCGTGAGAACTGCTCAAAGACTATTACAGAGAGCCAGTTGGTCAATACAAACACTTGGGTAGATAATATCAGTCAAAAGAAATTTGGCAATGGGTAGGTAATAATTAAGGTTACCCTTTCAATGAATTTAGGATTTTAATCATAAATGGAGACTATGAAGAATGATTTCCAAGTAGTCACATTTATTTTCATAGTTGACATTAGGAGTAACGATGACGGTCATTTTTACTGATTTAAGATAATTTTATTGTGCGTGAGGTAGATGGTAATTACAAAATTTGGCTACACTCATAGTGTATCATGCGATACATACAATACACTCCCCCCCCAAACTTAATTACCAAATCCATCCTTGACATGTGAAACATAAAAAGTTATATTCAATGCCATAACAAGGAGAAAAATAGGACTTTATAGAAAAATATAAAAATGAAGATACAAGGGAATCTAAAAAGGAAGCTAAAATGAATCCTAAAAACAATGTGATAATCAAGAGCAAGTTAGGATGTTAAATAGGAAATTATACATGAAGCTACATCATGAGTGAATGAAGAGGTTAAATTGGGTGTATTAGTTGGCCCTAAAGTTTGTTCTATTTAGCATCAACTATCTGTGATTGGTGAAAAAATTCCAAAATTAACATCATCTCATAAAATAGCTCCATTTTTTTCAAAAATGTGGAGAAAGATATGCTAAAATAGTTAGTGGAAGCAGATCACAAGGATTTGTTGTAGCGAGAATAGACAGGGGACTATTTTTATTTCTTTTCTAAACAATATTGATATCCAATAGAATTATTGGCATCCTAGTATGAGATAAAATGACTCTAAAAAGACATATAAATTACCACAGACTTGTCTCTCTCACAAAATTGAAGAGGATAGGAAGGAACCTACTATGATACCATGTTAAACACACACAAAATTGGACAAAACATTAAGAACAACACATTAAGATAGATGTTAGATACTTTCTCATTCATATGATACACATTAATACAATTTTAGTAACCCTTTGTTTTCATATTCCAAAAGTCCCCTTGAACTAATCATGATTATTGGCCATCACTTGATATTTTTCTCCTTCCTCTCAAGGGAATAAGCTAAATTCACATAACCCCAAGGATTATGTCTCAAACAATTATATTAAAAGTAATGATAATTTTCTTAAAAAAGCATATGTATATTAATATTATTTCATCAATAGGTTTGGGAGAGATGTTTTACCTTAATGTCACATTAAAAAATGAATGAAAGAATTCATACATAAAAAAACTAAAAAAAAAAAAACAACATCGACAACAAAAAAAAATTTTCAATTTCCACCTTTATTTTATATTAGCTTTATATAAAGAGATAAAGTAATTGAAAATAAAAAATTATAATTATAATTTAGTTTATAATTGTTCTACTTTTTACTATGAGAAAGATATACAATTCCTTCACTAAACATGAAATTGACACATGACATCTTGATGGTACAATCCATTATGAGAGAAGTGTTAAAAAAAAAAAAATATTTCAATTGACATATTAAGTAACATAATTTTATATTAAATTTATTACACCAAGAGTGTGGAGTATGCTATTGTAGCTTAACTAGATAAGAAAATTTATCGTAAATTATATCGAATTGAATGTAAGTGTGTATTGGGTTCTCTTGTCTATTGTCGATCTTGGCTATCATTTCTCCGAGTCTTCTACTTTCATTACCAAACAAAATGACTCCTCCCTCCCTATCTAGGATCATCCTCACTAGTTCCCATATCTAGAAGGCGTCGAGATCGAAGTCTTCCAACCCCCTGTGCCCAAAATACCAAGAATTGTTGCTCATTTTTTTCAGTTTTCAGTGCAGTTTTGATCCCTAGGCTATTCCTTCAGAGTAGCTCCCTCTCCATTCCACCTGTGTCATTTTTATCCTCCCTCACTTACCTATATTGGAGAGGTTTATTCCCTCTGTCATCATCTCAACACCACCTCTCCATTAAACAATTTCTTAAACATTATCAGCTACTTGTCATGATGGTTTTATGAGTTTCTTAGGTGTAATAGACCCAGCCTAAAATTTCATGTAATAATGTTAATAAAGGAAAAATAAGACCAAGGTCATGGGATACATATTCCAAGATGGTTGTTGTGAAAAATATCCTAGTGGGAATCACATGCTTTTTTATTATGGCCAAGCAGAAATTGGAAAAGGAAATGACAAAGGCTTTGGAAAGTGTTAGCCTCCTATATCAATAGGTTTCATCTTTCATGATTGTCTTGATGGAAGTGTGGAATATGTTCAAACCTTCTTACTTGAGCAAAGGTGTTCCATATTCTTGAAAAACCAAAAAATCAAAAAATTTAAAAAATGTAAAGAGGGTATACCCTAAAAAAAAAATCAAAGGGTAAAAAGAATAAAAATGGTCAAAAAGAGAAAGAAATGAACCCCAAGCAAAAAATAGACCAAGGAAAGTGTGCAAGTCTAAATGCCACTACTTTTCACTCTGTTGTAATAAATCAATTGTGTGCAGCTTGTGAAATTTTTGCCACAATTCATGAATAAGTCAAACTGTTTAAACTTGGCTTAGTCATATTTCAATTTCATGTTTTAGATTAGAGAATAAATATCTAGCCACAAGTTTAATCTTGGCAGATAAGTAGCTAGGTAGAGTGAATAAAAGGTGCTCAACAGTTTAATCTGAGCCCTTGGATGTAATAAGGGTAGAAATAGATAGATTCATCGTGTAAAAAGAAAAGATTGAAAAGGGTTTGCAAGTCTAAATGCACCCTAATAAAGAAGACAACATGGTAGTGTTAAGTAGATAGGGTAGGTAGATGTTGCTGCAAAGTGTTATCTGATGAATGGTGCTGCTACATGTTGGTTAATCATTTACTTTCATCACAAGTACTAAAGCAAGAAATACACTGGAAAATCACAGCAAGCAAAGTCAAATTCATTAACCTCCCTCATCATTTTCCCCCTCAAGAGTTTTACTAATTTTCCCCAAAAGTACTAAGGTATTTGGAGATCAAAAGGGCTCAAGGCATTTCCTTGACTTCTGGAGGGACCGGACCCTCGGCCTAATGATCAAAAAGACCTAAGCACTTCAAATAATTCATCATTGTTATCTTCTATCTTTAACTTTTCCTAAGTAAAATCCTATTTTACTTAGGAAACTGATGCAACATTCCACAAAATTCCTCAAAACAACTTGTTATTCTAAGTTTAAGTGTTGAAGATAAAATGTGCAATTTACTTCATAAGTTTTCACTTTCTTAGATGTACAAAGGTGTTTTGATTTTCCTTGTCCTTTTTCATATTAACACCTACCTCTATTATATTAAATCCCTAGTGAAATCCCTTTTTCCTATGTATATAACTCCCTTTTCTAATAAATATCCCCAAAACCCTCTTATTATAATGTTTTACCAAAGTATATATAGTCCTGCACATTTAAAATAAATATCCCACTTTATAAAGCCCTTTGGTAAAACTATAACCTTATATATACATTCCGCCCCTATGATGAATTAATTATATTAATTTATTCATCGTATAATAAAATATATATAGAAAAGCGTTAGACACGTAACATATGTGTTTAACACCAAAAACAAGAATAAACTACGACGGAATCCTGCGCCACCATACTCAGCATTCCACGTGGCATCCCATATGGCCAAACTCCACCGCAATCCATTTCATAATTCCATGGGGTTAATTGATCATTTGGACTAATTAACAACCATTCCCGCCTATTAACTTCTCCCCGGGGTGATTAGATTACACGTCAAAACTTGTTTAAACCCCGATGGGCCCGCTTTTGAAAACGCACAAGTTTTCCTTTCCTCCAGCCGTCAGATCATTCCTCCGTAGATCAACGGTCCCGATCAATCCCGCTGCCCATCCCGTATGAGTTATTTAGCCAGCGGGGAGTGGGCGGGTTTGACTATTCAGCATTCCACGTGGCAAGCATCCTGTGGAATCGTTGCCATTGCGATTTTTACCGCCTTCCTCCATAAGCGGTGCGGGCTCACCGCTTACCGCTTATCGAATACCGCCGGCCCCACTCCCTTACGTCACCCCGTACGTCGAATGACGTCATCACCTCGAAAACGACAAAAACCCTTTTGACTTGTTTTTAAGCCATTTTTCGCATTTTTTTAGTTATTTTGGTTTTCGAAAGAGACTAAGCTCCCGCTGCAAATTTCAAAATTCACTGCAAATACACCAAATTACTCAGAAATTCCGCTGCGCCCGTGTTGAAGAACGTTCTTGCCATTGTCCATTACCTGTTGAAGAACCAGTTTCCATTAAGAAACAGGTATTTATCATTCCGCACCCCGACTGCAAGTTAAGCTTGGTTTCTTGTGTTTTTCTCTGAAAAAGTGGTTAAAAATCCTCTCTGAGTCCTCATTGAAGAGTTGAAACCTGTAAATTTGCTTCCCAAACCTGCAATTTGTTCCAATTTCCTCTTTTGTCAGATATCCCATCCGGTCTGCAAGAAAAACTGAAACCTCCATTTTGAATCCACAAGAACCAAAATGGAGGCCCCAACTGCTCTAAATGTCACTCCTTTGAATGCTCCTCACCGAGATTTAGACTACTTGCCTCTCATAGATGAAGATTTCCAAATAAAAGACCTGCATTTTGATGAAAGTCCTCGTTTGAGCTTCTGTCGCTGCAGAGACGAACACTCAAAGGGGCAAGATCTTATAGGGTTGTGGGAATCCAATCTCCCGAGGTATTTTATTCCTACAGTCCACGTTTTCCCTGAAATCATTCATTACTGTCATGCAAATTATGATCCCGCACAAAGAGCTGTATTAGCTCCTGATCAAAGTGTTCTGTTCCCTATCACACCTCAGGCTATCAATGCTATGTTACAATTTGAGCCAGAACAAGAATTAGCACCTCTATCCATGGAAGGGCTAATTGAGAAAACCAGACTGTTAACTCCAGAGAAATTAAAAGCAATGTGTCAGTACTTCATGTTACCTGAGCATCAGCCAAAAGGGACTCCCCCCTATGGTTTTTACTTTTTCAATCAATTGGGAAGGCTTATTGTGAATGTGATATCCTTTGTATTAGGATTCAATACCAGTGAGTATGTTGACGAGATAACTCTGGCTTTGCTATCTATCTTTACCCCTGGGCAGCCTCCTGAGATTAAGTATGACTATGCTTCCTTCATTGCCAACAAAATCCATGATCAATTTTTAAGGCTAGATGATGAAAAGGTTTTCAAGTACTACTCAGTTATCTATCACCTCATAATTTTCTATCACTCAGACAAATTCCCTTTCCCTGTTCAGAAACTTGATGCTAAAGGTAATCCCAGGTCTGTTATTTTTTGGTCCCCCTTCATTCATTTGTCCTCTGATTCTCCCTACTCTTATTCAGAATTCATTGATCAGTTCGTACACCCTGCTACAACCTTGTTAACAGGAGTTTCTCCCCCCAGGCTTAGTACTGAGATTAAAAAGACCCTGCAATTGTCAAAAAGTTATAAAGTTGGGGATTGGTACTTGTACCAAAACCATACAGTCATCAGGATTTATGAATGTGAATTACATCCATTCAAGTTACCCAGATATGTACCAATGAGAATTTTCGCTTTGGAATACTTTAGACAGATGAATAACTCAGATGTAATCCATTTCTGCAATGTAAAGAAGAAAGCACAGTTAAGGATCAAAAGCCAGTTAGGTCCTTTCATTTGCAATTCTAGAGAAGCTGAGAGAGAAGCAGAACTTATTTTAGAGAGAAAATTCCAGACATCTTTCCGTTGGGTCCCTTATGACCCCTTTGGTTTCATTTGTGAAAGAAGGTTAAAAGATAAGTCATCTCCTTATGTACATCACAGAATTCCTGACATAGAACAGTATGCAAATCAAGATGAATGGGTTAAAGGAACACTTGTTGAAGAGGGAAGTGGAGCTGACAAATTGAATAAACTTATGAAAGATGTTGAGAAGAAATTTGACCTAGAAACATATGATCAAATGCAGGTACCCTATATTGGCACATCTTCAACAGCCACTCTACAACAAGCTATACAGGAAGACAGCCCATCAGTAACAGCAGAGCCTAAAGGTAAAGGAAAAGAACCTATAGTTCAGGTCATTGAAACCCTGGTCATGGTAGAAAAATCACAGAGTTCCAAAACACCAGAACAATCTAAAGCTTCTCAAACACCAGCAAAGCAAATCCAAGCTCCAGAGATGCAAACTCCACTGAATGTGGAAATAGGGAAAAAGAGGTCAGCTCCAGATACCACACCTTCAAAAGGAGCCCCACAAGTCTATCAAGCTAAAAAACACAAGTCTGATCTACCTCCAGATGTAGAGATCATAGATGAAATATTTGATGATGGCAGGGAAGATAGTCAGCAAACAGGTACAGCAAGTGAAACAAATATAAGCCAGAAAGGGATACAAAAGCAACTGAGCACTGAAGTATCTTCTTTGAGACCGCCCAAGACAGGTACTGGAGACATAAAGAAAACCTTCATTGATATCAAAACAAGGAATGAACCATTAAAAATGAAGGTCTATGATCAGTATATGAAGATGGCTCCTCACAATCAGCAAAGGTTGATGTCAGCATTTGATCTTTCACAAGTTAAAATGCAAATGAGCCACTTCAAAGCTAAAGTGCCAAAGCCAACTTCAGCAACAGATTACATCAGAACCAATTTTGAAGTGTTAGCAAAGGATATCCATCCCTTGGATCAGATAGAGCTTCATAGGCAAACAGGAGAAATGGTTTATTCCACTCTCACCAACAAAGCCATGGCAGCTTTAACACTACAAGATTCCTTGAATAATACTACTGCAACATTAAAGATTGAAAGGGCCTCCTCACAGGCCAAGGACAATAGAATAAAGTCTCTGGAAGAGATCATTATTGGTTTGGGTCACAATCCCAAAGACACTAACGGTATTGAGGCACTGATAAAAAAGAAAGAGGATGATATAGCTGCACTGAGAAAACAGTTGAAAATACCAGCCTCAAGGCATCCCCAGACACAGGAAATAATAAAAGGAAATTCACAAGAAGAAATGATGGAGTTGCTCTTAAACTTGTGAGCGACTAAATGAAGCAGGAAAGGGAGTGGAAAAGGCATTGCGGGAACAGGAAAATTCTCAAAAGCCGAACCCGGCGCGGGTACTACAGGACAACAGGAACAATCATCTCAGGTGAATATTTCTAATTTGAATTCTGATGATTTGATTAAACAGCTGGAGAGTTTGCAGCTAAAGGTCACAGAACTCCCAGAAGAAAAATTACAATTAACAAAATTGGAGGGAAAATATGACACATCCAAAGAGGATTCTTCGACAACCTCAGGGAAATAAAAAGATTGGAAAAATTGGTTGAGGCTTTGCAAAAAGGTCTTTCACTGGAAAAGCCTCTGAACGAAATAAATGATATTCTTTGGTGCAACATCATTGAATTAATAATAGGTATTTGGCCCTCAATTCAAGCTATTTTTGAGCAAAATGAATTAGTCAAGATAGCCCAAGAGGAAATAAACAAAACTAGACATGAATTAAGAGGCAAGCCAGAGCTAGCCCAGCAGCTCATTCAATTTTTGAATTCTAGAACAAAACAACAGCTAGCATTACTAGGAATTGATGACAGAACAGGTGTAGTTTTGGAAGCAAAGAGGATTTTTACAAAGAGAACTTTCATGCAAAATCTAGAAAGAAAGTGTAATGATATTTTGGTCGACATCAACGTTTTCAGAGAAAAATTTCAAGCTCTGCTGGACAGTGATTTGCCAAGTCCCATGCTCACAGAGGATCAAATAGTAGACTTGGAAACTTATGAGAAAAGAATCAAAGCTCATGCTAAACATACAGCTGTAAGTTCTACTAGTATAGGTTCTACTAGCTCATCAGAACCTACAGTACCAACTGGGAAGAGTATTTATGAAAAAGTGAAAAATCTGTTTCATCTGGAACATGAGTTAAAGTATCTATTTCCGAACGAGCCCACTTTTTATAAACTTACTGAAGCCGATGAAACTTTAAGCAAGCTCAGAAGAACAATGATACCAGATGATCAGTGGTGGAAGGAAATGCTGGAAATTTTGTAAAAAAATGTTGTCAGGATAAAAGTTTATCTTTACTATTGAGTAAATGGTAAAAAACAGAAATGCAGATGAAAGAGTATCAGATGAAAGATTAAAGAGTATCCGTGAGAAGAAAAAGTATTCAACAAGTCAAAGGAATACGCAAAAGACAGCACAGAGCCCTATTTAGAGCACTTATCCTTAGCACGTCCATGAAGAAAGGAACAGCACATCAGCCGTTACTCATTATTCTATTTTCGAGACCATGTGTCTCTTGTTTGTTATAAATACGCTTTAAGTCAGCCTGAATTATTGGCTAGGATAGAGTAAGATTGTTAAGATTATTTTTGTATAAATAAGCCTTCAAAGAGAGTTTTGAAGGGTGGATTCTATTACTCTGCTGTAACATTGAGGTTTTCGGAATAAAAAGCTTTTGGACAAATTTACTTGTGGCTTGCTGGATGACGATTTGAAAGCACTGGACTTGTTGCAGGATTCATGTGTTGGACTTCAGTTCAATAAGTTTTCCAACCCTTGTGTTTAAATTTTATATTAGTTTATGCTATCATCATATCCGTTTCTGAATAGTTTACATAAAAGATTGAAACAGAATTTGCTTAATTGTACTTTGTTTTCAAATGTGATTATTCTTGATGTTTTCTTCTGGATTAGTTATAAGCATGAATTCTTAATTGCTCATGTTTTGCTGATTTAAACATTGTTGATTACTGTAACAAAGAATCCTTCATTGCTCTTTGCTTGTAGTCATTTCTCTTCTTTCTCTTGAACATGGTGAAAGATTCTTAGCTGCCTTTCATCCCTTCAAGATCATCCCATCCACTTTAAATTTTAAGGATTGTTCTCTGTCTGGCTATCTTGCCCTGTAATACCATCTTGTGTTTAGAATAGAAATCCAGTAAAGCCATCCTTTGACTCCATAGCCCAATGGACTGAAAGCCCTCAACCTTGCCCTTAGTTTGTGGATTCCACCATTTTCCCAAAACAAACTTTGCATCTATAACTAGCCTAAAATCATTCAAAAAACAAAGATAAATCAACAAGAGAGAGCCCTCTCTGGATGCAGATTGGCTAGATTCTGCATCTAAAAGATTGGTTTGTGGTTACCTCGGGTATACTTTCCTCTTACACAACTTCTAGGAAAACCTGAGTGATAACATAGTGGCGACTCCGCTGGGGATCTGAATCATTTTATTGATACTATTTTTTGATTTATAATCTACAGACAGAGTCTGAATATCAGCCAGGAAGCCTTTGAAATTGCTTTTGCTATGCAATTGCAAAAGTAAATAAATGCTGTTTCAGTCTATCTCTGATTTAGCTTATAAGTTGAAATCTTAGTTTCAAATTTTTCAATCAGATTCTCTATTTTAAACAGATCTTTGAGGAAATCTTAATCACATATCATTATTTCTTAAAGAATTTGTAGAAGTTGTATTTATTTTTCAAATAAAACCCAAAATTCAAAAACACATATTCTAAGAAAACTGGCTTCAGAAAGGATTCGACATACTAGGTCAAACCCTGACCCAAATCCACCACCAATTTTTGAAAATACAAATCTGATCCCTAGGATTCTTAGAAGACAAGGAAGTCAAGAAAGTTCTGAAAGAGGAAGTCAGGAAAGTACAGGTAGTTCTAGACCACTCTCTAGATCTGCATCTTGTCCTGTGAAAATTATTTATATTGATGATGTTCCTTTTGATGCGAGATTTGAAACTTCTTTGTTTGTAAATTTTTCTGAGACTGAATTATCTAGGTTGATTCCAGATCCTTGGTTCATTGAAGAATTGCAATATAGATTTGTTTCGCATCATCTTGACAGAGAATTTCATAACTCCATTCAATCCGAGCAAGCCTTTGAAGAAAGCTCAAACATTTCTGTAATAACTGAAGCATCTCCGAACTCAGCCACTTTTCAAACACCTGTCAGACCTCCATCTCCTCCTACTAGACCGGCTACTCTTGTTACTCCACTTTATCTTCCAATGGCCAATAGATATGCCCCTTTAATATTACCAGCCAACCCTCCAGCTTTACCACCAGACTACCAAAGTAAGATCACACCTTTTGACGGATCAGGTACCTACACAGCTCAACAACACACCAAAAGGATGACAGATTACTTTGAGTTTTATGAAATTGATACTGATGATATCCGTATGAGAATTTTTGTACAAAGTCTTACTGGAGAAGTTAGAACTTGGTTTAGGGCTCTCACCCCGAACAGTATTGCTGACCTAGAAGCTTTGTATAGGGCATTTTTGAACAGATGGGAGAAAAAGAAAGATCCTCTCCAGATCCTATCGGAATTTGAAAAATTAAGAAGAAGACCAAATGAAACCGTACCAGATTACATCATAAGATTTAATGAATCATATCATGCAGTTCCTCTGAATCTAAGACCCCCACCTAATAACGTGTTGGTCAAATTCCCAGACGGTTTTGACTCTGAAATAGCTTATTCTCTTAGGGAAAGAGCTCCACAAACACTAGAGGACATGCAGAGCATAGTGGTGAGCGTAGAAGCAAATCTGATAGAAAAACGAGCCAGAGAAAGAGCAGAGAGAAGAATGCCTATGAAGGAAGAACCTTCAGCTTTTGAAAAGAAGCCGGATGTAATCATTAAAGGTATGGAAAGATTAGGTGATAGAGTGGAAACCATTGAAAGAAAGTCTGCTACTGATAACCAGAATGTTGCAAGAAACCCAAACTTTAGGAGGAATCTGAACCAAAATATTGGAAAGAATATCCCTGATCAAAACATTAGACCACCTTTCCAAGAAAACTTTGTTGAAGGTTCGACCTCGGAAGGACCTACAGAAGATGTAGAAATAAACAATGTCAATGAGGACAAAGATGAATCAGAAATCTTCCTATCTCAGGATGATCAAGAGAATCATATCCTTGAAACATTCCACACTCATTCGGGTGAGACTTTTGATTTCAAAGAAGGCTATGACACAGCAATCTACGAGGTTCATAAGCAGTACAACTTGAGAAGTAGACGGATAGATGTACCAGAGAAAAATAAACAGAAAACCACAAAACAAAATGTCAAAGGAAAACAAAACATTCCCCCTGTACAAAATACTTCCCCTGTACAAAACATTCCCCCTGTACAAAATACTTCCCCTGTACAAAACATTCCCCAAATACAAATTTTGCCTAGGATAACTCCTAGTTTTTCAAATCCAATAATTGAAGATGTCTCTGACAACCAACCAATTGACAAACAACAATCCAATACATCTCCTCATGTAGGAACTGTAGAAGAAACAGTAGAAGTCAGTCCTGAAACATCTTCAAAGCAAAACTTCATTCATGAAAAAGAGAAAAACATTGAAGATCCAGTAAACAGAGAAAATCCAACTGTGCAAAACACTAAAGCTCAAACAGAAAAACCCTTTAATCTAGAAGCTGAAATAGGCAAACTTAAGATAGCTGTTCCTTTATCAGAATTGGCTAAACATGATGTCTATAGGAATCAGATTTCCAAGTCTTTAAACATTAATATTACTGGATTGGATGATTCAGTAAATATTCTTGATGATCAACCCAAACTTCTTTTTGGCCCTGAGGTTAATGGCAAACCAGAAGGTGGGGGAACTCCTCCATTTTATGTAAGCCTGAATGTTCATGACAAGATACTCCATAATGCAATGCTTGATTCTGGAGCATCTCACAATTTGATGCCAAAAGCAATAATGGAAAGATTGAATCTAGATATTACTAGACCATACAAAGATTTGTTTTCATTTGATTCCAGTCAGGTAAAATGTTTAGGTTTAATTAAAGATCTGTGTGTCACTTTGGTCCAATACCCTGCTAAGTCTGTTTTAATGGACATAGTAGTTGCCGATATTCCACCCAAATATGGTATGTTATTGTCTAGGTCTTGGGGTGCTAAACTTGGAGGATCTATTCAATTAGACATGTCTTATGCAACTATTTCAGTATTTGGTCAACCTAAAAGATTATATAGAGAAACTTTGATGAAGTACTTAGTGAGTAGCCAAGAGAAGCCTGAAAACTTCCCTGTTTATTCTGTACATTCTGACATGGATTCTTTTATTTTATACAATGCTGAGTCAGATCTTCCTACTGAAATAGGAGCTACTGAAAAGGAAATCATAAACAAAACCACTGTCAAAATTGAAGAAATATCTGAAAACAAAGAAACACCAGATGACCAAGAAAAACCTGAAACAACTAAACAACTAGCTCTTGTCAGAAAATCTATTAAAACAATTGATGAAGATTACGAACATGAAATTCTATGGCATTTAGAGTTTGATGGCTCAGTAAACAGACTAGGTGCAGGAGCTGGAATTTGGTTACACAATGTAGAGAACAATCATGCGGAGGGTCATGCTTATAGGTTAAATTTCAAATGCACTAACAACATGGCAGAGTATGAAGCTCTTTTATTGGGGCTTAAACATGTCAAGAAGTTAGGAGGCATTAGGGTATCAATCATAGGCGATTCTGAACTAATTATCCAACAAATTAAAGGAGAATGTGCAACAAAGGACATGAGACTGAAACAAGACCGAGAGACAGTTGTTGAGATTCTCAACACATTTCTACAAGCCCAACTTGCCAAGATTCCCAGGAAACAAAACTTGCATGCTCACAGTTTAGCAATGTTTGCTAGTACATGTAAGTTGCCTTTTGATCCTAATCATCAGTTTTCAACTGAGATAAGACACAGGCCTGCAATACCCGACAATGTTTTGAATTGGCAAGTATTTGTGAATAACCATCAAATCAATAGTTTTTTGACACTTCAGAATGAGTTCTCTAACTGTAATATAGATGAATACATGACTGCTGATAAATTTGATCAAGAAAAAGAACAAAAAATGGAAATTTCAAGAGAAAATGCAATTCATATGCTGCATCCAACCACATTCACTGAAAAATACATGCAAAATTTGAAACAAATGGAATTTGATGAGATCATAGATGAGATAGAAATCATCAATTTAAAAGATAATCAATTACCCAAAGGATTAACACCTTTGGAAGATCTATTCGACTCAAATGATATTCCATTCAGACCTAAAATGGAACCTGTTAAAGCCGATATGGAGGAATGCAACTTAGGAACACCTGAACATCCAAAAATTGTTAAGTTGTCTAAATCTCTTCCAAAAGATCAGAAGGTAAAATATGTTGAACTATTAAAAGAATTCCAGGATGTCTTTGCTTGGAGTTATGAAGACCTCAAGTCTTATGATACATCCATCATTCAACATACTATACCTTTGAAACCAGACCATAAACCTTTTAAACAAAAGCTTAGGAGAATTAATCCTGTTTTATTACCCTCAATTGAAAAGGAAATCAAAAGAATGTTTGAAGCAGGGATTATATCTCCTATCAGATTTTCAGAATGGGTTTCTAACCTAGTACCAACCAGAAAAAAGACAGGAGAAATCAGACTGTGTGTTGATTTAAGGAATTTGAATAAAGTTTCTTTAAAAGACAACTATCCTCTAACTAAAATGGATCACATTCTGCAAAGGGTAGTGGGATCTTCGAGAATATCACTACTGGATGGATTTTCAGGGTACAACCAGATTCTGGTTCATCCTGATGATCAGGATAAAACAGCATTTACCACACCATGGGGTACGTTTAAATATGTCAAAATGCCATTTGGACTCAATAATGCAGGAGCTACCTTTCAAAGAGCGATGGACATTGCTTTTGCTAAAGAGATACATGATTTTCTGGTTATTTACTTAGATGATTTGACCGTTTTCTCTAAAACGGATCAAGAACATTTAGGTCACCTAAGGCAAGTATTTATAAAGTGCAGAAAATATGGAATTTCTTTAAACCCTAAAAAGTCATTGTTTGGTTTGGAAGAAGGAAAGCTTTTAGGACATATCATTTCTAAAGATGGCATTAGGATTGATCTTGAAAGAATTCAAGCAATTTTGCAAATACCCCACCCCAGAAACATAAAAGAATTGCAAGCATTTATAGGAAAAATCAACTTCTTGAGAAGATTTATTTCTAGTCTAGCAGAGTTACTTAGATTACTGACTAACATGTTGAGGAAAGATTCAAGCATTGACTGGATTGTAGAAGCCAAACAATCATTCGAGGAAATTAAAATGGCTTTAACAAGGACACCAGTTCTGACCAGTCCTAAATTTGATAGAGACTTTATTATTTTTTCATTTGCTTCTGAACATACTGTTGTAGCTGTTTTACTTCAAAAAGATGACCAAGGGTGTGAAAAGCCAATAGCATTTTTTAGTAAAACACTGAGGGATGCACCTCTAAAGTACAATATTATGGAAAAACAGGCTTTTGCATTGGTAAAAGCAATCAAAGATTTTAGAGTTTACATATTATATTCTCATGTGATAGCATATGTGCCCAATGCAGTAGTTAAAGATATTTTGACTCAAGATGGCATTGAAGGAAAACGAGGTAAGTGGATAGCTACCATTTTGGAATATGATATTGAGATCAAGCCAACCAAACTGATAAAAGGCCAAGGCTTAGCACAACTTATGACAGAAACCAATTGCCAAGCCTTAGATATCAATGAACTGGATAACGAGCAGGAGATGGCGACTCCCCAGATCAGTCAAACTTTCTTAGATTCACCCTGGTATACTGATATAATTCATGTTCTATTAAACCTGCAAGCTCCTCCAGGGTTGTCCAGAACTAAGCAAAGATTTTTAAAGATGACATCTTTGAAATATTGTATTTTAGATAACACTTTATTTTGGAAGAATCATGAAGGAATTTTATTGAATTGTCTCTTAAAAGATGAAGCTGATAAAGTGCTTAATGAATTTCATGCAGGGGATTGTGGAGGACATCTTTACTGGAAATCTACTGCAGACAAAATCTTAAGGGCTGGTTTTTACTGGCCAACATTATTTTCTGATGTAAAGAAATTTGTAACAAATTGTCACAAATGTCAGATATTTGAGGGTAAAAGAAAGTTGTTACCTCTGCCTTTAAAACCAGTTTCCACAGAGAGACCCTTTCAACAATGGGGTTTAGATTTTATTGGAGAGATTCACCCCCCTTCTTCTGGACAACATAGATGGATTTTAACTGCTACAGACTATTTCACCAAATGGATTGAAGCCATCCCATGTAGACAGTCCAATGATTCTGTAATCATAGGGTTTCTTGAAACCAACATACTTTCAAGATTTGGATGTCCAGAAAAGATTATAACAGACAACGCTGCTGCATTTAAATCCAAGAAAATGATAAATTTCTTCCATAAATATCATATTACTCTAGGCCATTCAACAGCCTATTACCCCCAAGGTAATGGACTAGCAGAATCCTCCAATAAGAGTTTGATCAATATCATTAAGAAATTGTTGGAGGAGAATAAAAAGAACTGGCATAAGAAACTGACCTATGCATTATGGGCAGACGGACTTACAACCAAGAAATCCATTGGGACTAGTCCTTATGAGTTAGTTTATGGCCTGGAAGCAAGATTCCCATCATCGTTAGGAATCCCTGTGATGAAATTACTTCAAGAGGCTCAAGTGGAGCCAAATGACATTCAAAGAAGAATTAATCAGACAATCCACCTGCAACAAACCAGAGAAGAGGTATACCAAAGATCACAAGTCTTACAGAAAAAGCTAAAGAAAATGTTTGATAAAAGAACTAAAGCAGAGGATTTTCAGTTAGGAGACAAGGTCCTAAGATGGGATTCTAGAAGAGAAGAAAAAGGGAAACATGGAAAGTTTGATTTCTTGTGGAAAGGGCCTTATATCATTCATGCCTTGCAGGGAAATAACACTTACTTTTTGAAGGACTTCGACAATTCAAAAGTTGAAGAAGGACCAGTCAATGGTCGAATGCTTAAGCATTATTTTGATCCAATTTACTAGAATGTTTTAATGTTTCTAACTTGTACATAATATATTGTTTTTTGTTTTGTTTTGTTTTTGTTAATGCAGTTTGGATTGGATGGTGACTTCTGGAAGTTGAAGCCCGAAGTGAAGGCCCTAAGCTTCAAGAGTTTCACTATCATATGTACAATAAAGCTACCAGGAAAATGATATTACATAATTCCAGTTTGAAGACATGTTTAGGCAACTGACCTGCTGTTCTTGACTTTTCACAAGGAAAAGCCATCCCCAAGTGGAGCCAGTGTTAGACTCCTATACCAATAGGTTTCATTTTTCATGATTGTCTTGATTGAACTATGGAATATGTTCAAACCTTTTTCTTTAGCAAAGGTGTTCCATATTCTTGAAAAACCAAAAAATAAAAAAATTTAAAAAATGTAAAGAGGGTATACCCTAAAAGAAAAATCAAAGGGTAAGAAAAATAAATTGGTCAAGAAAATGAAAGAAATGAACCCCAAGCAAAAAATAGACCAAGGAAAGTGTGCAAATCCAAATGCCACTGCTATTTCACTGTTGTAATAAATCAATTGTGTGCAGCTTGTGAAACTTTTGCCACAATTCATGAATAAGTCAAACTGTTTAAACTTGGCTTAGTCATATTTCAATTTCATGTTATAGATTAGAGAATAAATATCTAGCCAAACAGTTTAATCTTGGCAGATAAGTAGCTAGGTAGAGTGAATAAAAGGTGCTCAACAGTTTAATCTGAGCCCTTGGATGTAATAAGGGTAGAAATAGATAGATTCATCATGTAAAAGAAAAGATTGATCAGGGTTTGCAAGTCTAAATGCACCCTAATAAAGAAGACAAAATGGTAGTGTTAAGTAGATAGGGTAGGTAGATGGTGCTGCAAAGTGTTATCTGATGAATGGTGCTGCTACATGTTAATCATTTACTTTCATCAAAAGTACTAAGGCAGGAAATACACTGGAAAATCACAGCAAGCAAAAGTCAAATTCATTAACCTCCCTCATCATTTTTCCCCCTCAAGAGTTTTACTAATTTCCCCAAAAGTACTAAGGTAATTTGAGATCAAAGGGGCTCAAGGCATTTCCTTGACTTCTGGAGGGACCGGACCCTCGGCCTAATGATCAAAAAAGACCTAAGCACTTCAAATAATTCATCATTGTTATCTTCCATCTTTAACTTTTCCTAAAGTAAAATCCTATTTTACTTAGGAAACTGATGCAACATTCCATAAAATTCCTCAAAACAACTTGTTATTCTAAGTTTAAGTGTTGAAGATAAAATGTGCAATTTACTTCATAAGTTTCACTTTCTTAGATGTACAAAGGTGTATTGATTTTCCTTGTCCTTTTTTCATATTAACACCTAACTCTATTATATTAAATCCCTAGTGAAATCCCTTTTCCTATGCATATAACTCCCTTTTCTAATAAATATCCCCAAAACCCTCTTATTATAATGTTTTACCAAAGTATATATAGTCCCGCACATTTAAAATAAATACCCCGCTTTATAAAGCCCTTTGGTAAAACTCTAACCTTATATATACATTCCGCCCTTATGATGAATAATTATATTAATTTATTCATCGTATAATAAAATATATATAGAAAAGCGTTAAACACGTAACATATGTGTTTAACACCAAAAAACAAGAATAAACTACGACGGAATCCTGCGCCACCATACTCAGCATTCCACGTGGCATTCCACGTGGCCAAACCCCGCCGCAATTCATTTTATAAATTCACGGGGTTAATTAGTCATTTGGACTAATTAACAACCATTCCCGCCTATTAGCTTCTCCCCGGGGTGATTAGATTACACGTTAAAACCTTTTCAAACCCCGACGGGCCCACCTTTGAAGCCGCACAAGTTCCCATCCTTTTCAGCCGTCAGATCATCCCTCCTTTAATCAACGGTCCCGATCAATCCCGCTGCCCATCCCGTGTGAGTTATTTAGCCAGCGGGGAGTGGGCGGTTTTTGACTATTCAGCATTCCACGTGGCAAGCGTCCTGTGGAATCGCTGCCATTGCGATTTTTACCGCCCTCGTCCATAAGCGGTGCGGGCTTACCGCTTACCGCTTACCGCATACCGCCGGTCCCACTTCCTTACGTCACCCCGTACGCCCTAATGACGTCATCACCTCGAAAACGACAAAAACCCTTTTGACTTGTTTTTAAGCCATTTTTCGCGTTTTTTCAGTCATTTTTAGTTTTCGAAAGAGACTAAACTCCCGCTGCAATTTTCAAATTTCACTGCAAATACACCAAATTACTCAGAAATTCCGCTGCGCCAGTATTGAAGAACGTCCCCGCCATTGTTCATTACTTGTTGAAGAACCAGTTTCCATTAAAAAACAGGTATTTATCATTCCGCGCCCCGACTGCAAGTTAAACTTAGTTTCCTGTGTTTTTCTCTGAAAAAGTGGTCAAAAGTCCTCTCTGAAGTCCTCATTGAAGATTTAAAACCTGTGAATTTGCTTCCCAAACCTGCAAATTGTTCCAATTTCTTCTTTTGTCAGATATCCCGTCCGGTCTGCAAGAAAAACTGAAACCTCCATTTTGAATCCACAAGAACCAAAATGGAGGCCCCAACTGCTCTAAATGTCACTCCTTTGAATGCTCCCCACCGAGATTTGGACTATTTACCTCTGATAGATGAAGATTTCCAAATAAAAGACCTACATTTTGATGAAAGTCCCCGTTTGAGCTTCTGTCGCTGCAGAGACGAATACTCAAAGGGGCAAGATCTTATAGGGTTATGGGAATCCAATCTCCCAAGGTATTTTATTCCTACAGTTCACGTTTTCCCTGAAATCATTCATTATTGTCATGCAAATTATGATCCCACACAAAGAGCTGTATTGGCTCCTGATCAAAGTGTTTTGTTCCCTATAACACCTCAAGCTATCAATGCTATGTTACAATTTGAGCCAGAACAAGAATTAGCACCTCTATCCATGGAAGGGCTAATTGAGAAAACCAGACTGTTAACTCCAGAGAAATTGAAAGCAATGTGTCAGTACTTCATGTTACCTGAGCATCAGCCAAAAGGGACTCCCCCCTATGGTTTTTACTTTTTCAATCAATTGGGAAGGCTTATTGTGAATGTAATATCCTTTGTCTTAGGATTCAATACCGGTGAGTATGTTGACGAGATAACTCTGGCTTTGCTATCTATCTTTACCCCTGGGCAGCCTCCTGAGATTAAGTATGACTATGCTTCCTTCATTGCCAACAAAATCCATGATCAATTTTTAAGGCTAGATGATGAAAAGGTTTTCAAGTACTCCTCAGTTATCTATCACCTCATAATTTTCTATCACTCGGACAAATTCCCTTTCCCTGTTCAGAAACTTGATGCTAAAGGTAATCCCAGGTCTATTATTTTTTGGTCCCCCATCATTCATTTGTCCTCTGATTCTCCCTACTCTTATTCAGAATTCATTGATCAGTTTGTACATCCTGCTACAACTTTGTTAACAGGAGTTTCTCCCCCCAGGCTTAGTACCGAAATTAGAAAGACCTTGCAATTGTCAAAGAGTTATAAAGTTGGGGATTGGTACTTATACCAAAACCATACAGTCATCGGGATTTATGGATGTGAATTATATCCATTCAAGTTACCCAGATATGTACCAATGAGAATTTTTGCTTTGGAATACTTTAGACAGATGAATAACTCAGATGTAATCCATTTCTGCAATGTAAAGAAGAAAGCACAGTTAAGGATCAAAAGCCAGTTAGGTCCTTTCATTTGCAATTCTAGAGAAGCTGAGAGAGATGCAGAACTTATATTAGAGAGAAAATTCCAGACATCTTTCCGTTGGGTCCCTTATGACCCCTTTGGTCTCATTTGTGAAAGAAGGTTAAAAAATAAGTCATCTCCTTATATACATCACAGAATTCCTGACATAGAACAGTATGCAAATCAAGATGAATGGGTTAAAGGAACACTTGTTGAAGAGGGAAGTGGAGCCGACAAATTGAATAAACTTATGAAAGATGCTGAGAAGAAATTTGACCTAGAAACATATGATCAAATGCAGGTACCCTATATTGGCACATCTTCAACAGCCACTCTACAACAAGCTATACAGGAAGACAGCCCATCAGTAGCAGCAGAGCTTAAAGGTAAAGGAAAAGAACCTATAGTTCAGGTCATTGAAACCCTGGTCATGGCAGAAAAATCACAGAGTTCCAAAACACCAGAACAATCTAAAGCTTCTCAAACACCAGCAAAGCAAATCCAAGCTCCAGAGATGCAAACTCCACTGAATGTGGAAATAGGGAAAAAAAGGTCAGCTCCAGATACCACACCTTCAAAAGGAGCCCCACAAGTCTATCAAGCTAAAAAACATAAATCTGATCTACCTCCAGATGTAGAGATCATAGATGAAATATTTGATGATGGCAGGGAAGATAGTCAGCAAACAGGTACAGCAAGTGAAACAAATATAAACCAGAAAGGGATACAAAAGCAACTGAGCACTGAAGTATCTTCTTTCAGACCGCCCAAGACAGGTACTGGAGACATAAAGAAAACCTTCATTGATATCAAAACAAGGAATGAACCATTAAAAATGAAGGTCTAGGATCAGTATATGAAGATGGCTCCTCACAATCAGCAAAGGTTGATGTCAGCATTTGATCTTTCACAAGGTAAAATGCAAATGAGCCACTTCAAAGCTAAAGTGCCAAAGCCAACTTCAGCAACATATTACATCAGAACAAATTTTGAAGTGTTAGCAAAGGATATCCATCCCTTGGATCAGATAGAGCTTCATAGGCAAACAGGGGAAATGGTTTATTCCACTCTCACCAACAAAGCCATGGCGGCTTTAACACTACAAGATTCCTTGAATAATACTGCTACAACATTGAAAATTGAAAGGGCCTCCTCACAGGCCAAGGACAATAGAATAAAGTCTCTAGAAGAGATCATCATTGGTTTGGGTCACAATCCCAAAGACACTAAAGGTATTGAGGCACTGATAAAAAAGAAAGAGGATGATATAGCTGCACTGAGAAAACAGTTGAAAATACCAGCCTCAAGGCACCCCCAGACACAGGAAGTAATAAAAGGAAATTCGCAAGAAGAAATGATGGAGTTGCTCTTAAATTTGACGGAGCGACTAAATGAAACCGAGAAGGAGCTGGAAAAGGCATTGCAGGAACAGGAAATTCTCAAACAGGCTTCAGCAGCAGGTACTACAGGACAACAGGAACAATCATCTCAGGTGAATATTTCTAATTTGAATTCTGATGATTTGATTAAACAGATGGAGAGTTTGCAGCTAAAGGTCAGAGAACTCCAAGAAGCAAAATTACAATTAACAAAATTGGAGGGAAAATATGACACATCCAAAAAGACAGTTGCTGACAACCTCAGAGAAATAAAAAGATTGGAAAAATTGGTTGAGGCTTTGCAAAAAGATCTTACACTGGAAAAGCCTCTGAATGAAATAAATGATATTCTTTGGGACAACATCATTAATTTAATAAGAGATATTTGGCCTTCCATTCAAGCTATTTTTGAGCAGAATGAGTTAGTCAAGATAGCTCAAGAGGAAATAAACAAAACTAGACATGAATTAAGAGGCAAGCCAGAGCTGGCCCAGCAGCTCATTCAGTTTTTGAATTCCAGAACAAAACAACAGCTAGCATTGCTAGGAATTGAAGACAGAACAGGTGTAGTATTGGAAGCAAAAAGAGTTTTCACCAAGAGGACTTTCATGCAAAATCTAGAAAGAAAGTGTACAGACATCTTGGTAGATATCAACGTTTTCAGAGAAAAGTTTCAAGCTCTGCTCGACAGTGAATTGCCAAGTCCCATGCTCACAGAGGATCAGATAGTAGACTTGGAAACGTATGAGAAAAGAATCAAAGCTCATGCTAAACATACGGCTATAGGTTCTACTAGTATAGGTTCTACTAGCTCATCAGAACCTACAGTACCAACTGGGAAGAGTATTTATGAAAAAGTGAGGAATCTGTTTCATCTGGAACATGAGTTAAAGTATCTATTTCCGAACGAGCCCACTTTTTATAAACTTACTGAAGCAGATGAAACTTTAAGGAAGCTCAGAAGAACGATGATACCAGATGATCAGTGGTGGAAGGAAATGCTGGAAGTTTTGTAAAAGATGTTTTCAGGATGAAAGTTAATCTTTACTATTGAGTAAATGGTAAAAATCAGAAATGCAGATGAAAGAGTATCAGATGAAAGATTAAAGAGTATCCGTGAGAAGAAAGAGTATTCAACAAGACAAAGAGATACGCAAAGGACAGCACAGAGTCCTATTTTAAAAGCATTTATCCTTAGCACGTCCATGAATAAAGGAACAGCACATCAGCCGTTACTCATTATTCTATTTTCGAGACCATGTGTCTCTTGTTTGTTTGTAAATATGCTTTAAGTCAGCCTGAATTATTGGCTAGGATAGAGTAAGATTGTTAGGATTATTTTTGTATAAATAAATCCCCAAAGAGAGTGTTTGGGGTGGATTCTATTACTCTGCTGTAACATTGAGGTTTTTCGGAATAAAAAGCTTTTGGACAAATTTACTTGTGGCTTACTGGATGACGTTTTGAAGCACTGGACTTGTTGCAGGATTCATGTGTTGGACTTCAGTTCAATAAGTTTTCCAACCCTTGTGTTTAAATTTTATATTAGTTTATGCTATCATCATATCCGTTTATGAATAGTTTACATAAAGGATTGAAACAGAATTTGCTTAATTGTACTCTGTTTTCAAATGTGATTATTCTCGATGTTTTCTTCTGGATTAGTTATAAGCATGAATTCTTAATTGCTCATGTTTTGCTGATTTAAACATTGTTGATTACTGTAACAAAGAATCCTTCATTGCTCTTTGCTTGTAATCATTTCTCTTCTTCCTCTTGAATATGGTGAAAGATTCTTAGTTGCCTTTCATCCCTTCAAGACCATCCATCCACTTTAAATTTTAAGGATTGTTCTTTGTCTAGCTATCTTGCCCTGTAATACCATCTTGTGTTCAGAAAAGAAATCCGGTAAAGCCATCCTTAGACTCCATAGCCCAATGGACTGAAAGCCCTCAACCTTGCCCTTAGTTTGTGGATTTCACCATTTTCCCAAAACAAACTTTGCATCTATAACTAGCCTAAAATCATTCAAAAACAAAGATAAATCATAAAGAGAGAGCCCTCTCTGGATGCAGATTGGCTAGATTCTGCATCTAAAAGATTGGTTTGTGGTTACCTCGGGTATACTTTCCTCTTACACAACTTCTAGGAAAACCTGAGTGATAACAGAAAGGAAAAAAGGAATTATTAGAATTCTATTTATGAATATAAAGGAAAGTAGGAGAAAAGGAAGGTGAAAGGTCACGGGTTTCATGTGAGGAGGAAATTCAAGGAAAATAGAGGAAAAATGAAGAAATTAGAGGCATTAATAATAAAAAGGAATAAAATAATTATTTTAGGTCAGTTTATTAGTTGAGATTTGAGATTGGTTTGAGAGAGGAAAATAACACCAAGAGGAGAAAGAAAGAAAGAAAGAAAAGGAAGGACATGGAAAGAAAAGGAAGTCATTCATCAAGAAATAAAGAGTTGGATTAAGCAGCTATAGATGGAATACTTGCAAGTAATAGGTTGCATGTATAATTTCCTAGCTGGTTTTGGCATGAATGGTATATGCATGGGCCTATCTCATTCCTTTGTTGTCATTGGCATGGGTTTTTCCTGGTTTTATACTAGTTTCAACCTTTCCTTTCCATTTCTGAATATCCATGGTGTGATAGGATTCATTCTTGCTTGAGCTTTGGATTAACAAAAGGTTTTTGGATCCGGATGGAGTTGGTCTCAGGAAAATCCCAAGCATTGGGGGTGGAGATGGTTTTCTCCGAGAATTCCTCAATAGGTGGGTGGAAATAAAAAAATTCCTCCAGGGATGGTGAAGTAATTCTGAGGCATCCAAGCTTGTTTTGGTTTTTTTATCTTGGGACCAGTTTAGGTGAGATCACGGTATTGTGAGGCTGTAGGTGGTTTAACCTCTGGATTCCCTCGGTTTTTTATGCATTGAATTATCCCATGGGATCCCACATTCATGCTTGGAATATGGAACATGGGTGATCGACAGAAAGAGAGACTTGGTTCAGCCCAATCTACTGTTGGGTGGTATGTGAAAGTCCCTCACTTGGTTGGCTTTTGGATATGATTGATAAGAGATATTTTCACTTGTACCTTAATAGTAATTATACTTTTTATTATGTGGCTTCAATGATTTTTCTATAGTTTTTATTTATTTGGTTATATGTTGGTTATAGGCATGGTTTTATAAGAGATTCAAGTTATGGATCTTATCATGTTTTCATTTGTAAATGAATGGTTATTGAATGCATGACCTAATAGATGTTATTTCAACTATTTTTAGAGGAAATTAGACCTTCTTTATGATTCTCAGATAAGTTTCAAATCTCTATGTTCAGCTATGCATTCATGACCTGTAAAATTCATGTTCGCCATTTGTTTGATGGAATGGATGTCATGGTTAGGCCTTGCTAGGTCAAATACTTAATTAATTTTTGTGTTAGAGGATTTATCCGTGTGTCATTTAATGTTATGAAAAGTTTCATCAAGTTTCGAGCAATGGTCTGGAGATTAGCCATAAAAAAATGGTTTAGATCTCGCGGTCGCTGGTACAGAACTGGCTAAAAAACATTACAATCACTCCCTTGCAGGCTTATGCATCCAACTGGAGCGTTACAGTCAAATTTAGGTAGTTTTATTCCAGTGTCTCGAAGTCCATACCTGTGCGAAAGAAAGTTAACTCAGGGTAGGGGAACCTAGAATGGTGGTTTAGCTCTTGGCGGTCCTGTAGCACCTGAGCGAAGTCAGTAAAGTATTTTCTTGTTGAATCCATTTCCTTAAGGTGATCTAGGAGGTCAGGTCATGTCATAGTAGCCCTAAGCTCATGTTTACCCTGGCATGCCAGTTAATGTGCGTAATTGTGGGAGGTGGTGTTACATAGTGGTATCAAATCATGGTTTAATACATGGAATCGATGGGCAGCATGTGATTTTTATGCATGTGTGTTGGGCATGGAATGCATGAAAGTGGCTATTTTTGTCATGTATATAATCAATGTTATAGTTTATGTTATCATGTATGATGCTAATGAGTAGGTTGAGATAGAGTAGGATATGAAAAATCAGCAAAGTGAGGTTGCAACACTAGATCACCTCGAAGTAACAACATATCGTCATACATGTTTGTATGTTGGGCATGGAGGTATGATAATTAATGGTTGTTATATGCATTATGGTTAACAATATATCGTCATACATGTTTGTATGTTGGGCATGGAGGTATGATAATTAATGGTTGTTATATGCATTATGGTTATGTACATTCCTTTCATTCTATTTCTGTTGTGGTTACATGCATGATAGATGCATTAGGGGAAATTTCAGCCTAAAAGTGCACATGAAATTTTCACGTAATTTCCATGTCATAAAATGTAAACCAATCAAAACCATTTAAATTTAAAAAGAGGTGCATGTAAATATTTTGGAGGGAAGAGAATAAAAACTACTTTTTTTACTTGTAGATTTAGCTTATCTCCTCATAGGTTTACCCAAATTTCAAGTGTATAGACCCATTCATGTGGAATTAAATTCCACATATAATGAGTACCCATTGTGCATAATTTTGAGAAGACACACATTGATAAAAATTGAAGATACATTAAAAGCATGTGTTGAACATGATTTTTTAATATATCTTCAATTTTTATCAATGTGGGTCTTCTCAAAAGTATGCATAATGGGTACTCGTTAGATGTGGAATTTAATTCCACATCCATCCAATGAGTGTATACACATTAAATTTGATATAAGCCAAAAATACAAGTTAAAAAGTAGTTTTTTTCTTTTCCCTCCAAAATTCATAACTCATATTTTATATTTTAACTATCATTTTATTGTTTTTCCTTAGGAGGCCACTTTTAGGCTGAAATTTCCTCTGATACTAGTTAATCAGTGTCATCATATGCACATACATCAGATAGTCATGAATGGTAGTAGCTTGTTGTTATATGCATTTCGGTCATACACATGATGATTATGGTCATTAAATTTATATATTTATGTTATATGTATCATGATAATGTGGATTAGCCTGTGCATAAACTTTTGGTTATGGTATTCAGGTACGATTCAATATACTTGTGATATTGTGCCGTATTAATATGGACTAACTTGTGCAGATGTGGTAGCATCCCCTAATATACATTGAGGTATGAATTTGATTATGTTGTCTATTGGTTTATATAACATGGTATGTTTATAGGTTGTTTGAATTTTTTATTAATTGCATGATATGAGTATATGTTTGTAAGATTTCATGAATGAATGATTTTGTATAAAGACTGTTGTACTAACACAATATGTGTTGAGACAACTAATATGCACTTGAGTAGAAGTGGTCGATAGATGTAGTATTATGATTAATCAATGTGAGTTGATTATGACATGGATGTTAGTTTTGGTAAAGGATGATTTCAAATTAATAGACATGATGTCGCTGACATGTCTGAACAGTTATAGGGAAAAATGCTTGGTATTAACATGACAAGGTAATAGTTGATTTGTTTATATATAACTAAAAGTTAGGTGACATGATAACACATAATAAGACTCAACTGCAGCAAGGAAAAAGGTAAAAGAAAAGGATTTGGTGAGAATTCCTTTGGCTATGTTTGGAAACCGCAATTCGAAATGAATGAGTTCCTTGCATGAATACAAGAAATTTTCTTAACCTTGATTTTGTCTAAAACTATGTGGATATGTGTGATATTCATGAACATGTATTTGACAGGTATAATATCTAATTTTGAGTTATGGCTAGAATTTTCAAAGAATTGGATTCCCTTGAGAGATGGTATATGTATGTGTTAAGTTATAAGGTGGCGTGCTTGGCACAACAAGGTAGGGTATTTGATATATTGTTATATTTATTTATACACTGACAATTATGCGTTTATGGCTGTATGATGCATGTAACTACATCACAAAAGGGATCACCATGAAATTTTGAAGAAGGCTCCGGTTGAGCTTTCCTTTGGAATCACTAGGAACCCATGGGGATTGGGCTATGGTGATTTTTGGTACTCTTGTGCTTTCGGAGATTTGTTATTTGTTTCTGCTTGATTTTTTTAATTTTTTTTATCTCTAGCGTATGACAATCCCACTTTTTTTGTGGTGTCGTATTGTTATTGGTTGCCATGGTTTCTCTTGTTTGTTATTGTTCTTGCCTTTTATGTTTTGAGGTTATTGGGAATTGGTTGGGAAAGAGGAAAGTTAATGGAGCTTGGGGATAGTTGTGTGGTACCCAATAGGTAATGTAAGATCTGGATGAAGCATGGTGCATGTAAAGGGAATTTCAAGGCAAGAATATAAGAGTTATTTGGATTGTTTGGGTCAATTGGTGTAAATGGAAGGTGGAAGAATAACCATGAGAAAGGTAGAATTAAATGGATTTGAGGGGTGAGATGCATTAGCTATATTGTGAACTACTATTCTCAATGTCCTGCATGTTGTGCATGGATAAAGGGAGTTCCTTAACCTTGAACTTATGATATCTGGTAATTATGTTGTGTTCATGCCTATGTTGATGTCTATATATGTATAAATGTATGTATGTATGTATTTGTCTGATAGGTTCGTCAGGGATGATTATTTTTTTATGTTAATGTTTTTTATGTTTTATATGCATGTAGGCATGACATTGTCCAACAGGGTCATTAGGGATCATTCTTGTTGTTACACAGCAATTTGTCACCGTCCCTGCAATTCCCCATCCCGCACAATTGGAGGGCTCATTTTGTGACCTGTGAGCAGTGACATGACTTGAAACCACTTTCATGACATCCTTCTAAACATGAGCTTTCATTGCCCTGAAGACAACTCCTTGTGAAAAACCCTAAAAACACCCCTTTTTGCATTGGCGCGGGAAGCCAGTTCAGTACCCGCGCCAATGGGGGAAATCCTTCAAAGAGGGTGCGCCAATTGGCGCTCTGTCTCAGAGTTGCACTCGCACCAGAAATTTTAAGGAGTGTTTTTTAAAAATAAATGGCGGAAGTTTCGTCCTAAACAAATCCGTAAACTGGTATCTAATTTGAGTTGGGAGGTTTGGCTCTGGATCTCCATGTAGAGGAAGTGGTTTGCCAGCTCTCATGGAAGCTTCCTTGAGGATAGGGCCAATCCCATGATTATAGGGATCCCAACTCCCCTTCCTCCATCTATAAAATCTTACTCATCTCCTTTGCAAGCTAGTCTCCAAGTTCCCAAGAGCCATCGGAGCCTTATGCTGCAAGAGCCTTGAGTCATTCCCTTAAGGCCAAATCCAAGCAAGGATATTATTGTCAAGACATCCGAAGAGAGAGTTTTTTCCCATCCCCGATGGGCTTTTTAGAGACGTGTTCCGCTGGCGACCCTCCGAAGGAGAACTCAGCATTAGAGCCAGGTTGTATCCTCCTTTGATTGATTAATGATAAGCGACTATTGGTTATGGTTCCACTCCTGTTGTTGATTATGATGATGAGTTATGTCTTCTCTGACTGACATATAGTTGCATATACTGGATTTTACGCTTGCGCTTGTTTTTTTTCTTGCGTGTGCAAGTGTTCGATCACAGAGATCGTGAGGATTGTGATCTGCCAGAGCTAAGGAACGGGAACACTACTTTCTCTACAAGCGACAGTGTTGGATTCCAGGTAAGCCTTCATCACTAGTCATTTTATTTGTAATTAGGAATCTGCACTATAACGTGAACAATTGTTGCTAGACCCGATCTGGGCTAGTAGGGATCGCCTCTGTCTACAGAGGGGATTTACCTCCACAACACTTGTGAAGGAAATATTTCTCATGTAGGTGAATGCTATGAAGAGTTTCCTAGTTTTATGAGGAATCAAGTGGGAAGAGTAGCTCTGACATATATATCAAGTTAGTATTGTGTGGATATGAATTGATATTATGTGCGTATACTATTCCTATGTTTATTCCATGGTAGGTAATGCTGAGGGATACATCAGTAGAATGAAAGAAGTGTGATCTACAACATGCTGAGATAAGCATGTATAGTAGAAACACACTGCAAGCAAGGTTACTTGGTAGAGATAGTGTGGTCTTTGGATGTGAAATACTGGTGTTGTGGACGTGTTGAATATGTGGTATTCTGTACATATGGTGTTATGTACATGTTGTATATGTAGTGTTGTGAACCTATTGTGCTGTGTGCATGTTGTACATGTGGTACATGTGGTTTTGTGTGAATGTGGTGCTATCTACACATTTTGCATGTGGTTCTGTGTACACGTTGTGCAAGTCGTTATATGTATACGTGGTACTGTGTTATGTGTATTATGTATTCATTTTATTGTGACATTCATATTAGTGGTATTGTATGGTGTGTACATATATGTGTTGTGTTGTACATCATTTATGTGCATGGGTTGTATAGTCTGATGGAACAGGCATGTATGGGACTGTTTGGACCCCTTTTGTTGCTATTGAGGGTTGAGGCAGTTTAGTCTAGGGATACCCTTGTTGCTATTAAGGGATGAGGTGGTTTAGTCTTAGGATATCCTTGTCACTGATATTGAGGGAGGCGATAGTTTAATCTCCAGACACCCTTGTTTCTATTGAGGGAGGAGGAAGTTTAGTCTTGGGATACCCTTATTTCTATTAAGGGTTTTTATGGTTTAGTATTGAGATACCCTTGTTCCTATTGAGGGTTGAGGCAGTTTAGTCTTAGGATACCCTTGTTGTTGATATTGAGGGAGGAGGTAGTTTAGTCTATGGATTCCCTTGTTGTTATTGAGGGTGGAGGCAGTTTAGTATCGAGATACCCTTGTTGCTGATATAGAGGGAGGAGGCATTTTAGTCTCCAGATTCCCTTGTTTCTTAAAGAGAAGAGAAGGCACTAGGTTCTTTCCAGGTTTGGAAACCGATTCAGTGTGTGTATGGAAAGTATAAAGAACAAGGTAGAAACAAAGAATCATTTGAAAGATAAGTATCAATACTTTATTTCAGTTTTAATTATTCATGTGATATATGAATCTGATCTATGATGGTTTCATGTGATTTATGATAGTTACATATGATTTACGGTTTCTATTTATGATGGTTGTGTGTCGATCTAACCAAATATGATATGTTTATACACGAAAATTTGATCAAGACCTAGTTTTATTTGAAAGTGACAGAGAGTGGACAGAATTTCATGTGTACCTTATTGACGGGCCATCAATGACGTATGATTTAAATTTATTTCAATTCCTTTTTAGTCGAATGGAAATTATGTGCTTTGTACAAGAAACCATGGAAAATGGTTAGTTTGGGGTGGTTTAAACTGATGGAAAGAATTATCAATGGAAAAAGGAATTGGAACATACAACAATATGTTGGTAAAGTATTTATAAGTAGGGCCATTGTGGGAAATTGGTACCCAATAATATCCATTTATTTTCATGAGCATGATATGAACGATATGATAGTTTTGAGGCAGAGATATGCCTTGGTTTGTGTACCTTCCGATGCTAGGAAACATTTCCAAGGGATAGATCAAATGAAAAATGGGATGTCAGAGAACTTGGAAGTTGAGTGACTGCACTGAAGGGGGTGACTGGATTTCCCAAGGGACTGTTTAGTAGAGAAGGGAAGGTTGTGGGATCGATTTGTTTTTGTCATTAGCATTTCCAGATGGAATCAGATGCACATTGGGAGTGTGCCCTAGAACCATGAGTTGGTAATTATTCATTGAGGGAACACGTAGTGCAAGGATCATAACGTTGGACATTGGATGTAGGTTTGAATTTTGTAGGGAATTCTGGACTTCCTAGGAAGGAGGTAAATCCTAGTATTACTTGAGGGTGTAGGTCTGAGCCTCTAGAATCCCTTGTTGCGGATGCAGGCATTGTATCCTTTATTTTCTGTTTAACGCAAATGTGCAAATGTTTATATGTGTATATTATTGTAAATATTGTATCGAATCGACCTTATAAATTTCCATAGAAAATATGGCAATTTTTTGGTTGAAGAAATTGTGTATAAGTATATGTATTAGTTATTGCAAATAAAACAATGGTTTGTGTTATAAATATCCATTAAGCGGAATGGTTGTCATGTTGTCATGTTTGTCATGATTTTTTCTCTTTTGAGTGGGGTGTTCATTGTAAATACTACATCAAACTAAGTTATAAAGCTACATGGGTAGTATCTTTTTATTTTGAGTTCTATCGATGGGCATAGGGGTCACAGAAAACCGAGGAAGGTGTTCCCTTAAAGGGGATGGGTCTGTAACAACCCTGGGTTAAAATTTAATGTAATAAAGTTAATAAAGGAAAAATAATACCAAGGTCATGGGACACATATTCCAAGCTGAATGTTAGGAAAAATATCCTAGTGGGCATCACTTGTTGTTTATTATGAATAAGGGGAAATTGGAAAAGGAAAGGGAAAAGGCTTTCGAAAGGAAAATAAAGCATTATTGGAATTTTATTTATGAAAATAAAGGAAATTAGGAGAAAAGGAAGGTGAAAGGTCATAGGTTGCATGTGAGGAGGAAATTGAACAAAAATTGAGGAGAAATGAAGAAATTAGAGGCATCACTAATAAAAAGGCATCAGAGCAATAGTTTAGGGTATTTTTTCAGTTGAGTTTTGGACTTGGTTTCAAAGAGGAAAAGAGAACGAAGAGGAGAAAGAAATCACACAGGAAAAGGAAGGGCATAGAAAACAAATGAAAGTAAGGATCAAGCAAGGAAGAGTTGGATAAAATGGCTTTAGTGAGAATACTTGTAGGTAACAGGTTGCATCTATGATTTCCTAGTTGGTTTTGGCATGCATGGTATATGAATGTGTGTATTTGGTTCATTTTTTGTCATTGACATGGGTTTTTCTTGGCCTTCGAGTGGTTTTAGCCTTGCCTTGCCATTTATGAATAACCGTGGTGTGATGAGATTCATTCTTGGTTGAGATTTTGATTTCTAGAAGTTTTTGGATCTAGGTGACGTGGTATTAGGAAAATACCATGGGTTTGGGATGCATATGGTTTTCTCTAGGAACCCTCAACAGGTAGGTGGAGACCAGAAAATTCCTCAAGGGATGATGAAGGAATTATGAGGCATCCAAGTTTATTTTGTTTTTTTGATCTCAAGACCGGTTTAGGTGATATCATAGTATTATAAGGGTGGAGGTGGTTTAGCATATGAATTTCCTTGGTTTTTTATGCATTGGTTTATCCCATGAGATCCCACATTCAATATGGCACGGGGGTGATTGGATGAAAGAGTTACTTGGTTCATCCTAATCTATGGTCGTGTGGTATGTGGAATTCCCAAACTTGGTTTGCCTTTGCATATAACTGATAAGAGCTATTTTAATTTGTAACTCATGAGTAATTATACTTGTTATCATGTTGATTTAATGGTTGTTCTATCATTGTTATTTATCTGGTTATATGTTGGTTATAAGCATGTTTTTATGAAAAATTCAAGTTATGGCTCTTATCATGTTTTCATTTTTAAATGAATGGTTATTGAATGCATGACCTAATATACTTTATTTCAGCTATTATGAGGGGGAATTATACCTTCTTAATGATTCTGAGATAATTTTTAGATATATATGTTCAGATATGCATTCATGACTTGTAGATTTCATGTCTATCATGGTTAGTCTTTGTTAGGTCAAGTACTTGATTAAGGTTTTTTCTAGAGAATTTTTTTCTGTGAAATTTTCTATTCTATAAAGTTTCATCAAGTTCTTTCCAATGGTTTGGATATTATCCTTGAAAAATTGGCTTATATCTCGCGGTCGCTGGCACAAAAATGGGTAAAAAAGAATGCAGACTCTTCCTTGTAGGCTTATGCATCTGACTCGAGGATTACCTTTGAATTTAGGCAGTGTTATGCCAACATTTTAGAGTCTGGATCATTGAAAAAGAAAATTAACTCAAGGTTTGGGCACCTGGAAGGGTGGTTTATCTCTTAGGGGTCCTGTAGCAGCTGAGGGAAGCTACTAAAGTATTGGTTTGTCAAATCCATTTCCTTAAGGTGATCTAGGAGGTCGGGTCATGTCATAGTATCCCTAAGCTCATGTTTACCCTCACAGACTAATTAATGTGGGTAAATGTGGCAGGCGACGTTACATTAGGTAGTCGTTCACCCCCTGGTTTTTAAAATATTCAAAACTAGTCATTGATCACCCTTTAAATTTTTTGTTTAACATTAATAACCATTAAGATCTCTACCATTTAGGTTTTCAAGAGATTAAAAATATTTAAGATCATTATAACTTGATTTGATTTAATTGAGTCGGTTCTCAAATGGTTTATTAATAAATGAGTTCCTTTAAATGACTTATTTAATTAATTTGTTTAAAATTAGTTTTTCTAATTAATAAATCTATTACATTAATATTAGTTAGTATATCCATTAGAATTATTTTTATTATTATTTATATATTTTTTTGTAGAAATATAAGCTTAATATTTGATAATTAGGAATTTAATTTAGTATTAACACTTTTACCTATGCTTAGATGTTCTTCATAATTAATTAATATGTATCCTAGTGTATTTCATGTGATTCACACATACGTAACTATCATATGCATGTCTTGCATGTATGATAATAATCATATTCTATCTTTAATTCAATATGGGTCGTTAAATACACCCCTCGTTCAGAAAGCGTTGTCCCAAAGTTACGTTTTATATAATATATCAATAGTTTTTTTCGTTATTAGTGTAATCATGTAAGGATTGCATCCCTTGATTAAATTCTCGTTTATAGTGTGAGTACACTTTAAAATTTGTTTTTTGAACATTTATTGGTTTACAAATTTAGTAGTCATACCTTGCCCCAACATAGTTCCAAAGCTATTCTAGAATCATCCTATCCTCCCTAATATCTTCCGGTTCCATACTATCCATCCTCTACTTGAATATGCCATGGTGTCAACTATACTGACCTAGCCATCCATAAAACCCCAAGGGTGGGAGTGTCAACTTTGTTGACGTAACTTCCCCTATAGGCATTTGGTAGTCACCATCACACGTCTGTGAGAGCGCGACTCACATATTTTTCCCATGGCTCCAAGTTTTGGAGGATAAACAGTGGGAAATAAATCCACCCCTCCTAGTAGGACCAGGGTCAACACCCTTCCTTGGAATCTCATTGAGTCTCAATTGTTCTTGAATTTTGTCATCACGTGGTCAGTTTGATAATGAAAATGTACAAACTTGTATACACATTATAACATATGCATCAATACATTAAAAACCAAAATAACGATATCATCTATAATATAATACTTGTCTATACATTATAGCATATGCATCAATATATTCAAAACCAAAATAAATTCAAAAATAAATTCCTAGAATTCATATTTTTTGACATTATTTCTATTGATATTTGAGTTCATATAACATATTTGGATATGTTTAGAAAATATACTTGTATTTATCTTTCGCATTAAGTAGTCCATTTTCGTCACAATAATTATATCCATCTCATCAATAATAAGAAATATGTGGGTTTTAACATACTCACACATTATTGTGAAACCAACTCCAAAAAGAGAAGAAAAGAGATATCAATGCCTTAGAAATAAGCCACTTTGAGGGGGAAACCTCCAAAAAATTACATTAATGAACAATTCTTGGATGATACAAATGACCAAAACCTCCTTCTATATATAGGAGTTCACGGGGCCACAATATAATCCTAGTGGGGCCACAATGTAATCCTAGCCGACCTAACAATAATAATGTAAAGGCACAATAATAACAATATGGGGGTTACAGGAGTACAACAATAATAATAAAGGGGGCTACACTACCATAATAAGGGACTACACTATTAATATAGGGAATTAACATGTCCCTCTCCTTCAAACAAGTGTTGTCCTCAATGCTTGATTATTTCTTGATGTTTCTGTATAAAATTCTCATCCTCCCATGTGGAATCTTCTACAGGAAAATTCTTCCACTTGATGAGATACTCTGAAATTTATCGTACTTTTTGAGTTCTTGTTTCTGTGAATTCTTCAAAACTTCTTTCAATGTGATGTTGATCTTCCTATTGTTTCATTATATTCTGCACCAAAGTTAGGTTATCCTTTGAGAGTTGGAGAACTTGTTGTTGATGCTCGATGTGATCTTCCACTAATTTATCATCCATATTAGCTATTATTTGATCCTTCAAACCATACAAATTAGCCTCCATTTCTGATTTTAAACCATCTATGTCATCTTTGGTTGCTCTTCGTAAGATCGAAATTTGTTGCACTCGGTACCGTAATTTTGATATCTCATACTGCAATTATGCCTCTTCATGCATCATAGTATAGCTTTTTGAGGGCTTAGTGGGTATGGAATTATTTTTTGGAGGCATTATGGAACCCAATACTAATAAAAATTCTAAAATATGCCCTTGGAATCACTTCAAACTGCTTTTTCAAACAAATTTTATGGAATTTTCAAAACCAAATACACACCTTTTTCTTGCTTTTGAGGAGCTCAATATTGAAACTGAATTATGTATGTGATTTTGGATCTTCAATATCTGAAATTTGGCACTGAGGTATCCCTCTAAATTATCTTTTGAATGCCACAGGTCTGACCTGATTTGGATTCTTGAAGGCAAAGTTGTACCCAATCTCCTACGATGACCTAATTATGGATTGGTTCAGTAGAGCGAACTTGTACGATTTGCCACGTGTCACTGTTTCCTCCTCCAGCTCTAAGATTGATAGAAAAGAAACTAAATTCTATTTACTTCAAGCCACTATTTACAGAATTCTAATCCGATGCTCAGAGAGAGAGAGTTATGAAGATTTTCCCACGCTCACCTCTTTGAGATGAAATTCGGGAGCCTGCAAAAGACCTAACTTCCGCAGCTCATATCTATGAAAATATTGCGAACCAAGCTCTGAAATTTTGTAAATATTTTCCTTCGGATTTTAGCTTTTCTCTCTAAAACTTTCAACTTCTGAACCTTTGTAAAAACAAATTTATAGCGAAAATTCCACGATGACCTGTTTAGGTTAAATTCAGGAGCCTGCAAAAATCTATAACTTCCACAGATCATATCTCCGGAAATTTTGCGAACCAAGCTTTGAAATTTTGTGAAGATGTTCCTCAGGAATTCGGCTTCACTCTCTAAAAATTTCAGCTTCTGAAACTTCGTAGAAAAAACGTTATAGTGAAAATTCCACGATGACTTGTTTCGAGCAGCAAAACCCTAGAATCCAAAGCTCTGATACCAAATGTTGTGAAACCAGCTCCAAAAAGAGAAGAAAAGAGATATCAATGCCTTAGAAATAAGCCACTTCTAGGGGACAACCTCCAATACATTACATGAATGAACAATTCTTGGATGATACGAATGACAAAAACCTCCTTCTATATATAGGAGTCCATGGGGCCACAATATAAACCTAGTAGGGCCACAATGTAATCCTAGCCAACCTAACAATAATAATGTAAAGGCACAATAATAACAATATGGGGGTTACAGGGGTACAACAATAACAATAAGGGGGGCTACACTACCATATAAGAGACTACACTATTAATATAGGGACTTAACACACATGCTTGATAGGTAAAACATAACATGTATACATTTCATTCATAACATAATCTGCATTGCCATTCATGTACCAACAACATGTACATGCTTACGTGGAAAAACATAATAATTTGAAACAACATTCTCATAGGTAACTTTTCATAGTTAAATATAAGTTCAAAATGATAGTCTAATGTATCCAGCTAAATAAACTTAAAGTTTTTTTTTAAGTATTTCAAAATTTAAAACAAGCTGGGATGATTCTCGCATACAGTAATTTTTCCTTCCCAGGTGTTATACGTAGGATTGTGATTATTCCATTGGACCTTAACATGGTCCACCAAGCGGTTCCTGAGTTTCTGAATCCTACATTTAAATATACATAATGGTTCGACCAAAATGGTTCACTCGCCTGATATCTATTGTATTTTAACCAGATAAGAAAAGTTCACGTAAATTCTATCAAATTAAATGTAAGTATGTACTTGGTTCTCCTGTCTAATGTTGATCCTGGATGTCATTTCTCTAAATCCTATATTTTATTATCAAACTGACCAATTCCTCCCTGCGTATCTAGGATCAACCTTGTCGGTTCCCAAATCTAGAAGATGCCGAGATCGAAGTCTTATGACCCCCTGTGCCCAAAACTCCAAGAATAATTACTCAATTTTCTCAAATTTTAGTCCAGTTTCAAGCCTCAGGCTCGTCCCTTAGACTAGCTCCCTCTCCATTTCACCTTTATACTTGTTCTCCTCTCTCACTTACCTATATTGGAGAGATTTCTTCCCTATGTTGTCACCTCTACACTTGCTGTCCATTAAACAATTGCCTAAACATTGTTAGCTACCTGTCACCTGAAAATACAACAGATGGTTTTATGAGTTTGTTAGGCAGTCATCTACCCCTTGGTTTTTAAATATTCACAACAACTCATTGATCACCCCATAGGATATTAAAAAATTTATTTAAAACATTTATGACCATTAACCTATCCACTCTTTATGTATTCAAGAGATTTAAAAATTTTAAGACAAATATAACTTGATTTGATTTAATTGAGTCAATTCTTAAATGGTGTACTAATAAATGAGTTCCTTTAAATGACTTATTTAATTAATGAGTTTATAATTAATAATTTTATTAATTGAATATTCGTTAGTATATCCATTAGATTTATTTTTGTTATTATATATATTTTTTATAGAATTATAAGCTTCATCTTTAATAGTTAGGTATTTAATTTAGTATTAACACTTTTACCTATGCTTATATGTTCTTCATAATTAACTAATATGTATACTAGTGTAGTGCATGCGATGCATGCATATTTAGCTATAATATGAATGGATCGCATGTATGCTAATAATCATATTATGTCTATAATTCAAGATCGATCGTTACAAAGAGGCACTCCGCAACCTACTATGAGGCGATGTTATATCATAATGTAACATTTAAAAGAATAAAATGATAATTACAATAAAAAATTAAAAGAAAAGAGAAAGTAATAACAAAAAAATATTTCAATGTGAGCCACAAATACAATTCTTCAATTTCCACCTTAATTTTAATTAACTTTATATGAAGAGATGAAGTAGATGAAAGTAAGATATTCAATAATATTGGTATTGTTATAACCTTATTTTCCACTCCATTATAGTGAGAAAAAACCGAGTTCAACCTACCTTAGTTGATGGCTATAATGCATCCCCTTTTACTTTTTCTTTTACTTATGTGAGATTTATCCCATGTTAAAAGGGTGGAATTATATTCTTGAGTTATTTCTCATAACTGTTTTGAATAATTTTTTATAATTATGAGATAATAATTATTTCATAATTGAGACAATTGAGAAAAACTTCATAATTATGAAAACGTTTTTGGAGTTTTTCATTCCAAAGGAGATAAACTTCGCTGAATTGTGTATGAATTTTCCAGGGGTCCATTATTGTAGAAGTTTCCTAACTTCTCAAGCCCCTAGGTGTCTAGATACATTCTCCAAGAGGATATAATGAACCTAAATAATCTCACCAAGAGGAAAGTGGGAGAGAGCATGTATCCATATGATAGCACGGGAGATATGCTCTATTGGGAGGAGAAGACCATGCTACATGCTTGAGAGGAGGTCTTATTTGCTAGAAGGTATACACTTTTGACCTATCATATTTTATTAATAGAAGTAAATATTACTTTCCATTAAATTTATGTTTATGATCAATTGTTCATGTTAATTTTTTTGAGTTGACAGTCCTCTGCAGAAGGCCATTTATATGCTTTTTTTAGTGGTGATTGTATGCATTATTTGGATCTATTTTGGAGGACATGATCTCTTGGATAGAGTAGGAATTCGTTGCATTGGGTCTAACCCTCATCGTCAACCTGCGTGGATCTCGAATACCAAACTTAAACCCTAGATAGATAATTCTATGCATGGATGATTGGTTTGATTACATGTTTTGGGGATCTATTGCTTGTTTTCTTCTCGTAACATTGCACATTCCCCTTGATATGGTAGTATTTTCAAGGCCCAGACTATGAAGAAATAACTCCTAGTGGCTATGGTTTGGTGTGTGATGCGAGAAATTTTCTCATACATCGTATACGCCAAAAAATACAAAAAAATTTAAAAGCCCCCCAAAAAAAATTATATGGTCCTTTTTTTACCTCATCCATGTTTTATCTCTTTAATTATGTGATTTAACCACGGGTCTAGTAGTTCTGGATGGTTTTTACAAGATATGGTGGTGCTTCTATTGTGACATTCATTAGACATTAGGTGTGTTTCTATTGAATTGGTATATAGGGGTAGGTCACATATCACTGTCTCCATTGCCTTGTTGATTGTTAATACCATCATTGTGCCTTAGGTTCGACCCTATCAAGTGGCGGCATTAGCTATCTATTCTATTCATATCATAATTTTATCGTAGATCTTATGTGATCATGGATGCCCTAGATTAGCACCCTTTTGTTTTATTGGTATCCATGTAGTCATTTTTATTATTTTTCAGAATCCCTCCTTCTAACCCACCTTGACCTAGAATTTGAGTCTCACGTCCTCTTCTTTTTCATATTTCTAGCCTTATGTCAGGATGATTCTACACTCTATCCCTCATGATTGTTATATTCTCTCATATTGTTTCTGCACATTGATACTTGGTTTCCTCATTCCACACCATACATATGAGTCTTTCTACTCCTCTGGCTAGCTACTCTTCCTGTCATTGTGGAGTGTGTTCCAATGCCCCCTGTGTTGTTGCAAGATATCACGTGGTGATCATTAATCATCCTGCCAAGTCACTTTTGTGTCATGTCGTTATGTGTTCAAGGGAAGTATCAGCCTCTGTCAGTCATTTGAAATTTCCTATTGACCTTTTTGAGTCATTCGTCATTGTGTTAGTTGTACTTCATCTCTTTATGACCTCATTCATTCACTACATCATGTCAATCTATTACATGTCGATTGGTGGGGTATACATCAAGGCCCTCCTTCGTCAAATCTTCTCTTGTTGACTTAGCTCATTATCTAGGAACTTGATCTAGGAACCAATTATACCTTGGAGCTTTCTAACCTCAATGGAAGGTTTCTTGTAATTTGGAGTGGGTTTACATCATTAAATCATGATAGGTCTAGTCCGTGAGTGTTCAATGTCATCTCATCTATTGACACTTAGTGGATTTTACTACGTACCTTAGGGTCAATTTTCATCATTCGTGGGTCCCTTCATGTCTGTTAACCATATACCTCATTGAATTGTAATCAAGAAGTTTCTACCATGCTTGAAATCAACACATATATTTGCATGTGATAGATTCATACCATTGGGTTTATGTCAAAGAGCATATGCTTATGATATATCACTCTTATATGTCACCATTCCTTGTCTAAGTTGGATTTATATATTCATTATGTAATATGAGGACTATTAAGGAACACCTCATTTATATCATGTTTCCATAGTCCTACTTATGTATATTGCGACATAGATCCACACTATATTGCTGGTGGCTATGACCTTTCTAATGTGTCACATGAATCCACTATGTATTGTTTGTGGCCATGTCTTGGAATTTCATGTCATGGATCCATAATGTGTATTTGGAAGCCATGTTTAGTTTCTCTTTATTCCCCCCTTAGAGATGTTATCAAAAAAATTAATACTCTATCACTTGAGTTCCTTCGATCCAAATTCACAAACTTGTGTTCTTCCTCCCATTTTGAGCTTTGAGTTTTGTTGTAGTGCATTTCAGCTATCGTTTTCTCTTCCGACCTCATGCATTAGGGTGCATATGTTATAACCCTACTTTCCAATCCATTACAATGAGAGAAAACCAAGTTAAACTTATCTTAGTTGCTAGCCAAAATGCATCCCCTTTCACCTTTTCTTTTACTTATGTGAGGTTTATTCCATGTTAAAAGGGTGGAATTACATGATTGAGTTATTTCTCATAATTCTTTTGTAATATTTTTATAATTATTAGATAATAAGTATTTCATAATTGAGATAATTGAGAAAAAATCTATAATAATGGAAAAGGTTTCTATAGTTTCTCATTCCCAAGGAGATAAACTTAACCCACTTGTGTATGAGTTGGATAGAGGTCTATTATTGTATAATTTTCATAACTTCTCGAGCACCTAGGTGTCAAGATAAATTATCCTAGAGGATATAATGAACGTATATAATCTCACTAAGAGGAAAGGAGTTTATATCAAGTATCCATATTATAGCGCATGAGCTCTGCTGCATCGGGAGAAGGAGGTTGAGTTTCAAGTTGGAGGAGAGGCCTCTCTTGTTTGTAGACATACACATTATGTATCATAATTTCTTATTTACAAAAATATGTTCTTTTTCTATATGAATGTTTTGAATATGTTTTATGCTTACATATGCTAGTTTTAAGTTGAGAGACCCTCTGTAGAAAGGCCATTGTTTTCTTGTTTGAAGGTGGTGTGTGTAGGGTCTTGTTTTATTACAGGTACAATGATATAATCAAGTGTAAGAAGGGTTCCTTTGCATTAGACCCAAGGGACTCCACCTACCTGCGAGTATACCAAGTTTAGGCTTAAGATATTCATCTTATCATGTGAAACTGTTGAGTGTATGTGTTTATGTAGGAAAGGATTAGGGTTTGTCTCTTTGATCCTGTTCATGATCACACACTCACATCTCGGTAGATCATACTTTGATCTATTGGGTTAAAATTAGGCTTCTTGCTCAAGTCAAATTTTTCCATAACAAATATTATATTCCATTATGAGGAATATGTGTAATTGATTTTGTATTCAAACAATAAAGAAATTATTTCAATATAATTTTATATCAACTTTATTTGACTAAGAGGTTCTATACATCTCAAAATGGGAAATATGTTTTATGATAAAGCTGTATTTAATAATAATAAATAATAATTATATTAAAAAGTTAAAATGCAATATTAACCAAAAAATATCTCAATATAGACCACCATTAAAATACTTCAATTTCCACCTATTTCACCAGTTTTACATTGTCATAGATTAATCTTAACCTCATATTTATTAAGTACTAATGGAAATAAAATTTCTTGAGGTACATATATCTTTTAAAGTGCACAACTTGAAGAAAGGTTTTCACATGGACAGATTCAATTCTTCTAGGCATTTGATATATTTTATATTAAAATGGGGTTTATGTTTCTCACTCACACACACACACACACACACACACACACACACTGTGTCAACTCCATGTGGAAGAAATTACACCTCTTTCATTTTGAGTAACATACTCATAACATATTTTAATGATAATAATTTTTTTGTTTTGTTTTCATTTGCTTTATAAGTATCTACATAATTTTCATTCAAATATTTTATTTACCGCTCATATCATCGATATTTAAAAAAAAATCTTATAAGTATATTGAATACACATCCCTCTTATAATAACTAAGTAGAAAACATATATCCATGGGATATGATCTCTCTCTCTCTCTCTCTCTCTCTCTCTCTCTATATATATATATATATATATATATATATATATAGAGAGAGAGAGAGAGAGAGAGAGAGATATTTATATTAGAGGAAAGAGATCATCCTCCCTCTTAGTTTGATGGCTAGAGTGAGGTTGCTAGTGCTAGAGTATATGACATGTATACTCACTTAATATCTCACAAGGCTCAAAGATAATATAATAGTATTCATAGGCACAAATCCATTGCAACAATATTTATCAAGGCACTATATCTTATCATGTCACTAGCACGGATTTGAACCTTGGTGGGGAAAATGACAACCATTCTACCTAACCACTCAAGGTAACCCCGATTGACACACACACACATACACACATATATAATTTTTAAATATTTTACTCGGCATACATATTGAAATTTCTTATTGTTAATCCACATTGATTTTTTTTGTTATTGATATTTTTTTAAATGCATCATATCAACTTCACATTAATAATTGAATAAATTTGACATTTACCTTAAAATGAAAATATATAATATATATATTTTAATTTAAATTACTTTATATTTCTCTATATAAAATTCATATAAAGTTATATCAATTAATATGAATGTTGAAATATTTTCTTTTATTAATAATGCTTTGTCTCTCTCTCTCTCTCTCTCTCTCATTTGAAGATATAATGAATTCTACATCTCCTTATACTACATTGTAATATCAATATTATTTTCAAATGGCACTCCATATTAAGTAATAGAGAAATTACACATAATCTCTCTATAATAAAAATGTAGAAATAAATTATAATATAAATTATAAATTTTTTATTTTCAATTACTTTATTTCTCTATATAAAGTGGATATAAAATTAAGGTCAAATTTGAAGTATTATATTATTATTTTATTTATTTATTTATTAATGTAAGCATTATTTTGTTGTTTCTAAATTTAATGATAGGGGAAAACATCACCCCTATAATGAGCTATAGAGTGTCTCTTGGTGTACTCAACTTTGTATAGAGATAAAGTAAATGGTAGTAAACCAAAATAGATCCATGCTAACTTTGAAATTATCAAGTTCCAAAAGAGATAAAATCTTTTGAGGTGCAAACCTTTTTGAAAGTGCAATAAAAGAGCAAAGTTTTCCAACATTAGGCATTTGATCCTTATTGGAATTTGATAGACCATGGGTAAACATGGATCTATGTTAGTTATTTATATGCCACTGTCTGCTCTATGTTGAGCATGGAAGGAAATACACATCTCCTTCAATTTTGAGCAACACACTAATAAGATGTTTTAACCATAAATTTTTTTATTGTTTTCATTTTATTTATATAATATATACATAGTTTACATTGAAATATCTTACCTAACAAGGCCATTGAAATATTTTATTTATGACCCGCTTTATCTATATTAATTTTTTTTTGTTATTAGTATATTTTTAAATACACATACTTTCATATTGCGAATTAGAAAATGTATACCCATAGAAAGATATTATATCCCATGGGTATATGCTTTCTACTTCTCAATATGAAGAGATGTGTATATAAAAATACATTGATAGCAAAATGAGAATTTGAACATGGAGAAAATGTGTCATAAATAAAATATTTCAATGACTCTTGCCTAGAATGTATTTTTTTTTTTGTCAATTATGTATACATTTTTGTGCCCAAAGGTTATCTACAACCTAGTATGGGGGGATGTTTTCTCATAACTTTACATTTAAAAATAATAAAATAATATTTGCATTAACAATTTAAAAAAAATAATAAAAAAAACATGTTAACCACAAATAAAATATTTTAGTTTCCACCTTAATGTTACTTCAACTTTATATAGAAATAAAATAATTGGAAATAAAAGAAATTGCAATTTAATTATTAATTGTTTTTTTACTTTTTATTCTCATTTGTTCAATTTATATATGGCATTTAAAAATATATATAATAATAACAAATAAATATTTTAGTGTCTAAATAATATATTTTAATATCTACATTATATTGCATAACTTTAGATCATTTATATGAAGAAATATAAAATAAAAGTAAAAAAAAAAAATCCTTATTCCTTAGATATAGCCTTTTTCTAATTCAGGGCGTGAAGAGGATTCACAATTTCCTCATTGTTAAATATTGATTGGATACCTAATATTTTAATGAATTTCAATAACAACACATATATAGAGAGTATTGTTTGGGTATATGATTTTTACTTTTATAATAAAGGGATTGTGTATTTAAATATATATTAATAGCAAAAAAATAGTTCAATATCAATAGAATCCGAAATAAAATATATTTTTAGTTTTATTGTGTAAAATATTTGAATGTGAATTATGTATATGTTATATAAAAAAATGAAAATTTTGAAAATCAAAACTTGCTTATGATTAAAACATTTTATTAGTATGGTGCTTAAAAAAAAAGAAAATGTGTAATTCTTTTTATGCTCACATGATATATAAATAATTAGCATATATTTGTAATATACCTAAAACTCAAACATGCATATTACTTTTAAATCTTATGCATATTACTTTTAAATCTTCACTAATCGTTTGGAATTTATGATAATGAAAGCCTAACATGGAAAATATTATTGGATTAATGATAAATGCACGGAGTCATTAATACTTATGAATGACACATTTATCCAAAAGGAATATATGATTTATGTGTGTTTGAATTTCCATTTGGATAATACCAAATAAAAAGGAATATATGATTTATGTGCGTGTTAATTGTAATTGAATGAAACAAGATGATCTCATTATTAATTTGTTTGAGATAATGCCTCATTTATGATGCATGCTAAAGATTAGAGATTGGTTTGGTTTGTTGGAGGATGTTGAGAGATTCTCTCAACTTCTCCCTCCAAGAGTGGAATTAGTTGGATTTCAAGAGCGCTATAAAAATTGTGATATATTCATTGGATAATAATATAGAAAATAATTATTGCGTGTTATTCTTGTGTTCAATGGATGCTCTCTCCAATTTCTAACTTGGTATCAGAGCCTCTACTGGCTTAAATCCCTCACAGGATGGCCAGAAAAATGTGAGATTGAGTATGGTGTAGGAGAGTATCATAGTGTAGGTATGTTTGCCAGTGGTATTTGTTTTGTTTTTTCACAAATTTTAATACAAAGGACGTTAGCTCTGGCAATTGTTTCATGATTCCTGCCAATCCAACCTGCGCAAGATGAAAGAGAGTCATCTCTACGTCAGAAGATATCCAACTTTCTCCAAGTGCGCATTGCTGAGAAGATGTGCAGGATGTTGTTTTTCTCGACCTATAAACCGGGGGATTTTCCCATCAAGGGTTACACTGCCGAGGAGCTGGAAAAGGCTGGGATTAAGTTCAAATCATTCACCAAGCGTTCCAAATACATCTGGTTCGACAAATACTTGCACATATTGTATCTTCCACGGATGACTGTAACGTACCCTGACCAGACTGAAGTGTTCTTCAAGAATCTTCTTGCACTGGAGTTCAATGATGGCTCCTGGGGCAACCAGGTGAGGCATTTCGTTCAACTAATGGATGCCCTCATCGACTCTTCTGGCGATGTTCACATGCTGAGGGGATCTCATGTCATTCGTCTGGGAAGTGCATTATCTGATGACGCGTTAACCAAGATTTGGGACAACATGTATAAGCCATTCTCCTCTGGTTACCTCGAGCCTCTCGAGGATCTGAAACAAGCACTGGACTAGGTGCTTACCACCAAGTGTTGCATCATCAAATGTAGAATTGCGCTTATTGATAATCTGCCGAGTATTGTTAGCTTTTTTCTTCAAAAACCTGGAATGTGGCAAGGTATTCTGCATATGAAGTACATATTGTCAGGCTTTGAAAGTGTGATGGCAGAGGTGTAGTTTAAATCCATTAATTTTTTTTTGGACGAGGTTCACTGCGTGAACAATGGTCATGCTATTGGTTTTACTTACGTTGGATTTTGTGGGTTTATTGTTGTGATATTTGTGTAGTGCAAAACCAATTATTTAACAAATTAGCATTATTTAAATTAGTTGTTCTTGACGTTCTTCGGTGCCAAGAGAACAATTGACTAATTTGATTGTGTGAATTTGTTATATGCTGATGGATCTTGTTGTGCTTCGGGCTTCAAGAGCATCGGTTACAGGTTATACAATGAGATCCTTGTGTGTAAAATTCACTTTGTAGGATTGATCTCTGATCATATTCTATACCTAGAATATTTTCCTATAGACTGTTGAAATTTATTCTTCAGGGTTATTTCACAAATGGAAATATTTCCATAGGATAGTTCAGTGTCGAGACTCTTCTTCGGGGGTGTCATGAATATTTGATCTTACAAATTCAGCATTGCTGGTCAGAAACAAATGTATTTTAAATGGGTTGAATGGTAGCTCGAAAATGGTGGAGAAAAGAGTGTTGTCTATGAGATCTCAGAGTGGGTACAAATGTTAATGAAGACCAGGGCAGACAAATGTTTGTATTAAATTAGTGTGTTCTCCATTTCTTTAATGTAGGCATTAAGGGGGGGTGTTTGAGATAATTCCTCATTTATGATGCATGCTAAAGATTAGAGATTGGTTTGGTTTGTTGGAGGATGTTGAGAGATTCTCTCAACTTCTCCCTCCAAGAGTGGAATTAGTTGGATCTCAACAGCACTATAAAAATTGTGATATATTCATTTGATAATAATATAGAAAATAATTATTGTGTTTTATTCCTGTGTTCAATGGATGCTCTCTCCAATTTCTAACATAATTTTGTGGGTTTACTGATATCGTCATTAAAAAAGGACCACAAATGGTGGTAGTCGCTGCCAATTTGATGCACATCTTATTGATTTCCTTCTCTTGTTATGAAGATCTACGCCCATAGAGAGAAGTGTTCGGCACTTCTAGCCACCCTCATAATAGCCATCATAATACCCATAAATTCAGGGCTAGTGAGATTAGAGATTGTTTGACTCACTTTCTTAGTCCACAAAGAAAATCGTTTTCCCAGAGGCAGCAAAGGAAATCCACTCATCTTGTCTGCAGGGTTCTATAGGGTTCTGAGGCCGAATTTTGATCTAGAATCTGTAAAAATATGGACCGAAACCATATCAGTCAATGGTTTCCTCAACAATCCATAACTTTGGGTATAATGGATGATTGATATTTGAATAAAGAAAACCTGACTTACATGGCACTGATAGACATAGCCGGGTTCAGCACTGGCATTGAAAGGATAAGGTTGTTCAAAATCCAAAAGTGAAAACTGAACAAGAATGGTGGTCATATATCCGGATTGCATCTTAAACACGTTTCCATCCACGCTCCTGCACAGGCTTTGTGTCATCTAGATTTGGCACTACTATTTATTTTAAATAATTTGGAAAGTGTGGCTCATAAACATATCTAGTTATTAAATGAAGCAAAATTTTAGTGAACCCATGTTACTCCTAAATGTTTGTGGAGTAGGTTACGCTTGCTTGTTAAAAATTTGGTGGAGTCACCCTACTGCATTTTATAAAGTGATGTTTCTTTATTTAATAGCTGCAAGAAGAAGTAAAATTCTAACACATAAAATTCTAACACATATTTTTTATTGTTTCCGTACTGCTTGAAAATCATGGAAATTATGGTAATATTTTCAATATTTTGGGTGTCATAAAGGTACAGGAAATTATGGTAAGATTTTCAATTTTCAATATTTTGGGTGCCCTAGATATTTTTTATGGTGTTGAACCCATTTCGAATATCAAAAACACTATTCAAACACTGTTACTGCAAGATTCCTTAATTTTTTTTTGCCTAGATTTCGGCTAATTTTAACCGTCCGAACAATTTCTCCGCCACCGTAGATAACTCCATTTTATTTTATAGTATATTGTAGCAATAATGCTACCAGATAAAGCCACTCACGCAATATTAATTTTACTTTCTCTAATTCTATGTTAGAGTAGATTTCAGTATATGAGGGCAACAGATGAAGCCAAGTTATATGTGGGATTTAGTGCCTGTAAATAGATCTAGATGAGATATCTCACACCATTTACAGAGATCTAGATGAGATATCTCACCATTTAGTTTGGCATGATTTGGATGATGAATGATTCTCTGGTTCACCATGATGAATGATATTTCATTCAAACTCTCCATAGCATATTTATAACAAGGATACATATGTAATATAAAGGTTTTCAATTGATTTTTAGGCACAGGTCTCTTTAAATGGGACTATTGAGACTGATAAGGTTTTCATTCTTTACAGTTGATGCTAGGTCATTGGTCCAACATGCATGGAATAAAGTAGTAAAGTTTCATTCACTTGATGCAAGGTCATAGGCCCAACCTGCATGGAATAAAGTAGTAAAGTTTCGTTGAGTTGATGCAAGGTCATTGGTCCAACATGCATGGAATAAAGTAGGAAATTTTAGTTTCAAATGGAGTTATGAAATTCTTGTAGATGTGTTAGCTAGAAGGTATGGCTTTTATTTAATTGATTTATCCATATTTTTGCTCCATTTTGTGTTGAATATTCCCTTACCTTGTTCTCACAATGGGAAACAATCTATGATGTCATTTAACAAATATGTTGTGACTCCTTAATATAGCTTGCTTGAAAATTTATAGTATATACACACTTTGTAAATCTCTTAAAACATTAGATATGAGCTAGAGCTTGTTATCAATAAAATGCCAACAATATTAACCCTGTAATAGTCATATCATCAATATGCAATGATTAATTTTTTGGCATGCAACAAATCCAAGGTTGTTACAAGTTATTGTTGTTGTTATTTATGGGGACATAGCATGCAAAAGGAAAAACATGTTTGGCAAAGAAATTTATATGTTTGAAAATGAGTACTATCAAAGGGATAGGGGGACAATGGTATAACCAATCTGAAATTTTTTATGCTTGCAGGCTCTGGACTGGTGGCTTTATTATTAAAGTGCATTTACAATATATACACACATAGTCGATGAAAAATACAATTTATAATTTGCCTAGTTGATTTAAGAATAATAGAATTGACATTTTGCTAGTTCATTTAAAAAAAAATGAAAAATTACGCATTTTCTTATTAGCGAGAGACATCCGTCATGGTGAGTTGAGGGACATCTAAGTGAAGTAGTTGTGGAGAACAAAAAGTTCCACACCTATGCCTCATGTACTGTCTCGGCACTCCTACACCTCCTCACTGCTATACCACCACATTTCTGCATTGCTATGACCAATATCTCAAGTGTAGATTCCTCATCCCAATATTGCCGACCTTAACAAAATAATTATTTTATAAAGGAGTCCAAAAGATAAAATAAAAGAATTAGTGGATATGAATAAAAAAATTCCAAGAGATTTAACCAAACACAATACAGATAAATAAATAAAAAATTGGTAGATTGAAATAGGTCCATTCATTATGTGTGATTTTAGTCATGTTTTTTTTGGCATCATAAGATAATTCATGTGAAAGTATTAATGGGAACCAAATAAAGGTACTTATTTTAGATAGCTATTCAAGCTGAGAATCGCTCCTTTCTTTTGATTATCATTATCTTTGTATCTACTTCACAGTTATATTCATTAACCTAAAACCTTTTGAAAGAAACGAAAACCATAGACGGTTTTGAAGGAGTTTTGCGACCAAAGCGGAACAACGTAAAGCCTTAGAAGGAAAATATATGTTGATTGAGATTCACATATAGCTTGAACTAACTTATGCTCTCCTAGGCATTCTATTGTCAAAAAGTTGTAAAGAACATATAAAAAAGAACTTGTTGAATAAGGAATACACTATAACCCAATATTGAAGCAGACATTGACATAGCAGTGAAATTTTGACCTAATACCCAATAAAAGGCTCTGAACTGCTAGTATGGCACACTCTCAGAAATTACAGCAGCTGCTAACACATAGGCTACCGAAAACTTGCTGGCATAGAAACACAAAAAAGCACTGAAATTCTAATGATTGAATATCCAACTAATCTGCCAACTTATACAAATGCCTAATGCCTATAAATAAACTAATAATAAACTACATGCACCACTAGTTGCCTATGCTTCCCCCCATCATAGTCTTCTAGTGAGGACCCTGGAGGTAAGGAATTCCACAATCTCAACAAAGAAGTAAGGCACTGCTTCCACTTTGAACAGATCGAAATCAGGAAGTAACAATGCTAAATAAGAAATCAAGCTGAAAAAGTCCTTACAATGCATTAGTGTAGCAAAGTATTTTTCTAATGTCCAATAAATTTTCATTTGCCAAGGATATAATAATGAGATATTGGTTTAATACAAAGATCAACAACATGTTAAACCATTTATCAAGGCTTAATTCTTCTAGTGTTCTGCCCCATCCAAATGGCACATCAAAAAAGGGGGATGAAACCAGCGGCAAGTAATAGGTAAATTTAGCAGAATGGTTATCCCTCAGACCTAGCACCTAAGCTAGAGTGAGTCGGTGTTCACCATTGTGCGTTGCAAGCCCTAGGAATAGGAGTTTTCTCAAAGCAATTTCCAAAAGAAGTTACAACTAGCACAACCACATTAGTAAAAACTAATGTGGTTGATATACGTCGATAGGCATATATAAAATAGATTTACAACCACATTTACCAATGTGGTTGATATACGCCGATAGGCCTATATCCACTACCCATCACATTAATTTATATATGATAAATAAATATTATATATAATAAATTTATTATATTAACTTGAAATATATATATTATATATTAATAAGAATATTAATATATTAAATATATTAATTATGATTAAAATCACAATTTTTTTTATATATATTAATAATATTATAATAAGTATTAATAATATATATTAAAATTATTTATTAATATATTAAAAATATTAACTATATACATACTATAAATTAACTTGAAATATATATAATATATATTAATATAAAAATAATATTAATAATATATAATAATTTAATATTTATTTATATATTAATATCATAGATGGTTATATTATTAATAAACCAAAAGAACTAATAATATATATTATATCATAGTTGGTTATATTATTAATAATATATATTAATAATATTATAATATTACTAATAATCATTATTAATAAATATTTGAATATTTATTTATAATATATATTAATATATTAATAATATTAAACTCAAGAGAGTAATAAACCATATGAAACAATATTTAAAAACAAAAAACCTAAGAGATTAATAAACCCTAACAATTAATATTTTAAAGTGAAGATATTAATAAACCCAAGGAATAATTAATAATACAAACCCAATGTCATCATAAACCAAAGGTTTAAATATTATAAACCATAGGAATTGGTGGACCCAAGGGATAAATATTATAAACATAAGGGATCAATATTAAAAACACAAGAGATTAATAAACCGTAAGAATTGATATTTTAAACTAAAAAACCTAATAAATTAATAATCCATAAGAATCAGTATTTTAAACATAAGATAATAATAAACCAATGAGATTATTAACATTATAAACCAAAAGAACTAATAGACCCAAGGGTTCAATGGTATAAAGCGAAGGAATCAGCGAACCCAAGGGATAAATATCATAAACCTAACGGATGAATATTGTAAACAATAAAGATTAATAAACCCTAATAATTAATATTTTAAACTGAAAAATCTAAGAAATTAACAAACCCTGAGAATTAGTATTTTAAACTCAAGAGAGTAATAAACCGAATACATGTGATTAACATTATAAAGCAAAAGAACTAATAAACCCAAGGGTTTAATATTATAAACCAAAGGAATTGGTGAACCCAAGGGGATTGATTTAAACATTGAGACAATTGTTCTCACAATGCGACATTTGATCATGGATGACATTGATCGATTATTCATATTATAAACCAAAAGAACTAATAACTCCAAGGGTTTAATATTATAAACCAAAGGAATTGGTGAACCCAAGGGAATTGATTTAAATATTGAGACAATTGTTATCACAATGCGACGTTCGACCAACTATGACCATGGTTGGCCATGGGTGATATTCATATTGAGACAATGTTTGTCAGAATGTGACATTTGATCGTGGATGACATTGATCGATTATTCATATTATAAACCAAAAGAACTAATAAACCCAAGGGTTTAATATTATAAACCAAAATAATTGGTGAACCCAAGGGAAAACCATTACCCAACAAATTATAAACCAAAGGAATTGGTGAACCCAAGGGAATTGATTTAAACATGGATGACATAGATCGATTATTTATATTATAAACCAAAAGAACTAATAAACACAAGGGTTTAATATTATAAACCAAAGGAGTTGGTGAACCCAAGGGAAAACCATTACCCAACAAATTATAAACCAAAGGAATTGGTGAACCCAAGGGAATTGATTTAAAGATTGAGATAATTGTTGTCACAATGCGACGTTCGACCAACTATGACCATGGTTGGCCATGGGTGATTTTCATATTGAGACAATGTTTGTCAGAATGTGACATTTGATCATGGATGACATTGATCAATTATTTATATTATAAACCAAAAGAACTAATAAACCCAAGGATTTAATATTATAAACCAAAGGAATTGGTGAACCGAAGGGAAAACCATTACCCAACAAATTATAAACCAAAGGAATTGGTGAACCCAAGGGAATTCATTTAAACATTGAGACAATTGTTGTCACAATGCGACGTTGGACCAAGTATGACCATGGTTGGCCATGGCTGATTTCATATTCAGACAATTTGAGGATGGATGACATTGATCGATTATTCATATTATAAACCAAAAGTACTAATAAACCCAAGGGTTTAATATTATAAACCAAAGGAATTGGTGAACCCAAGGGAATTGAGTTAAACATTGAGACAATTGTTGTCACAATGCGACGTTCGACCAACTATGACCATGGTTGGCCATGAGTGATTTTCATATTGAGAAAATATTTTTCAGACTGTGACATTTTATCATGGATGACATTGATCGATTATTCATATTATAAACCAAAAGAACTAATAAACCCAAGGGTTTAATATTATAAACCAAAGCAATTGGTGAACCCAAGGGGATTGATTTAAACATTGAGACAATTGTTCTCACAATGCAACATTTGATCATGGATGACATTGATCGATTATTCATATTATAAACCAAAAGAACTAATAACCCCAAGGGTTTAATATTATAAACCAAAGGAATTGGTGAACCCAAGGGAATTGATTTAAATATTCAGACAATTGTTGTCACAATGCGACGTTCGATCAACTATGACCATGGTTGGCCATGGGTGATATTCATATTGAGAAAATGTTTGTCAGAATGTGACATTTGATCGTGGATGACATTGATCGATTATTCATATTATAAAGCAAAAGAACTGATAAACACAAGGGTTTAATATTATAAACCAAAAGAATTGGTGAACCCAAGGGAATTCATTTAAACATTGAGACAATTGTTGTCAGAATGTGACGTTGGACCAAGTATGAGCATGGTTGGCCATGGCTGATTTCATATTCAGACAATTTGATGATGGGTGACATTGATCGATTATTCATATTATAAACCAAAAGAACTAATAAACCGAAGGGTTTAATATTATAAACCAAAGGAATTGGTGAACCCAAGGGGATTGATTTAAACATTGAGACAATTGTTCTCACAATGCGACACTTGATCATGGATGACATTGATCGATTATTCATATTATAAACCAAAAGAAATAATAACCAAAAGGGTTTAATATTATTAACCAAAGGAATTGGTGAACCCAAGGGAATTGATTTAAATATTGAGACAAGTGTTGTCACAATGCGACGTTCGACCAACTATGGCCATGGTTGGCCATGGGTGATATTCATATTGAGAAAATGTTTGTCAGAATGTGACATTTGATCGTGGATGACATTGATCGATTATTCATATTATAAACCAAAAGAACTGATAAACCCAAGGGTTTAATATTATAAACCAAAGGAATTGGTGAACCAAGGGAATTCATTTAAACATTGAGACAATTGTTGTCGAATCTGGCGTTGGACCAAGTATGAGCATGGTTGGCCATGGCTGATTTCATATTGAACTGATTTGATCATGGATGACATTGATCGATTATTCATATTATAAACCAAAAGAACTAATAAACCCAAGGGTTTAATATTATAAACCAAAGGAATTGGTGAACCCAAGGGGATTGATTTAAACATTGAGACAATTGTTCTCACAATGCGGTATTTGATCATGGATGACATTGATAGATTATTCATATTATAAACCAAAAGAACTAATAACCCCAAGGGTTTAATATTATAAACCAAAGGAATTGGTGAACCCAAGGGAATTGATTTAAATATTGAGACAATTGTTGTCACAATGCGACGTTCGACCAACTATGACCATGGTTGGCCATGGGTGATATTCATATTGAGAAAATGTTTGTCATGATAAACCCAAGGGTTTAATATTATAAACCAAAGGAATTGGTGAACAGAATTCATTAATGGATTGAGACAATTGTTGTGATAGTGCGACGTTGGACCAAGTATGACCATGGTTGTCCATGGGTGATTTTCATATTGAGACAATATTTGTCAGAATGTGACATTTGATCATGGATGACATTGATCGATTATTCATATTATAAACCAAAAGAACTAATAAACCCAAGGGTTTAATATTATAAACCAAAAGAATTGGTGAACCCAAGGGAATTGATTTAAACATTGAGACAATTTTTCTCACAATGTGACATTTGATCATGGATGACATTGATCGATTATTCATATTATAAACCAAAATAACTAATAACCCCAAGGGTTTAATATTATAAACCAAAGGAATTGGTGAACCCAAGGGAATTGATTTAAATATTGAGACAATTGTTGTCACAATGCGACGTTCAACCAACTATGACCATGGTTGGCCATGGGTGATATTCATATTGAGACAATGTTTGTCAGAATGTGGCATTTGATCGTGGAAGACATTGATCGATTATTCATATTATAAACCAAAATAACTAATAAACCCAAGGGGAAAACCATTACCCAACAAATATTAAAAACCTAAGGGATCAACAAGGCTAAGGGAAATATTAAAAACAATAGAGATTAATAAAACCTAAGGGTTTAATATTATAAACCAAAGGAATTGGTGAACCCAAGGGAAAACCATTACCCAAGAAATTATAAACCAAAGGTATTGGTGAACCCAAGGGAATTGATTTAAACATTGAGACAATTGTTGTCACAATGCGACGTTGGACCAACTATGACCATGGTTGGCCATGGGTGATTTTCATATTGAGACAATGTTTGTTAGAATGTGACATTTGATCATGGATGACATTGATCGATTATTCATATTATAAACTAAAAGAACTAATAAACCCAAGGGTTTAATATTATAAACCAAAGGAATTGGTGAACCCAAGGGTTTAATATTATAAACCAAAGGAATTGGTGAACCCAAGGGGATTGATTTAAACATTGAGACAATTGTTCTCACAATGCGACATTTGATCATGGATGACATTGATCGATTATTCATATTATAAACCAAAAGAACTAATAACCCCAAGGGTTTAATATTATAAACCAAAGGAATTTGTGAACCCAAGGGAATTGATTTAAATATTCAGACAAGTGTTGTCACAATGCGACGTTCGACCAACTATGACCATGGTTGCCCATGGGTGATATTCATATTGAGACAATGTTTGTCAGAATGTGACATTTGATCGTGGATGACATTGATTGATTATTCATATTATAAACCAAAAGAACTGATAAACCCAAGGGTTTAATATTATAAACCAAAGGAATTGGTGAACCCAAGGGAATTCATTTAAACATTGAGACAATTGTTGTCAGAATGTGATGTTGGACCAAGTATGACCATGGTTGGCCATGGCTGATTTCATATTTAGACAATTTGATGATGGATGACATTGATCAATTATTCATATTATAAACCAAAAGAACTAATAAACCCAAGGGTTTAATATTATAAACCAAAGGAATTGGTGAACCCAAGGGGATTGATTTAAACATTGAGACAATTGTTCTCACAATGCGACATTTGATCATGGATGACATTGATCGATTATTAATATTATAAACCAAAAAAACTAATAACCCCAAGGGTTTAATATTATAAACCAAAGGAATTGGTGAACCCAAGGGAATTGATTTAAATATTGAGACAATTGTTGTCACAATGTGACTTTCGACCAACTATGACCATGGTTGGCTATGGGTGATATTCATATTGAGACAATGTTTGTCAGAATGTGACATTTGATCGTGGATGACATTGATCGATTATTCATATTATAAACCAAAAGAAATAATAAACCCAAGGGTTTAATATTATAAACCAAAGAATTGGTGAACCCAAGGGAAAACCATTACCCAACAAATATTAAAAACCTAAGGGATCAATAAGGCTAGGGGAAATATTAAAAACAGTAGAGATTAATAAAACCTAAGGGTTTAATATTATAATCCAAAGGAATTGGTGAACCCAAGGGAAACCCATTACCCAAAAAATTATAAACCAAAGGAATTGGTGAACCCAAGGGAATTGATTTAAACATTGAGACAATTGTTGTCACAATGCGACGTTGGACCAACTATGACCATGGTTGGCAATGGGTGATTTTCATATTGAGACAATATTTGTCAGAATGTGACATTTGATCATGGATGACATTGATTGATTGTTCATATTATAAACCAAAAGAAATAATAAACGCAAGGGTTTAATATTATAAACCAAAAGAATTGGTGAACCGAAGGGAAAACCATTACCCAACAAATTATAAACCGCAAGTGATCAATCTACCTTACTGATTGTTAATATTATAAACCGACGTTGGACCAACTATGACCATGGCTAGCCATGGGTGATTTTCATATTGAGACAATATTTGACAGAATGTGACATTTGATCATGGATGAGATTGATCGACTATGGCTAACGCTAATTAACAAGGGGTTTCTAGGGTGAGAGGGATGACAATGGTTGACCAAGGATGACCATGCTTGAGTAAGGTTAACCATAGTTGATTATGGCTAAGTAAACTTCTCTATCATTTAACATAGGTGAGAATGAGACCATGGTTGATTATGGCTAAGTAAACTTCTCTATCATTTAACATAGGTGAGAATGAGACCATGGTTGACTATGGCTAAGTAAACTTCTCTATCATTTAACATAGGTGAGAATGAGACTATGTTGGAAATGTTTGGCCATAGTTGATTAAAATGATTGGAATGTAAATATTATTGGTATTACTTATTCATATTAATATTAATAATATTTCTATTAACAATATTAATTTTAATATCAGTAATACTATTAGTGATATGGTTACAATGAATACATTTTTTTTTTTGCTTCAAAATATATATATATTTTATTTTAAATAAAAGACAATTATAATTACTTAAACCATTATTATACTTATTTAGATATTATTATATTTGTTTATATATTATTTTAGATATCATTTTAATTATTATAATTATTAATTATAATTAAGGCTCACCATGGATTATTATGGTTTAAGAGGGTTACCCATGGATCTCTATGGCTAAGAAAAATTGTGTATTATTGAGCATTGGTGAGAATGAATGACATTCATTGAGTGTGTTGGAAATGTTTAACCATATTTAATTAAAATGATTAGCATGTAAATATTATTAATTATTAAAAGTAATCTTAATATTATTTATATTAAATTCATTAATGATAATATCATTAAATTTAAATTTAAGATGGTTTTTTAGTTTGAAAAATTATTTGTTTAAAGTATATTTAGAAAATTAGGTTTTTTAGTGGGATAATCTAGTGGTAGTGGTTGGCACAATGAGATGTTATCATGTCCACCAAGTTTTAAATTCCATAAGAGAACATATTTGGTCGCTTGTCATAAGGTTGAAGAAATAGGTTCCCCATGGCAAGCTGAAAAAATAGACATATTCTAAACTTATTTATCCAAAATCTTTCAAAATAAAAACATATTTAAAAAATCAATTATTCTTTATCTTATTGTCTACTTTAACAAATTCTATCTTTTCTACTTTCTTAGCTTTGCAACCCTCCGAAACAAAAATGATCGAAAAATATTTTTTTTCCCAATTTCACAATTATTTCCACTAAATAAATAAAATTGGAAATTAAAATTTTCCTAATTTCACAATTATTTCCATTTAAAGTTTTCCTAATTTCACAATTATTTCCATTACTTTTCGCTTTTAATTGGATGTGGGCTTGCATTGGTATTGAAGCGAGTACTAGCGTCAGCATTCAAACTCGCGCATGAACAAATCAGTGTGGTTAAACTATTAACCACTAGTGAATGAACAAAAATGTGTGGGTAAACTACCAACGACTAATTTGCAAACGAACCTGACCGAATTTCATCGAACTAATTTGTACTCGAATTGAATCGACAAATTTTAATAGTCTGTTCCTTGTTCTGGCGAATTGGGTAACTATGGGTGAGAGTAAAATATTTAGAAAATTTGATGCGGTATCCATTAACTTTTTAAAATGTTTTAAATTTTGCAATCCAATTAAAAATGACCTTAACATGTTATTCTATATGTCCGTTTTTCAGTGGATACAAAATTTCTCTCGTTCAATTTGAATGATTATTTTTTACCATTATGGAAAATGAAAGTGTCGAAGAGGAATTGAAAACAAAGAAATATATTCGTAGAGGAGAAAAATAAATAAAAAATAAAATAAAATGTGAATGAATATATATGTTGTTCTTCCCGTTTTCTTTTTTTAAGTTTTTCCTATCTTTCACTGACATTATAAGGAAGAACCAATGCTCCAAAACGAAAAACAGTATTATTAATAATCACGCAGGTTTCCACAATAACAGGTCATAAAGCGTGTTTCTCCAAAAACGTATTACTCAAAAGAAATAAGAAACTAGTGCTGAAACGAGGTTTCTTCTGATCTATTGGTTCCTTCCAAAGATGATACCTCAACCTTAAGTTACGAATTAAATAGATGTATTCTGTCTCTTCTCTTTGCATTTAATTAATAGAAGAATAAATCTAAACCGGAGGTGATTTTATGGCTGCTATTTCTGTCTTAAAAATTATTTTACCATCTTTACAAATTCTAGAGGCACAATCCTTTCAAATTAAAAAATTTGCGATTTGAGTCTTACCAACGGGCGATCTTTGAGTTTGATTATCATCGACAACTTTCAATGCAGGCTCAGAAGGCAGCGGTTTCAATATCTGATTGATTTTACTACTTGCCATGGTAGAAGTTTTTGTGTTGCTCAAGCTATTAGCGTCAGCAAGCCTCATAATGGCTTCAGCCTGCCAAGAAAATGACCAAATTACTCCGTCAGGAATAAAGATAAGTAAAAGAGACTAAAGATTCAAACTATTTTTCCTCGGATCAAAATAATACCTTCTCAGCAGGCACATCGCAAACAATCACAGCCTCGTTATAAAAAATAGTTAGTCGATCTGTGGACTCCTGCTCAGGAGCTTTTACCGGGACGGATCCGCTGAAAATAGCGCACAAATCACAAAGTTAACCCTGTCCTAACATTTAAGATTTCTCAGTTATCAAGAATGCAGAAAAAATTCAAATGAAAAATGTCTGCAAATGAACATACCTTGAATCAGGATCAGTTTGGTCGATTGCAACAGACAAGTTTAAAGCCTTTTCTGTAGCAGTAGATTTTGTATCGAAACCCGTATTTACAGGAAATAATTTTATAATTTCTGCCTCCGATGTCTTAGAGCGTCCATTAAAGCCGTCCTCCGTCCTCCTTAGGATTCACGTTAGCGAGGTCGCTCTTCTTGTCCTATGAAAGCCCGATCGACGAAAGCACCTTTTCTTGTTCTGTCTACGCGTCCTATAAGTCGATGCGCCTTCCATCAGCCGCTGGCAATGATGGGACCCACAGTTATAAGCCCGCACCTCGCCGGCGTTTCTAGATGGCTATGACAATGCCCACTTCACGTGACTGTTAAATTCCCCATATCCGTTTCGATCGCCACATGTCTACGAGGAGACAAGCACAACTTGTAATGAGCAACGTGCCATCAACATGGTTATGGGAGATCCCCACACATCGGAGACAGGCACAACTTGTAATCAGCAACATGCCCATCAACGTGGTGGTTATGGGATGGGAGGATTTCTTAATTTGATAGGTGGCCGTGGCGGTTAACAAATGGCACAGTAAATTTTTGTAAATTTTTAATCATGTTTTGTAAAAAATTAATTTAAGTATGGTTTAAACACGTGATTTAGATATGCAAGGAAGTTACTTTTTTGAATTTCATCCATTGATATAGTGGCGACGACCAGAATATACCGACCATCAGATCAAAAAGAGATTAATTAGCCTAATCACAAAACATGCTCCTTCCGATAGGGGATACGCCTATCGGCGTAATTAGAACAAATAGTTGTTTGAAACAAACTAAGGCTGATGTTGATCTGTAATCCCTCAGCTTAATAATCTTTTGGAGATTAAAAATATTTATCCCTGTTTTCTATTTCACTGTGCATTATTTATGATTGTTTAATATTTTCAATGTGTAATGTTGGGAAATCCATACCTCTACGCAATATCCAGAAATACACCGAAACAAAAAAATATATATAGAGATATGACAGATAAAGCTTCTGGTACACAAACTATCAGAAAAATGACAATGTGTGTATAGAACAAGAGCAAATGTTGAGACCCACCTGTAAGAAGTGAAGGAAATAAGCAGCAATAAAAGGATGCAGCATAAGCCAGGTGTAAAATATAAATCACCTTTTAACACTCCAACGTAGGACAGCATAGGTGTTCTTCCAAAACATATTTACAGTACACTGACGCAGAGGAACACCAAGAATAAGAATCATATAACTTAAAAAAAAAACGCAAAAATGCAAGGTTTTACATGATGATTTGTAAAGGTTATGTGAGACCTGAAAACAGAGCCCCCTTTGAAAAGATAAAGACAGTGAACGCTCTTTTAATCTATTCTTGCTGTCTGTGTCAGAGAATTCGAAAATCCACTTGGGAGAAAATCAAAGTGCACAGACAACCCACCACAGAGACATAAAGCTTATTTTATTTATGGATGGCATTTAGTTATACTGATGTGGGTCAGTATATTTTCATTGATACTGATGTGGGTCACTATATTTTAATTGCACCATCTTCATAGCTGAAGAGCTTCTCTCCATTGTTTATAAATAACTGAAATGAACAACATCTTGCTCAACTTGTTATTATGATCATATATGGCTCTCGATGGTTTAGGAACTACGTTCCATATTAATGAACAGAGGTAGGTGCAGCGAAGGCTGGTATCAATTGCCAGTAATTTATTGACCCAGGGTGTTGAGGAGCGTTCATCTATATTTCCTGTCAGGTAAACTTTAAACTTTACATTTCAGATTCGACCTTCAGAAAATACAAAAATACAAAGCAGGATGCTTACATTTCAGGTTTAATCGCTGGACGAGAGAGCTTAAATAGCTGGACGAGAGAGCCTCAGATTGGCAGGATGAGAGATTCAGATTCGCAGAATCGGTTGGATGACAGCTTCCATTAGCAGAATCGAGTGATACCCATACCTAAATTCTCACTAAATCGTTGCTTCCTTTCAGGGATATAGATCGAGCATCTCGAATTCTTGCTTTACTCGAACAGAGATATGTTGGGAGCTGAAGAGAGATATTTTGGATGCTGAAGTGATTCAATAGAAGCCCTAATGCTATCGATTTGTATTGAGAGATTGACGCAGCCGTTGATTCTGTACCCCCTGGAGCCGGAACTTCTGCTGGCTAAGGAGATGTCACCAAGCACGCTGGTCCTGTAACATTTGGTCCCGATTTTACCTTACTACTAATCCTTAACACCACATGCAACAACACTGGTATCAACATATCAACACCTGCATACATGTGGGCAGTTCCATCTCCACCACCTACTCTGACAACTCTGCTCTATAACATGTGACAACTGTGCTCTCCAACATGTGGCAGCTCCATTCGATGGTAAAGAGAACTTTGCATAAACGCTTCTGGAAAATAAAACTTCGGATAAATAAATAACGTTACTGCAAGCAATAAAATGTGGATGGGTTTTTTAGAATTTTGGATAAGCTTTCAAACATTGGATAAAAACTATTTTGGTTTTGTAAACTTTGGCTAAACTTTTTGTTGATGCCCAAGATTTGTAGCCTGACAATAAGACGTCCAAACGGAAACATTGGATAAAAACTGATAAAAACAGTTTTTGAAAGAATGTTTTCTAAAAACTTTGGATATATGAGCCGATCGACGCAATTTAATAGGGAGTCAACGCAATTTAATAGGGAGTCAACGCTCCAACGAACGCTATAGTCCGAGACAGGGACTAATAATAGACACAACACTCAAGTTATACCCGATAAAAACAATGTCAGTTGATGTTATAGTAAGAAGAAGTTACGTTTGGTGGGAAAATAACAAGGAGAATATACTTTCTCATGCCCTAGAATCAAGGGATTTTGAGGATATGCTTGGAGATGAAAATTAGTTGAAGTTCACAAATATTGGGCATGCGCACGAAGAAAACGAAAACATTGCAGAGGATAAAGATTGAAAATATCCCACTCGACATATAACTAAACACTCTACGATTTATTTTGGAATTCATAGGGAAAAGGAGAGAAGGAGAGTTGGGAAAATATGGTTGTGACCCACTATTGAAGAAAAATATATTAGTATGCATGGCCACTAGTTGAAGGGGAATTGTGGGGAACGCTATATACTTTTCTGATCATGAGGAGAGTGTTGAGAGGTCTCGTTATTGGGGGAACGTCGTTTTGAAAATAACTATTTTGATTTCATTGGACATTAGAAATGTTATTAGTGATGAACATTTTATGCTTGGGATTTGGAGTTATGATTCCTACTGAAAAGTTGTTAGTCTCGTAAAAAAAAATCTCTACCCACCTCTTCATGGAATTACTCAGCATTCACTTGGAGTTTGATTGTACCACACCTGTCCCATTTCTTGAGAATATTCGAGCACAGTTTTCCTTGGAAGTTAGTGTTAACCATTTCTTGAGAATATTCAAGCCGAGTTCGCCTTGGAAGCTAATGTTAACTGAATAATGAATTTTTTTTGTTATGAAAACACTACCTCCATTCATGTTTTCCAAGATAGAACTTAAAGTAATGAATTTTGTATGGACTGATAATGGGTACGCATATTCTATCATTCCCTTATTGTTTGCATGGTAATTTTTAATTGGTTACTATTTGAGCATGCACGCTCTTTATTGAAGGCCATTCACAAGTGGCTTTGCAAGTTGACATGTTATACATAAATATGGTTTTGCATTTGTGAATACATTTGCAATAAGTCAATATAGTGGCAAGTTTATAATTGTCCTCATAGTTGTAAATAAAACTTGACCTTTGATAATGCATTTTCTAATACATTTGTAACCAAATATAGTAGTGGATGTGCATTGGTTAACGCACCTAATTTTGCATTGACGGAAATAATATATATGTGGTATTATTAATGCATCTCCTTTTGCATTCAGAAGAATAATATAGCTTTGGTATTATTAATGCATCTAATTTTGTATTCACGAGAACAATATAGTTGTGGTTTTATTAATACATATGATTTTGCATTTACAGCAATAAAATGACGTGATTTTATGATAGTATGCATTTGTGTAATGCATTTGAAATTTTGAAATATAGATAACAATAATAGTAGTGTTTTATATTATTTGCATATGTTATTGCAATGGTAATAACGAGAATAATAATATTTTATATTTATAAACGGTGTTATATCTTGATACCCATGGTTTTGCCAAAAAAGAATTACTAAGAGTTAATTTATATTTATTGTTTTGCATTTTATTAAATTAAAAAATAGTATGGTTTTACAATAACAATTATTATATTACATGTGTTAAATGTAATAATAGTAATGCTCATGTATTTGATAATGCATTTAAAAATAAAAGGTTAGTTTTATTTAGGATTTTTCTTTTATTTATGTATTTGAAAGAGACTACTTTCATGTAAAGATGTGCAATAAGTAGAAGTTATTAGTGATTCTCACATGAAAACGATAACTTGTAGAGATTGAATCATCGAGATAGAGGGAGATAGAGGGATCCTGATTGTCTCACGTTATGTTTGGAAGAAAAGCCATAATATTTTGTGTTTTGATAGATTTGTATTGTAGGAATTACAGGTATTCATCATATTAAATATTTCTCCAACGATAGGGTTTACAAAAATGAAATCGTGGATTTCACAAGGAATTGAGTGATAGTTTATAAACTAATCTCTTTTGCAGTGATCGAATGATGGTTTATAATTAATACTATTGCAAGCGATGACATTATTATATATATTAACTATTGTTACACGCATGGATAAAATAATCAGAAGAAGTTTTACAATTGGAAACTTGGTTAAATACTTAGATATGTTGCTAACTTGTCATGGTTTTACAATACTAATGTACGATGGGGAAGAATTTTATCATAATAAATAACCATGTCACGAGGATAATGTGCTTTAAGAACTGTTGGGTAATGTTTTTGAGAAACATGGCAACGTCTAATGTATGGGCATCTAGTTAATAATTCTTCAATGGAAGTTTATGTTTCTTTGTAAAATATCAACAACGAGGAAGGGATCGACTCTCTTGTTGTCATTGAGTTAGATATGAAATCCCTTGCGAAATGTTTAATAAATAAAAACAATTGTTGTTTTTTCCCTTTGGGGTTTCCATTGTAATCTCAATATTCATTTATATGCTTGACTATTTGGTTTATCCTATTGTTAATTCCACCTTGCATAATGTTGGAAATTATTTCATTCATCATGTTTTTAATAATTCCTAATTAATTGAGTGATTTTAATGATGCGGAGTTGCATCAAAATGCATTGTGTTAACAAGTTGCACTACTGATTATTTCATTATGAAAGTATATATTTTCATTTCTACGGTTATTCCACTTAATATATGTGTTTATATTATTTGATGATGAGTTGAATAATATCTAACAAGTCATTCATGGGGAGCTACATGTTGATAAAACTTGTGGGATTTTTTTTTAAATCTTGTGTATTTTTTGCTAAGTATATTGAGGGATGTGACAAATGGTATCAAGAGAAATGGTTGTAACTCACACTTTTTGGGTTTTGTAAGAACAAGAAAGAGTAGCGATATGATCATATTGGATGAAGATCAAGCATGATACTAATTAAATTACATTGCAATGTAAGCATTAGAATGTATTTAATATGAAATACATAATAGTGTTAATGATTGCTTCTCAAAATTGATGGCATTGAGTCCTAATGATTGATAAAATAGAGTTCAAATTTCTTTTGCATTTGATTATAATTAAAGTATGAAAAATTTTGAACATGTGCACACTAAATATTGATAGTGATAATGTGGATTAGGATTCATTACCAACCATTGTATTCATACTCTTATTATAATGTTTTATGATACATTAAAAAATATTTTTTTAAATTCCATTGCATTGCTTATGATTTTGGGAAAAGAATAAATACACCATTTTTTTTCACAATAATAAAGAACTGTGTGATAGTGAAAGAGTGTAGTCTCACGTGCCTCCATTAATTTTTTTTTTATATATATAAACACTCCAATTACTAACTTCTTTCGTTCACTACGATGATAATAATTCAGTGTTTATTGTTGTAAAGGTGGTAATCAAATATCATATACATATTAATTCAATTTAGATATACTCCCTTTATTTTTCCACAGTTTAATTACATCCCCTCTTCACATATCTCGTGAACCACCTTTATGAACAATAGGTTTCATTATCCATGCAACCTATTTATAACGTATTTAGAGAATTTCACATACGTTGTGCTGCCTTGGAGGATATCCTTGTATTTTCCATTTTATTTAAAACTCCACTTAATGCAAATCACGTTGAGCCTATATCTAAACCAAGTTTCGTTTGGATTAAAACATATCACTACCATGGTTGTCCCCACCATATATTTGTATCGTTAATTTCATAACTATACCACTTAGTTTATTGTTATTAAATTTCACTAGTGTCGATTAACACAGTTTACACCTACACCCGGGGAATTATGGCCATATCAGTTTCAATGACTATACATATGACGTATGTTGTAACTGTCACATGACTCTATACGTTACCCTCTACTGCACCCATGTGACCACCACCACCATGGCCAATGAATTGGGCACAACGCACTTCAATCACGTGATATACACATGGGGTCATACGCCTACCGGTGAACAATGGAGATAGCCTGATTCGACCGTGTATCTTTCTCCATGCAAACCCTAACATTAAATAACTCTTTCCCCTATGTAATTCAGCATTTGCGTTTGTTGTGTGTCTACTTGATCTCGTTCTACCAAAGTCCAGAGCTAGTGGAAGATTCAATCTTACAGGGATTACCGATGTTCCCCAATCTGGAGGTGGCTCGACGCTTATGGAGCACAGGTACGACTGAAAGCTTTTATCCTAATGTCTTTTCTACAACATTTTATTTTTATCCTGATGTGTTTTCTACAACATTTTATTTTTTCACTGGGAAGCTCTATTCGAAATTTTGGATTTTGTTGAATTTTAAATTCAACTACAGCAACGATGAGAAGGAAAAACGGTACAGGAGGTTGTCTCTTACATGCAACTAAAATTAAAATCTACACTTAATTAAGCCTACAAGTTGTTGATTAATGGCTCTGCAACAGCCGCCTGAACATGGAAGACATTGTGGTTCTAGATCACGCAACATAGGTTTGAGATTTTAACAGTCAATTCAGGTTTAAAACTCCAACCACCACATTTAAAGCTCAGAAATTCCCCGCTAGATTTTTATTTGTCTGAAAAGGCCACGTGGAGTAAATATATTGGATCGCGCAGTTTTGTTGGGCTGGTTGCATTGCCAAAATCCGGACCCGAATTTTTATAAGGTGGATTTAATTTGAAATTCGCGTCACAATCTGGGTGATGTCAGCAGGGCATTTTTGGCACCCAAAATCAATTCTCAATTCAGTTGAATGTTTTTGAAGTCCGTGAAGATTTCATAATGCTTTTTTTTAAACCTTGGATAAAAGTTTAAAAAAAAAAACATGTTTCGTTAAAAGTCACGACAAAGTTTTTTTTTACCAAGGTTAATATATATATGCATTGTAATATATATATTATAAATGTTTTTAACATTTATAATATATATAAGTAGTGTTTCATTTTTAATGTTTATGTTCTAGAAAGTTTTAAAAGGCCCGAAAGCCAAAACGAAAAGAAAGGGGCCGTGAATGTAATTTTTTTATTTTACTGTGTAATTTTTTATATTAAAAGTTTATTTACACAGTAGTGTGTATAAAAAGGAAAAGACAGAGTGTAATTTTTTTCAGAACAAGTGTATGCACAGTAGTGCGAAAGTAAAAAAAAAAAAAAACACAGCAGAGTGTTTTAGAGACAGAGTATTTTCTGTGTGAGACAGAGAAGAGTTTTGCTTGGCACTGTGTCTTGTAACAGTCCAGCATTTTGTAATCCTTCTTAGAGGAAGACGTTTTTTATTGTAATAGATTTTTACAGTGAATGAAATGGAATTTTTCCAGTGTTGAACTTTGTCCCCTGTGAGTGAAATTTTTAATATTTTCTCTGTGTTGAAAATGGGAGTTTTATTCTCCATTTATTGTGCTGGAATTTGCAATATTCCAACATGGTATCAGAGCATAGTTAGGCTCTTTGAATGTTTCAAAGAAGCTGAATAAGAAGAATACTTGTTGAAGCAGTTCCTCGAGCAGAGTGAAAGCCCAATAGAAGTCAAAAGTTCAGGTATTTCTCAAAGATAACAGAGCTGTTGTTTTGTTTTAAAAGATTTTTTTCTTTCAGAGAAGGAAAGACAGTTTGTGTAAGTTCAGTGTTCAGTTTAAGAGCAATGGCTGGACCAAGCACAGGAATGAACATTGGAAATGTTCAACTTCCACAATTTAATGGAAAGAACTATGATTATTGGGCCATTACCATGAGAGCCCTGTTTGTCTCACAAGATTTATGGGAATTTGTAGAAGATGGTTTTGTTGAACCAGCTGATGAGTAGGCTTTTAATGCCTTAACTCAAGCAGAGAAGGATTTATTGAAGAAAAATAGAAAGAAGGATGCTAAAGCCCTCTTCTATTTGTATCAGGCAGTAAATGAGAGTGTGTTTCCAAGGATAGCAGCAACCCAGAGATCCAAGGAGGCATGGGAAACTCTGAAAGTAGCCTATCAAGGTATGGAGAAAGTTAAGACAACAAAACTTCAATTGCTGAGAAGAGACTTTGAAACTCTTTGCATGAAAGAGTCAGATAATGTAGACACATTTTTTACACATGTGATTGGGATTGTAAATCAGATAAGATCCCATGGAGAAACTCTTGAAGAAAGAAGAATTGTGGAGAAAATTTTGAGAAGCTTGCCCTCAAAGTTTGATGTTATTGTAACCACCATAGAAGAGACCAAAGATCTTTCACAGTTCACAGTGGATGAACTTCATGCCTCACTGATAATTCATAAACAGAGATTGAGCAGAGATGAACATTCATCTCTTGAACATGCCTTCAAGACCCAGATGCCTTTAGGAAGAGGAAGAGGTCAAGGCAAAGGAAGAGGAAGAGGCAGAAGCCAGAACAGAGGTGGAAAGAACAACCCTTCACATTGACATGGAAGGAGAAATAGTCAAAATCAGAGCCACGGCCAATGCAATAGCCAACAAGGTGGACACCAACACCAACATGCTCATGGACAAAGGTATGACAAATCCAATGTCCAATGTCATTATTGCAAGAAATATGGGCACTATGCCAATGAATGTAGAAAGAAGCAAAGTGACATGAAAAATAGGCAGAATGCTAATGTAGTAAAAGAGGAAAAGAATCCAAGTAATGTGCTGTTAGCTTGTAATGTAGCACAAGATAGAGAAGATGATGTTTGGTTCTTAGATTCAGGATGTAGTAACCATATGATTGGAAACAGAGCAATGTTTTTCAATCTAGATGAAGAAATAAAATCTGAAGTGACCACAGGGACTGATACTAAGATCTCTGTCAAAGGAAAATGCAGAGTTAGTATTTGAACAAGAAATGGTGAGCAGAAATTTTTCCCTGATGTATATTATGTTCCAGGACTGAAGTGTAATATTTTGAGCATTGGGCAGCTCATAAATAAAGGTTACAATGTAATATTCAAAGATGATGTGTGCACAATAAAAGATATACCTCCAAGCAAGAAAATCATTGCTGAAATTCAAATGACCAGCAATAGAATGTTTCCGCTCAAGCTCAAAATTGACTTGAAGGGAAAAGGAAAGAGTATAGCAACTGTAACACAAGAAGCCTTCCAGAAGGAAGAAAATAATGAAAATTGGTTATGGCACCTGAGATTTGGACATCTCAATTTTGGAGGATTAAATTTGTTGCACAGAAAAGGAATGGTAAGAGGTTTGCCATTGATTGAGAAGCTTGATAGCCTATGTAAAGGCTGCATCTTGGGAAAGCAACACAGAGAAAATTTTCCATTAGGGAAAAGCATAAGGGCGAAAGCACCCTTATAAATCATTCACTCTGATTTATGTGGGCCGATGCAGACAGCATCAGTTTCAGGCAGCAACTACATGCTGACCTTCATAGATGATTTCACAAGAAAAGTATGGGTTTATTTTCTGAAATATAAGAGTGAATTTTTTCAAAAATTTCGCCATTTTAAAGCTCTTGTAGAGAAACAGAGCGGACTGCACGTTAAATTTCTCAGAACTGACAGAGGAGGATAATACATATCAAAGGAGTTCTTCGTTTTTGCAGAGAGAATGGCATACACAAGAAATTTACCACAAGGTACACACCGCAACAGAATGGAGTTGCTGAAAGGAAGAATTGAACCATAATGGAAACGGTGAGAAGAATGCTAAAGGAAAAACACTTGCCGAATGAGTATTGGGCAGAAGCAGCAAAATTTGTTGTGTATATTTTAAATAGATGTCCCACAAAAGCTGTGATGAGCAAAGTTCCATAAGAAGCGTGGAGCGGCAGAAAACAGGGAGTCACCTACATGAGAGTTTTTGGATGTGTGGCATGTGCACACATTCCAGGCAAGTTGAGAAAGAAGTTGGATAGTAAGGGGGAGAAGTGCATTTTCCTTGGATATTGTGAAGATTCCAAAGGATACAGATTGTATAACCCATCCACAAAGAAGTTTGTGATAAGCAGAGATGTACAATTCATTGAAGAGGAAGCATGGGATGGAAGCATTGAGAAAATAGTCAATGTTAAAAATTGTTTATCTCATGATGAAGATGAAGGAGATGTGGTTGAAATTAACAACCCATCCACTGCACAACCTCCAACAATGCAAGGATAGCAAGGGACACCTCAAGCGGTAGTGAGAACACCCTTGAGAAGGAGCGGGAGTGCATCACCGAGCACACCACACGGAGCAGAATTCAGTGTTTCATCAAGCACGACTACACCAAGTGAAACTGGAACAAAATTCAGAAGAATTAGAGAAATCTATAAGCAAGGAGCAGCAAATGAAGGTATGAATTCCTTATTTACTTTATATTGTCAAGTTGATGATCCTATTCATTTTTAAGATGCTGTTAAAGATAGAAAATGGATAGAAGCTATGGATGATGAAATTAATGCCACAGAGAAGAACAAAACATGGGAGTTGGTTGATCTCCCAGAAGGCAAAGAAGTTATTGGAGTTAAATGGGTCTATAAGACTAGGATAAATTCTTAAGGAAAAATAGAGAGACACAAGGCCAGACTTGTTGTCAAGGGATATAAGCAAAACAAAGGGATAGATTATGAAAAAACTTGTGCACCAGTTGCAAGAATGGAGACAGTAAGAGCAGTGCTATCCATAGTAGTACAAAAAAAATGGAAAGTATACCAGATGGATGTAAAATCTGCATTTTTAAATGGAGTTTTAATGGAAGAGGTATATGTGGAACAACCTCTCGGATATGAGAAGAAAGGCCAAGAGCATAAGGTCTGCAAATTGAAGAAAGCTCTTTATGGGCTGAAGCAAGCTCCAAGAGCATGGTATAGTAGGATAGATTCCTATCTACTGAAAAATGGATTTGAAAAGTGTGAGGAAGAACCCACCCTCTACATCAAAGAAAATGATGGTAAGATGCTCATTGTTGTGTTACATGTTGATGATGTAATATTCACTGGCAATGATGATTATCTCAGTGAAAATTTAAAACAGTCATGAAAGAGGAATTTGAAATGACTGACATGGGTTTGTTGAGATACTTCTTAGGAATAGAAGTAGAGCAAAGTGAAAAAGGGATTTTTATATCTCAAGCAAAATATGTGAATCAGGTTTTAGAAATATTTAATATGCAGGAGTGCAAAGCTGCAATTACTCCCACAGTAATGGGATTGAAGTTGAGTAAAGATGACAATAGCAAATATTTTGATCCAAGTTTGTATAAAAGCATAGTTCGCAGCCTCATGTACTTGACTGCAACTAGGCCGGATATTATGCATGATGTTAGTTTAATTTCGAGATTTATGGAGAAGCCAAAAGAAGTACATTGGAAAGCAGCAAAGAGAATCCTGAGGTATGTTAAAGGAACTAAAAGGTATGGTATTTTATATACTACTTTAGAAAATTCAGAATTAGTTGGATACACTGACAGTGATTGGGCTGGAAGTGTAGATGATCGGAAGAGCACTTCTGGTTATGTTTTTCATATGGGTTCAAGAGCCATTTCATGGGCTTCTAAGAAACAACCAATTGTAGCATTATCTACAGCAGAGGCAGAGTATGTGGCAGCTACTGCAGCAACGTGTTAAGCAATTTGGATGAGGAGAATGTTGAGAAGTTTATGCCAAGAACAGATAAAAGGCACAGTGATTTATTGTGACAATAGCTCAGCTATTGCATTGTCAAAGAATTTTGTGTTTCATAAAAGAACAAAACACATTGATGCCAAGTTTCACTACATCAGGGAGTTAGTGAACAATAGAGAAATAATTTTAAAACATTGCAGAACTCAGGAGCAGTTTGCAGACATTCTGACCAAGCCATTGGGGCAGAGGAGTTTTGAGTTTTTGAGGAAATGTCTGGGTATGACAAATAATCCAGTAGTTGAATTTAAGGGGGAGTGTTGAATTTTAACTTCAACTGCAGCAACGCAGAGAAGGACAAATGGTACAGGAGGTTGTCTCTTACACGCAACTAAAATTAAAATCTGCACTTAATTAAGCCTGCAAGTTGCTAATTAATGGCTCTGCAACAACCACCTGAACATTGAAGACACTGTGGTTCTAGATCACGCAACATAGGTTTGAGATTTTAACAGTCAACTCAGGTTTAAAACTCCAACCACCACATTTAAAGCTCAGAAATTCACCGCTAGATTTTTATTTGTCTAAAAGGGCCATGTGGAGTAAATATATTGGATCATGCAGTTTTGTTGGGTTGGTTGCATTGCCAAAATCCGGACCCGAATTTTTATAAGGTGGATTTAATTTGAAATTCGCATCACAATCTGGGTGATGTTAGCAGGGCATTTTTGGCACCCGAAATCAATTCTTAGTTGAATTTTTTTGAATTCCGTGAATATTTCATAATGTTTTTTTTAAACCTTGGGTAAAAGTTTAAAAAAAAAAACATGTTTCGTTAAAAGTCACGGCAAAGTTTTTCTTACCAAGGTTAATATATATATGCATTGTAATATATATATTATAAATGTTTTTAACATTTATAATATATATAATTAGTGTTTCATTTTTAATGTTTATGTTCTAGAAATTTTTAAAAGGCCCAAAAGCCAAAACGAAAAGAAAGGGGCCGTGAATGTAATTTTTTTATTTTACTGTGTAATTTTTTTTATTAAAAGTTTATTTACACAGCAGTGTGTATAAAAAGGAAAAGACAGAGTGTAATTTTTTTTAGAACAAGTGTATGCACAGTAGTGCGAAAGTAAAAAAAAAAAAAAACACAACAGAGTGTTTTAGAGACAGAGTATTTTCTGTGTGAGACAGAGAAGAGCTTTTCTTGGCACTGTGTCTTGTAACAGTCCAGCATTTTGTAATCCCTCTTAGAAGAAGACATTTTTTATTGTAATAGATTTTTACAGTGAATGAAATAGAATTTTTCCAGTGTTGAACTCTGTCCATTGTGAGTGAAATTTTTAATATTTTCTCTGTGTTGAAGAAGGGAGTTTTATTCTCCATTTATTGTGCTGGAATTTGCAATATTCCAACAGAATGATTATTAACTCTCTTTTTTCATTTTTTCCTCACGTATTTGTTTCATCCTCCAAGTGAAACCTTAATGTTGTGAAGACTGGGGTTCCTTTTTGGAAGAAAAGTGTTGGGGATTCTCGCTGAGCTCGTCGGTTTATCTTTCAGCACCGTCTCTACTTCCGTTAAGTAAATAATTTTGGTTTTTTTTGTTGGATAAGCCTACCTATAGGTTATGGATTACCAATTTTATGTTTGGGGTTTATTTATCTTTTCACCATTTTTATTTTGACATAAATTTTGGTTTTCACCCAGAGAGTTTCAGGTCTCTTACCACATCTAAGGAACAACTGTGGAGACCCATTATCACTCTTGGGTATTGGCTCTACACATTTTTAGAGAGTTAGTCGGTAACGAGAGCGATCTGGTAAAGTGGTAGAGACTACGTGTGCTCGCCTCTGCTTCCCATTTCCAGGAGAACTTATTATTTTCCTTCTGAATATGTATGCAACTCTGAATGTTATTTTGTTTTCCAACAGAATGGTAAAGATAACGTAAAAATAAGTCTTATTTTCTCAAGTAATTAGTGAACGATTTCCTTGTTTGGTTGTGCATTGTGGTTTTCACACGCCACTTTCTTTAGCTAACTTATTTAATTTCTCTCACAGGTATTTCTTTAATCCCCTAGCTCATTCTATGGAGGATTTACTTCATATTCAACAGACAAATATTCTTGGACTTTCCGAGGTCGGTGGTTTCACCTTTCTTTTCGTTGTGATGCACAATTGAACAAGTGAACTATTCATAATGGCTAGTTTAATGGAACACTGCTGAAAATGTTGAGTTTCGGGTGTCGACGTTGTGTGACCATGGCCGAATCGACTCTCTATATTTTTATTTGTTTCACCTGGTGTTTTAATATCTGAGCTTTGTAATATCTTAGTCTGATTTTTCAAATAATGGATACATTCAAGGTTTCCTGCGTCCTTGTCCAACCATAATATTTCCATTAAATACTGTTAACGGTTATATACCAATGCTTGTTTCTATGATTTGAATGGTCTGTCCGCCTTAAATTATTATTGGATATTCCATAATATTTTATTTTTGTTTTCCAGACTTTGACAATGGAGTGCTTGAGCATCATGGTGCTACCATACTCGCTATCATTAAGATAAATTCTCTATTGTTAGCGTGTAATATAACTCTAATTTTGCACCGATCATTAAATGATGTATGTATTAAATTTTGTATTCTAATTTACTCGTTCATTCAGTTATTACTAATACAATGTTGAAATTTAATGTTATCAAGGAGTCATTAAATTCATATTTATAATACTTAGTAAACGTATCCCTCTTTCCATGTTCAACAACTTTTATTGTTATGATCTCTATTCAATTACTTTATTCTGTCAATGTTAGGTATCCATTTAATAGATATACCTACTCTTTTTCATTCGATAACTCTATAAACTTGTAATTTACTGGCCCATCTTAGTGCTCTGCACGCAATTCATCCATCTACCATAAGTCAACAATTTGAAATAATTTCAAAATTTGTTTTTATTATATAGTGCACATTTTGGTTATATTAACCTATTAGTAGTATGTTAACTATCAACGAGTTTGGGCGTTGGACATGTTTGCAATAGAATATATTTCATCCTCGTACACTCGATGTGCTTGAACAACCTCAACGATACTAAGATCATAGTCTTGTTTTTTCATAATGTAGATCACCAAATATTTTTTTTTCTTCTAAAGATAATATTTGATTGATATCCAACTATGTATATGTGAATCTCTTCATTTTTATTTTGTACAATAATAAAATTTATAATTTCAGGTGTACATGTACTCCTTATACAAGCCTGTTGTTAACTGCCGTAAAATGTTTCGGTGTGAAGGACAAATCCTATGCAAACATATATTATCTCTGTTTTCTTAAACCATACCATATTTCTCGGTATCTTAGCTAACATTTTAGTATCAGAACTCGAACATTATTTAGTCTACCCTCTCTCAGAGATAATGGGTTGAGGATTTTTCCTACAGATTTATGTTTGTATATGCAAAACACAATACTTTTCATTAATCTCATATGGTGATTTCTCTACTGTAAATACTAAAAATACCATGCTTGGACATAGTTTTATCCCAACAATTCTAAAAATATCTCCTTACTACTTTATCCATTTAGCCCTCTATTCATAACTCAACTGAAATTATAGATGTTTACATCATATTTTTCCAATATGAATTCAGAAATAAAGTTGAAGATTGAAAATATTTATCTCTTACGTGCAATACAAGGGAACTAATCCTCATTAATTATTAATTTTGACCTAGCTCTCAACCTTTGATTCATTCACTACTTATCTAATCATTTAGCATTATATCAGGAATCATTATCTATCTATCTAATCAGCGAGTCAAGTAGAAGAAATCACTGATATTTATCCATGAATCACCAATATTAATCATACAACCCATGAATTATAAAATAAATTTCTCATCATATTCATAGCATATAGATGTATATTCAGTTTTCTCTTATTCTGAGTTTTACATGAAGAACATACTAACATGGAATCTACCAATCCCCAATTTAAAATTATCATTCACATGCATTCTCATGCATCTTAATTTTAATTTTAAATTCATATAAGAAAAAAAGTAACTAACCCTCCGTGCCCATAATTTCCAATGCTATATGATATTTATGTTGAAATACCCATACACACCCTTTTTAATTAATATTCTAACCATTAACTTTATTTCATTTTTTATTTCGAATCACTGCCACCTTTTATATTTAATTTTAATTACGTGTGATAAGAAAACATATGCATATAATAATGTAGTAATTAATACAATAACATACCAATAATTGGAATCGAATAAAATAAAATCACATAGCACAATTAATCAAACTAGAATAGCTGAGAGAGAGTCACTTGGGAATGGAACATCTCCACCAGACTTAGAATTGATTTTCTCGAGTTCACCCCTGAGTTCACCCGTGAGTTAACCATTAGAGAACTTTCGAGGTCTAAAATGGGTATGCTAAGAAAAATGTACAGCCAAAATAAATTTTATAAGAACCAATAGGATTCAAGATGATGATTTCAACCATGGGGATGATTCACCATTTTAGGGGTAAAAAAATAAAAAGATTAAAAAGAATAAAAGAATAAAATTATTTTTTCAACTTGTAATTTCAACATATCTTCGTAAGGTTTTACCCAAATTTTGAGTGGGAGTACTCATTGGATGCATAATTTGATTTCTCATCTAAGTAGTACCCATGTTGCATACTTTTGATTGACCATGCTCCATGAAAAATGAGAAATACATAAAAAATGTGATTGCAATCATGTTTTTTGTGTATTTCTCATTTTTTTGTGTAGCAGGGTCCATAGAAAGTATGCAATATGAGTACTTATTGGATGAGTAATCAAATTATGCATCCAACAAGTTTTCCTACTCAAAATTTGAGTAAACCCATAGGGAGATAAGTTGAAAATACGAGTTGAAAAAATAGTTTTTTATTTTTTTCCTCTAAAATTTGATGATGTAATCTTATCTTATTTTATTATTTCTTTAGGAGGCCCATTTTAGAAATCAAAATTCTTGTAATGCAGTACTTTCCCCTAGAATCATCTGCCTCTGTTTATCCTTTCAATGGGTATTTAATACTTTTCTTTCATGATTAAGTATCCTTTAGCGACATCCCTCTTTTGTGGATCTTTTTATCCATTTGTCTAGGCTTTTCCATAAAAGTTTGTCTTTTTCTCCTATGATGCTCTTAGGATTGTCCAAGCTTAGCATCTTTCTTCAGCTAAGAAACTTAATGGATTTTTTTCTCCTATCCATTAAGCTTATCTATAATTTCATTCTATAATTATTATCATGAAGGAAGAGGGTCCATAAAAAGTATGCAATATGAGTACTCGTTGGATGAGTAATCAAATTATGCATCCAACGAGTGTTCCCACTCAAAATTTGTTAAACCCATAGGGAGATAAGTTGAAAATACAAGTTGAAAAATAGCTTTTTCATTTTTCCCTCTAAAATTTGATGATGTAATCTTATATTATTTTATTATTTTCAGTGCTATTTTATAATTTCCTTAGGAAGCCATTTTAGACATCAAAATTTTCTTAATGCAGTACTTTCCCCCAGAATCAACTACCTCTGTTTATCCCTTCAATGGGTGTTTAATACTTTTCTTTCATGATTAAGTATCCTTTAGCAATATCCCTCTTTTGTGGATCTTTTTATCCATTTATCTAGGCTTTTCCATAAAAGTCTGTCTTTCTCTCCTATAATGCTCTTAGGATTTTCCAAGCTTAGCATCTTTCTTCAGATAAGAAACTTAATGGATTTTTATCTCCTGTCCATTAAGCTTATCTATAATTTCATTCTATAATTATTATCTTGAAGGAATTGTCCAAATCTCTTCTACCAATGAGATTGTATTTTCTTAATTTTTTGGGCAAGAATCTCATTTCTAGGTGTCTCATTCCCAAGTACATTTATCCGATTATTTTATTTATTAATACATATTCATTTACATAATTATTCCAATAATTTTCATATCTTTACCTTCGTTCTTTCTAGCATGACTCAGTCTAACCAAGATAATATTACAACAAGGGAGGGGTATTACATTCTCCTCCCATTTTATTAACATCATTCTCAATGTTTATTGTCCAGTGATATCTCTCGAAGCCCGTCCTGGATGAACATTCTTCAATTTAACTTCTTAATTTGAGGTAGTTGTTTCATAAGTACAATGTTTCTTTTGTACTCCAACTCGGTAAGATATTTTTCATAACTGGGATATGAAGGTGTTCGACCAACACGTATCCTTCGAATACTATGTATAACATTTGTTCCAATAAATGGTGTGAGAGCTATGAATTACATTTTTCTGAAGTACTGCTACCTATAAGAAAATACATTATAAATTTTTAGTATGATTGGGAACTTCTACATTTTTTTTTCTATTTGTCAGCAATTTAACCATGATTTCCCTTTTTGAATTTCCTTGTGTTTCTACTAGCAGAAAGGAAAATGTTTCATTTTCCAATATGTGTGTACTCCTGCTAAGCACTTTATTCCTACAGTTCACATGCAACCATAATCTCTAGCCACATGTATTCAAATAATGTCAGTGACTTTAATATAGATCACAATGTTGTCGAGAATTATTTTCATGACTTTTTTCACAACTATATTCGATTTCATGAATATGATAAATTAGGGAATAGGTACTTCCCACTTTCCTTCCATACTAATTACATAGAAGTTATAGTAATTACCACACTATTTGGATCAACTCATTTTATACCATGGGTCCAATACCTTTGTATCTGGACACCCCTATTTTGTGTATTTGACTATAATATAATGTACTTCTACGTATTATGTTCTCAAATTATACCTAGTAAAGATCAACTTATAATTATTATGTTACATATTTTCATACCATTCCATAACCCGGTGAAGGTATAAGGACACTACCAACCTAGATACTTAAGAGTATATCCATATAATTGATATTCATGGTTAACTATAAAAATTATTTGCTTTGTGTACACCCATAAAGTTGTTCACTTTTACATGAATATATGAATCAACGTACAATACATAACAAATTTTTTTATCTATTCCACACATTTTCATTCCCTTGTGTATACATTTTTATTTACTAGAAAAGATCGAGTTTAGAGATTTCATTTCATTATTTGACTGTATTATTTTGCCTATTTCAATAGGCGACTATGAAATTCCCTATCTACTTTCCTATTTTATCATGTGGTAACATTACAGTTCTCCACTTCATAATCATTTTGGGTCTCACAATATTCTCATATTGGAAGTTTGTACCAGATTCCCAACATTGAATTCTAATTCCACAATTTTTTAATGTAATTTTTCTTAAAATTTATTTCAAAGTGAGGGTTATTTCATGATTTGTGCATTAGTTCATTTCTTTTCTTCAATATCAAGCTTATAATTTCTGCATTGTTTCTATAATATTGTCCCCTGGCTTGATACTTGTTTAGTTTCTTGAGCACTAGTTTTTCCACATTTTTCGAGGAAATACTATTTTATCTGCATATATAACCCATATTTATTACATACTTCACATATTTATTTATCCACATTATTATAAGGTCTCTGTTAATCATCCCATTTTCATGGTTATCATATTTCACCTATATCACTTAAAGAAAATAATCTGCCATAATCCTTTATTAGACAGATTTTAAATCCCAACCTCTATTTATCTGGCTAGTTTCTAAGAAATTCCAATAACACTTTCCCTCCTTTCCTTACTATCTTCAATACTTATTATCTTATCATTATTTCCCAAGAGTCTTCTTACTATGTTTTACAATATAAACTAAAAATATCTATTGTTTAATAAACCATGCCCCCCATAGCTCTGTATTTTACAACACTTCAGACAAAGTACAATTTTAGTCTTTCAATTATGAGTTGAGATTCAACTTGAAAGAAACATTTCTTGATACTTAGTTACATATCCAGTTTTGGCTTCCATCTACAATCCTGCCTTTTATAACTTATTTTTCTGTGTATTATATACTAGAGAATCATATGTTCCATGTGTTTCATTTTTTTTAGACTAAAGTGTTGATATAATTTTACTATCCCATTTTGTTTCTTACCTAATCATTATTATATATGTGCCTCTTAAGGATTCTTTTTCCACCATGAGTTTCTTAATGAAACCTTAAAGAGACTATAACATAGTTTCAAAGGAAATAATTTAACACAATTCTCATACCTGATTTGCTAACAAAGTTATGGTAACACCATTAATTGTCTTTAAATAATGAAAATAGTGAACTATTATATAGCTTCCCATAGGAAAATTTATCTCCATATTCACTATTTTAGATGTGGTTTTATTTCCAAACAACTTTCTTTTAATTAGGTGACAAGATTATATCTTGTGAAATAAGTTATTTGAGAATTGGGAATGGGATAATGATCACACCATCTTCACTTACGAGATGCGCAAATCCCCTCATGTCTACTTCACTCAGATCCCACTCCTAAGAAAAATAATAATCCATTCACCTACCATTATACATTGTAAGTCCTTATGAAAGTTTGACAAATCACTCATTTTCCAAATTCTTAGCTTGACCACCCGTTACTTATGATGTTCATTATACTACTTATATACTCATGTTTCCATTGTACCATGTACTATAGTACTAACATTAAATCATATAGGAACCATCTCCAATTAGAATAATATAAGATACAATTTGTATGACTTATATTTTAATGAAATATTATGGCATGAGTTAAATAACTAAATTCTTTAGGGATTATTCGTCAATTAATGTAACATAAAAAAACATTGATATAATGTAATGCTAATTTGGTTGATAACTGTAAGAAATATTAGACATATTTACTTAGTTGGTTTGGTCCTGTCTTCTTTATTTTTTGGTCTATGAGTTTATTACCCATCTCATAGCTTCTGCTCCACTACGATCACATTTCTATGAGAAAATCTACCATATATCACTTAAAATACAATGTTCATAATGACTCATTTATATATTAGATAAAATGATCATCTAGATGTCACTCGACTCCATGGCACAACCCCTTTTATTAATTCTTGCTGGTCAACTTGAACAGTATTTTTATTCGACACTTTTTTGGCAGCTTGCTGAAATTCCCAATTAGTTGTTAGCATTATTTCCATAATTCCTTGACTAATGTGTGTACCTTCCTAGGTATGTGTCTACAATAACCTAAGAATTTGAGTTATATATATATATTCAACCCTTACTCATGATAACTGTTGCAAGAGGTCTTTCTTGCATGTTGGTGTGCACTTGATCTTATTGTTTATGTTTTCCATCAAATAGGTTATTTAGGATGAAAGGTTATTAAAAAAATTCCATCCTTGTTGTTGCCACGACACCAATATGGGCCTAGTATTCTAGAGGTTTCATGGAATGTTTCCTCTGAAGGGTAAATAATAATGCAACTGTCAAGAAAGTGACAAGAAAATTGCCTCTTTCTGCCACATCACATCATCATCATACCAAGTATGGTAGCCATACTCTTCTAACAGAAGCCAACGCAACAAGGCTTCTTGTTGCCATCCCACATCATCATTATGCAAGGTATGGTAGAATGTCAATCCATATTCTCCCAAGAGTAACCAGCGCAACAATAAATCTTGCTGCCACCCCACATCATCATAATGAAATGCATGAAGCAATGATATAATAATTGACATGTAGAATGTCACACCGAACCAACATGGTCAGGCTTCCTTCTGCCACATCATATGAGTATCATGAAAAGTCCAAAATAATAACATACCCATTGACATGTGATATGTCATGTGATGGTAAAACTCTCTCAAAAGTGACCAGTGCAACCATGTCTCCAACTTGTGCATCTCATCACTACTGTACAAGGTAGGAAAAAATGATATACCAATGGAAATAAAAAATGCAATGTCTTGGCCATACTCTCCTAAGAGTAGTGAGCGAAGCCATGCCTCCTGCTGCTGCATCACCTTAGTACTGTGCAAGGCATGGAACATACCAATCTGAAATTTTGGGTGGTAACCATACTCACCCAAGAGCAGCCAACGCAGCCATGCTTCATGTTTCCCCATGTCATAGATATCCAAGTAGAATTTCAACCACTTTCTCATCATCTCCATCCATCCATCCAACTGTGAGTGATGACTCATATCATGCACTAGCTCAATATCCACCCAATGGAGAAGTTCCCGCCAAAAACTACTCATACAATCATTGTCCTCATCACTATCTATGGCCTTGGGAGTACCATGAAGCATGAAGACATCCCAAAAAGATAATTCGGTCATGGGTGAAGAGATGTACAATGTGAAAATGTTAAAAAAATGTGCATACCATGACAGCAGATCAATGTCGACAATACTATCCTCCACAGTCCGATGACAATATTTTCTCTCCATGGTATGTCGAAGTGCATATTTCTTGAGGTCTCTCCATGAGAACATCTCACCGATGGCTTGGTAGAACCTATGAGGTTCTCAATATGTTGCATGCAGAAACTTCTCTTTGACTTGTGAGGTGCTCATCAAGAAGGTTTTGTCCTGATAATGGAAGATGTTATCCTTTACATGATGTCTACCATCTACCATATACCCATCCAATGCTTCATAAGTGAAGTGGTCATCGAAATGCTCAAATAATAATTGGGTCCACAAATCATCATTGCTCCTCAGTGACAACACTGTTGATCTCCATGATAGTGCATTTTGTTGCCACATGGCCATATCCATACACAATGCTGAACTCATATTCCTACATTGTACTAATCCACTGTTGTTGCCTCTTCTGCAGTTTCTTTTCCTCCTCAAAAAGATGTCGAAGACTATGGAGGTTGGTCTTCACCCGAAATCTACTGCCAATAAATTTTTTTCATAATTTTACCAAAGCATGCACAATGGGTAATATCTCTTTGTTGTAAATAGAATATGTCAACTCATGTGATAGTAACTTCCGTTTCTCGAAAGATATTTTATATCTTCCCTGTATTAGGAATATGCTAATCCCATCCTCAGAAACTCCACACTCCAACAGAAAGTGTTGTGTGTAGCTCAACAATGTCAATCTGGGAAAGCTATACATCTTCTCCTTGAACCAGTCAAGGGTCCTCTACACAGTGATAGTTTGCTGCTTCAAATCAGCAATGTGCTCTAACCCTTGGTCATGCAATTTCCCTGATGGAATGACCCCCCAAATCGCAATACGATGTGTTGAAACAATCAGGGGTGGAAGTGTTTGCATACCTTGGATCAGTTGATGCCTGGGAACATCTTACAAAGCTACAAGATTTCCTCCAACCGGTGCAATTACTTATCCAACTTCTGGTGATGGTGATGATGACTTCTCCTCTACTGCTGCACCAATGTTGGTATCTGCTTCCTTTTCCTCATGCACCTCTTGAATCATGCCTTGGACTCTTAATGTCAAAGTCTTGGGAACATCTTGCCAAAATGCAAGTGCTCCTCCCATTGATGCAAATACCTCTACTGCAGCTAATGGTGGTGGTATTTGCTCTTCTCCCAGAGTATATGTGATAACATCTTCCTTTTTCTCCTCATACAATTCCTCACCAATGTCAGGAAATGTCTCAATAGAAAGTGCCTTTGGTTTTATTTTGTCAAACCTCTTTACCAATATTTGAGTGAACTCTGCATACCCAGTCACTCTTACATGTTTCAATCTGCTGAACCACTAGTCATTTGCTTCACCCTCAAGGTGTAGCATTACAATCTGAATAGCTTCATTTTCTGCTACTAGGTGTAGTTGGAAGAATTCATATAACCTCTCCATCCAAGCTTTTGCTGTGATTTTAAACGACCCATCAAATGTAGGCAGAAATAATATATTCTGCATATGCCCTCTTATTCTATAGTTGTTGTGGGGACTTCGGTTCTCTTTAATCTAGAAAAACTATTGGAAATTTAAATTCCCTTTGAATTCTCTAGATTGAGATTTTTACGCCGCAATATAATCACTAAGAGTCTCATGCTCCAAATATCCTCCATCTCCATGCCATTCATTTCCTTCTGCAATTAGGAAAGTGGGCATAGTAGGGCATTGTGGAACTTTCTGCACCGTCGGTTGCTTATACCATTGATAGGAAGTGATTAGACCTTCTCCATTATAAAACCCTCTTGATGTTTCCTTTTTCCTTTCCCTTCTCATTTCTTTGATCTCCACGGTGAGATCCTGCATATATCTGAAGAGAAGTGTAGCAAAACTCAATCCTTCTGCCATCGAAGACTTCTTCTTTTTCAGCTTCTTCTTCTTATTCCTCTGATGTCATGAAACTCCCACAAGTTGAGCCAAAGTTCATGCACTGATACCATTTTAATATCTCAAAATGGGAAAGACAGGAATATATAACATATGCACAATTCTAACTACGGTAAAATAAGAATAAAACATGTAAACTGAAAAATGTCGAAATATATCAAAACACCATACATATGAGCAGAAACAATTGAGCCATATCATTACTAATCAACAGAAAATGAATATACACAGTGCTCCAAAAAGGGATGCACTCAAGCCATCCAAATATGGTTGAAATACACTATTGAAAACTAGCACTGGAAAGTAAAAGCTACTACTATTGCTGGAAACTTTTGTTGCTGGGAAGAAGATATATGTGCAAGAAGCTGCTATATTTCTCCGAAAGAAATATGATTTTAACCATGGACTCTACTAAAACAACCTAGAAAAACAGAGAAATGGTTTGGCCATATTTCGAGTTTGGAATTTCGACCCTTTTTGGGTTTCACACTGCACCCCTTCTGGCTGAGCTACGTACTCCTTGGAGACACCTGTTGATCTGGGGATAAACGAATGATATATTTGTTGCAATAGCACCCACTCAGCTCACAAACTAAAGGGATGGTCCCTTATCCCAATTCCTAAGCTCAAAACTTGAGTTCTAGCTCCTCCACTAAATATGCAGTTGTTGCATGCACAATTTCTTGGAAATACTGCGCTGTCTAGGAGGGTTGATGATGTAGCCTATTGATGGATAGTACAATGCTGATCACAGGATGCTAAAGTGATACCTGGGGTGAAGGAATAATCCCTCATAGGATTCCACGCCGAGTTTCTTGGAACTTCCTCTTCTCCTCAAACCCTGACTATAGAATTACGCAATTCCTTCCGGAAATGTTGCTGCATAGGAGAATAGATGGATGGTTTGATGTTAGATATGTCAATGAAACTTCGGGAAGACTGCAATAGATCCACAATGTCAAGGGTTGATCCCACCATAGGTTTCTCAGCCGAAGTACTTAGAACAACCTTCCAACTCTCAAACCCAAGTTCAGGAATGTGTAATTGTTATAGTTGGAAGTGCAGATGAGAGTGGAGCTGATTGTCGGACGATGAATGATGCCCAAGAAATCCTTCCCAGAGTAGGCACGTGAAGTCTGCTATGGGTAAGGGTGGGATTCCTGCTTGGGAACATCCAGTGCTAAACAACACATCAAACTTAGTTAAACATCTAAAGTGTGTAAAGAAATGTCTTACGACACTCAACAATAAAAATCGAAACTCCCCTTCCTTGTTGCCCTCATCTTTCTTCTATGCTTGTGAGCCTTCCCTAGCCTTGGCCCACCTCATAACTTCGCTGCACATGTGGTCATTAGCCTCCATAAAGACTGTGCTTTCCTCCATGATCCGCATCCTTGCTGCAATTACTCTCCACTTCCTCCATCGTGTGTGCATTTAATGCACCACTTCCTCCACCATCTATGAAATTGATTCTCCAATATCTCCATCATCTTGCATTTATTCCTCTAATATCTCCACCATGTTCCTCATTAATGCTCTATGACCTCCACTCTTTCTTCATTGTTATGTTTCTCCACTACTCCATAATGCTACTCAACTACTCAATTAACCCACATTCACACTATAGAAGTGGATTTTATTCATCTACTAGGTTTATGGGTCCCTCCACCCTTTTATTTACTTAACTAAATGAGAAAAGTATGAACTCTAATATTCCAATTAGCTGATGGAAATTTGGAATATTACATGCTAGCACCAAATAGAAGGAGACAACAATCCCATGAAACAATTTAATACAGGAAACCAAAAGGAGACATCAATTCGTGAAATGATTTACTAGCACCAACCAGAATGAGAAACCAATCCCCAAATATGAAATAATTATATGTTCTGCACTTCACAATATTGCACAAGGTACTAACCTTGATCTCTTGTGCACTTAATAATCTTTCACAAGGTACTAACCTTGATCTCTTCTGCACTACATTCTCTTCTCGTTCTTCACAAACTAATTTTTTAAGAATACAGATAACATTATTGTACATTGTAACCAACATCACTCTTAGCATTTATTCACACCCAAATTGAGTAAATTATTTTTTTTGGTCACACATGTATCTTAGAATTCATTCTCATACTTGTTCTACATTTAGTCTCACAAAAATCATATTCCTCATTTTGACTTATTTGTACTTTATTTCCACACATTCTATCACATCACACATTCAAACCTCTTTGGCTTAAGTTATTTATACTATATTGTGCCAACACATACTTGGTCAGGGATGACACACCATGGTGATCTAATTTGAATGACCTACATCATTTTTCTACTTTCATGTCTCGAAATTTGGTTGGAATGACCTTAATATCTGTTATTTTCATGATTATGTGGTCTCTAGGGATAAAACGTTAAGTATTTGTGACCATAAGTATTTATGACCACATATCGATCATGTGTTTAAATCCTTTTCAAAATATCCTAGATTTGGATCCATTTATGTATAAAAAATAACTTTACATATACATATATTGTTTACTTAAATTGATTTAACATTGACCTAAGCTTCGGGTGTTCAAATATCACCCCACATGACCACACGCTGGGATAAAATTATTAAATGGTTACTTCTAATACATCTGGATTCCAGGTTTATTAAGACACTTTGAAAATGCCCATATTTCTTTTGCAATATCTAGATATCTAAGAATCTACCTTAGTGTTATAGTAAACCTTTATTTCAATCCTGAATGAGTCGAAGGCCATACACCTTTCGTTATTTTTTTTCTCTACAGGAAACCTTGGCCACAAAAATACTAGCCACCTCCTTTACTTTACTTAAATCTAAAATCTATGTTATTTTCTAGTCGATCAGATTGCATACACACTTCGATTATAGGATGCCCAAATGAATCTATTTCTTCTATGTGGAAACTCAACCCAATAGAACCTTGCCTTAATTTCCTTCACTTAATTTGGGATCTCGGTCGAACAACCTGGCGCTTTACCTCAATGCACTCCCAAATGGATGGATATTTAGATTAATTTTTATATCTAAACCAGGACCCACAATTTTCCATGTCACTTTCTAGATCACCTGCCAAGTCACATTTTGCAATCAACTCGATCTTTCCACATGTCTTGATGTTGACCCTTACATCCCTCGTTTTACCCACTATTAATGTCACATCATCATCTCTACCACCTGTTTTCCATGTCATTCCCCACTTTTATCCACATCACACTACCATCTATCCACTTCTTGGGGTCCACCCATTAGCCTAGACAAAAATCCAAAATTTTGGGCACTTTATTAAGATGTTAGTTTTGTGCGCCACCAGATGGTCGAATTATCAATAAACGTAGATGCATGAATAGATTGATGGGTTGGATATAATATTTCATTTGGACGTTTGCCTCAATCCATATTTATCCATATTCTTTTTCTTTCGACGAGGGATATGCTAATGTTGAAATTCAACCAAAAAATGCACCACATACTAGTGTGGAATTCCAAGTCACACATGAGTGAGGAATTCAGTGACACATTAGTGCTAATGTGGGCATCCCATTTTTAAATAAATTGGAAAATAAATTGTAATTTGATCTCATAACAAATTTTAATAGTTAAATAAGTGTGATAGACTTAGTAGCTCAAGAATTTCGAGTTGAGGGTCAAAGGATAGGCATGTAGAGTGATTCTATTATTTATAGGGTCTAGTTGCAGTTGTAGCACTAGTGTGGTGTGAGTGTAATTAGTTAACTGAAGTTAATTCAGTTAAAATCAGTTAAGCTAGTTCTAACTGATTGATGAGATAGTGGAAGATGAAGTGAATTAAAATAGATTTAATTAAAAAGTATTGATCTACCAAGTAACTGATGGTTCACTATTAATAGCTGTATTCATGTCAATTTTGATGATGACTCAGTTGAGACAAAGGTTAAAGGAAAGTAAACTATCAGTTGTATTGTTAGTGAATTTCCTGAACGCAATTATAAAGCCACATGAAGCCCATGATGGATTTCACAGTCAAGGAAGGTTGGAATTCCTATTCAATATGAATTATTTTGCCTGGGGATTGCATGAGCAAGGGAGTGTTTCGGGGATTTAACACCCTAGAGGTTGGTTGGGATTCAACCTCCACAGAGCAGGGGCGTACTATTTAACAGAGACTCACACGATCATGCACAGTCATGAAAACGAAATAGAGCAGAACGAGAGGTTTACCCGTTGGTCCTACATTTGAAGTAGATCCACGTGGAGTTCAGACTCCCTGCAACCGTCCTTCCTCTTTCACCTGAAATACAAGAAGAAACCAGCACAAAGGACAAGTTGTACAGTATATTTCTACTCTATATGTTAGCGAGATTCATATAAAACATTAAATAAATCATCATAAATGCTTGTATAACAAATATTCTTCACACATTAAAGCATACACTAACACGTTTTACTTCGGGAACAGCATGATACTTCTGTATTATAAAAATAGTACGTACAAAAGTAAGTGGAGAGATCACCTGATCCTTCCAAGGCCTTCGCAGACCGTCGTCCGGATCCGTCCAGCCCTTGCCTCGCTAAGACTCCTTCCAAATGAGTGCATCCGAGATAACATATAAAGGGATGTGTATCTCAAGGAAACAAGGGTTTCCTGAAATGAACTGGGAAAGTGCAGGAGGCACGGGGAATCAGACTTGGATAGGGAACCAACAAAGTATAATAATAATAATTCTCTCTCTCCCTTAGGCCATACATATGAGGTCCTTTTATAGTCCCTCCAAGTAGTTTCAGCAGTTGGAAACAGTTGGCCACGGGCTGGGGTGGTTGAACTACCTGAGTAACCATCAACCCAGCGCGAAATTAGGGATTTTTATATATTTTTTTAATCATTAAAATGGCATACGCGGAAAAGTCTAGCTGTACTCACGTATACACGCGGAAAAACACGGGCATAGTCGCGTATGAAGGATTTTCCACTGTTTTTAAGTGAATTTGTCCAAGTCTGTAGGAATGGGTGCCCATAAAGCCATGTAGCAATCATGAATCATGTCAAGGTGAGAAATGATGCTATAACAGATGCCCCCTAATATATGAGGTCAGAAGGGGTACATGATGGCCAAAATGTATTATGCACATAGAAAGAACTTCGCAAGGACAAGAGAGGACTTCACCAGATTTCAGCCTGCCAAAAACCAATGAAAGAAATCAGAGAGTCAACACATGCTGAGGCGGGCATACCCATGCTCAGTCGAAAATACATCATATATATAGAAAGTACTGAATAGATCCAACATGTATACAAGTATAACTGAACTGAAAGTACATAGTGAATCATCTGAGCAGGGCCCGGAAAGACAAGTCTGTGTCAATGTCCAAGTATCACATATAGAAAGCTGAGCAAAGATAGTGCAACTGGATATCTGATCAAGTAACTGAATCTCCAAGTACCGGATCATAAGAGGCGGATCAAACGGTACAATCACGCAACTCGGGGATCAACATATAAGATGCTGCTGTGCTGAACTGCAACATATAAGGGTCGACGGCAACACTGGCAGAAACTGAGAGAACTGTCAACAGTGAACCGAGAAATGCTGATGCAACCCAAGGTCTTCACCGATCACAACGGCACAATTCTACACACTGGGAATAAATGAGCTGAAGTCGACCATGTGAGAAATCGTTGGATTACCGGGCAATGATGTTTCCCGTTAACCAACGCGAGACAACCCACCGATAATGATAGTGAGTGTCAAGGTGCCCCAGTACAATCTGACAAGTGTGAATGAATGAGTTGAAGTCGAACACTTGAAAGAATCTACCAATCAGGAGGCAATGATGAATCCCCATTGTCGATAGCGAAGAGTCTGCCACTGATGACTGCAAACCCTAAGGTACTGAAAAAAAGACTCTAGACCTTATTCCCAGAGCAATGAGTCGGAGTTGATGGGAAAAGATCTGCTGGAAGGAAGGCATTAAGGCATCCCACATCAGTCCAGCGCGAGTGTAACCCGCAGGCCAAGATTTTGAAGGAATCGGACGAAGTAGAGTGATGGAACCAAAACCAAAGTACGTTTCCGACGTGCACAAGATGAAGCTAGCACACGGAAGAAACCCTCTGAACCAACCAATAATGAAAGCTGACACAGAGGCGAGAAATCCACCGATAGGGTCAAATGGAAATCCAGGTACTGCACGAATCCCAAGTGTGATAATGTGTGCTGACGTCGAACACAGGGGAAACCACTCGGTCAAAGACCCATGATGATGATCAAATGCTGAGCACGAGGTCACCTATCAATAATGAAAATAGGCCCAAGGTGCGGCTCTAGGCTTGCTCTAAAAGCAATGTGTCGTAGTCGATAAGAGACAAACCCGCCGGCAAGAAGTCAATGGGGACCTTCTCAAACCAGCACGAGCAGAAGATCAAAACATCTGATGTGATAGAACATGATACTGAAAAGACCGGGAAGGCCGACTGAATAATGAGTCAAGAGACACCGCAGAATGGCCGACTCAGGCTAGACTTCCCTTGAACAAAAGCACGACTCTGTGATGACCAAGGCGGTAAAAAAGTGACACTGTATAAGTCTGTCTTGCAGGAGGCAAAACAAACTCTCCATATGATTGGAAGAGATAACCAACCGGGGGAGAACTGACAAGTGAAACATGGTAAAGGCCGAACCTAGGTCAAACTAGAACCATCCCAAATGAAGGAAATATATATAAGTATATGTGCTTTGTTCAAGGGCGACAAAACTGACTCTGTACTGCCATCGAAATAACGAAGATACATCCCGTTCCCGCTCTTTTTGTTATATTTAATTTTTTTTTGTCTTTTTCATAATAAGCCTGAAAAAGAATAAAAGAATGCTATGATACAATGGATAGAACGAGTATCAAAAAAAAAACAGATGCACTAGTTCCGGGGTTTGGAACAATCCTATTCTCAATGCAAGGTGGCGAAAACTGGTCAGTGATACTCAGAGGAACGTTCCATCCATGGGTACAAAGGTGTCAAGTCGTGATAGCTAAGTGCATGCAACGGTTAACTTGTGCAGAAAGTCAAGGTCAAAAGTTGGCTTAAACATCGAGTCCAAATGAAGCCGGCTAAAGGCCAGGATAAACAAGTAGCCAATATGCAATGCGGTAATACAACTTAACGACACCAGGGAGCCTCTAGGGTATAAGCCAGAAAAATGATAAGTGATGAAGGAGAAGAATGAAGCTTCAACACGAAAGACATGGCGGGACGAAAGAGGACTCCCGAGCCTACATAAAAAGCAGCATGGGCAACAAGCGATAGCGAGGAACTAACTAGGAAGCCCATGTAAAGGAAGGCTCTACCATCAAGTCATGATTTTAAAAATCGGCGAGTGAAAATGGTATAATACTCATGACCTGATGGGATCAACCCTAAGGCAAGTGATCCGTATGGAGGCTAGAATGCAAGATGCAACGGAAAGTGATTCCCTAACCTATATGCCAGTGAAGATCATATACCTACCGTGAAGAGTCTGAACACATGGGCCAAAAACCGGGAAAAATCTCGAAAATGTCAAAATGTACCTGAAATATACCAAACTGGGCACTTCCAAGCAATCGAGTTATACAGCATAAGACAGATCGAAAAAATAAGCACAAGGAAATTTTTTTGCGAAAATTTTCAATACAACTGACCTCTATCCGGAAAGTGAAAGCATTTAGGGTATGGTACGATTCTGATGACATCCTTCTCCGAGAAGATTCCTGAGCTTCGACCCCCAAAAAATGCAATTTTTTAACTTATATGATTTTTTGGATTTTTTTTTTTTTTTTTTTTTCAATATATGTGAAAAATACAAAAACAAGCTATATACAAAAGCAAAATGCCAGGCCGAAGCCTAGGCATAATACTTTCTCAAAGAGAGCCCATTTCTGGGTTCCGCCAACGGGGGAGGCAACCAAAGGATTGCCTCAACCTTAAAAGGATCTACACCTATCCCCTCCGAAGGCACAAAGAATCCCAAAGACCGAGTGGATGTAATCGGACGAAGCTTTTGCCTAACCGGCTTAGCGTTTTCATACGTCTTGATCTCATGCTGGACGATAGATGGGTCTATGCCAGGCATTTCCTCATAAGACCAAAAAACATCCCTATACTCTTTGAAGAGCTCGGTATAGATTTGAACTTCTTCACGGGAACATTCAGCTCCAATGAAAACGTTCTCAATAATGTTGGGATTCCTGGAGATGTTCACCGGGATAGTCGGAGAGATCACAGCCATGTTCCCTTCAGCATAAACCTGTGCTGGTGCTAAGGGGCTCAAGACTGGGTGAACAGGTCCAGGAGACTGAGGACTTGGAAAACTAGCTTCGACTTCGCTCAAGTCGGGTAGGAAGTAAGACCGATGATGCAAGTCATCCCACGGTCTCTCTATACCTGTCATTGCTTCCAGGATGGCCTCTTCAGATGGAAGAGTGGTATCTAGACAATCATGGGCAGAAGAAGAAGTAAGCGTCCAAGCCGGAGCCACATCACCATCCAACTCTTCCGGCGAAAGAGGAGCTGGATCAGACTCTGCAGTGTCAACAACAGCCTGATATGCAATCTCAGCTGCAGAAATCGGGAATGCCATTCCACCCACTTGCCCTTCCTCCAAAGTGGCCGTTGGGGAAGGTAAGGTCCAAGGGTCCGAAAAATAATGAGTTCGAAAGAACTCTCTTCGAAGGGGAGCCTTGGAGGATGAAATAGCATTGATAGACACCTTAGGAGGAGGAAGATCAAAAGATCCCATCAGGGAAGAATACATTCCAACTCCCAGATTCTCGATAGGTGCCTTAGTATTGTCCAACGTAGGGACAGATGAGTCAGGAGGCGCATCCAGGTCTACAGGAGGACAGTCCAGTTGATCCACCGTAACTATCCTCCCTTCGTGGGGGAAACATACTATCCGAAATAGTGAAGATGCAATGGCATCCATATCATATATCCAGTTCCTCCCCAACAGAAGTTTGTAGTCCAAGGCTGCATCTACTACCTCAACCTCTATGTTAACGGTTTTGCCCCCAACACAGATGGGCAAAGTCGGGACAATACCATGGGGCCTATGAGAATGGCCATCGAATGCGGTAAGAATAGTGCTAGATGGAACAGCTTTGGGAGATCCTAGTGTCTTCCAGCATGTGAGAGACATCACGCAAGTAGAAGCACCCTCATCAACGACCGTGCGAAAGATATTAGTCTTCCGGTACGATGATTTAATATGGAAGGCCATATGATGAGGAAGTCTCTTCTTAAAATTCTTCATATCAAAGGTAATCAGAAGAGAAATTTTCGGATCTATAGCTCCAATGGCAGTGAGCAAAGCACTGCGCTGAGCCGGACAAGACTGGAGTACCTCTAAAGCTGACATAGCACAAGGACTCTGCGCCAGATCTTCTACAATCGAGTAGTTCTAGGCAGCCCTCATGTTCGGATTAATCGTTGACCGCTTAGAGGATGCCTTCGGTATCCGAGGCATAGACTCGACAGTTGGCTTCGTGATATGAAGCGGCTCGGTAGCATCAGGAACTTCCTTAGCTTTCGAAGATTCCTCTCCGCCATAATCACGGGATCTCGTAGCGACATCCACGTGAGCACTCATCATAAAGATATTCGATGGAATTTCCCCTTCCTGAGGACCTCCAGAGGAAGCCCCGGGATTTTGATTCGCGCCAGCAATTAATTGCTGCCCTTGGGGAAAAGGGTTTGTTAGCACAGCCTGGGAACTAGAAGAACCCTGCTGAGATAACAGGCGCTGAGCATCCTGAATTTTCGGGCAAAGATGCGTGAGATGGTCTCCGGCACAAAGCTTGCACGGAAACTTAACTTTCTTTTTCTCCTTTTGCCCTTCACCAACACGCTCGTTGGTCTTATTTGCATTGCCCTTCCCATTCTTTCCCTTCTTCTTGTTATTACGTCCCTTCTTCTTCCCATCGGACTGTTGATTTCCTTTGGGTTCAGAAGATTGGACAGCATTAATGGACAAAGACTGGGAAGGTGATGAATCAGCAGGCACAGCCTGACCAGAAGAAGCAGATTGTAAAGACAACTGCTGCAATTGAGAAAGCAGGCTGGCTGCACTACTACCGACCGATCCGACAAGTCCGTCACCATGCGGACCAGGTTTAGGTTTCGATAGATCCAATTTGGAGCGAGGAGCATTAGGCAAATACTTGTAAAGCATGCCGGACTGAGAATAGATCAACTCTAACTGCTGGGCCCTAAAGATGGCCTGCTCCTCGGAATATACCCCTGACATGGATACATCTTTTGAAATATCTGACTGTAGTGACTTCAAAAACCACTCGAGAAGGAACTCACCTGGAATATGGGCTTTGATAAGCCTCTTCCTTCTCCTCCATTCCTGAATATGATCAGAAATGTGAGTTGCCTCATCCTGCTTAAAATTAGCCAGGAGTTCGGTCCCAGCCTCATATATGACGGGCAACTGGAAATGGTTAAGAAAAGTGACAGCCAGTTCTCCAAATGTGGCGAAACTGCCCCCAGTAAGCTCTATATACCACTTCGCGGCGTTTCCGGTTAAGGTGCGCTGAAATAATCTCAATCTAATCGAATCGTCGATCAGAGAGTTGGATGAACACCATAAGTGGAATGTGGTGACATGGTCTGCCGGATCTTCACCATTCTTACCTTCAAACTTAGGAATGTCTGGAGGAAGTTTGGTTGGAACCGGAGGCCAACCCGGACTATACTGAATCGGGTCATTAGTTAACTTCGCCAAGTCTGGCAAGTTTAACGTTGCCAGAAATGGTAATCGCGGCGGAGCCTGAGAATTCCATCCTTGATGGGATGGATTTCCCACATTCCGAAAAGAATAGCCTGGATTTGATGAGGCACCAGGCTGCCAGAAAGGACCCGTAGAAAACGGAGAAGAACCTCCTCCCCACGCCGAGTTACCAAGACCCAGACTAGTTCCCCCCGCTGAAGTATTGACTGAAGATGTAAGCCCCTGGTAGGGGTTCCATTCATTAGATAGAGGAGAAAAAGACTGATAAGCACTCGATGCAAGGAAAGAAGCATTCCCTGGATGACTCGCGATGAACTGATTCCCTGCCCCCGACGTTGCAAACATAGGATTCCACCCCATAAAAGCAGTCGAACTTGGCCCCTAAGCCCAAGGATTGAAACTTTGGGTCTGGGACGTAAAAGGAAACGACCCTAAAGAAGGATTGGGACTAGGAATATGCCCAGTCCCAAAGGGGAAACCCTGAAAAGAAGGTGATCCACTAGCCATGTTGGACATGGGCGTAGATCCAGCTGCACCGGCGGTAAAGGAAAAAGAGGGATTTCCAGCAATGGACATCCCTGAAACAAAGGGACCAGATTGAGAAGCATATGCTTGGGTGAACCCGGAGCCAAACATAGCAGTGCTAGAAGCACTCGAAGATAGAGCAAGAGTGCCCCCTGCCTCGACAGAAGCAGGGGTCTGAATGCCCGCAGCACTCACGGTAGAAGCCGCATTCCCAGTCGTGGCCATCGAAAGATAAGAAAGATAAGGAAGATCCGGCGGTCTCTCAGACTCCGGTCCGATGTACTCTATAACAAACGGATGATTAAGAGGAAGAGGAGATGGACCTGTAGCTGCAGGCTCAGGTATATCTTCTATCTGAAAATCTTCCTCCTGAGGAAACAATACCCTCGAGGTGAGCGAAACGCTCCTCTCGGAACCGACACCGGAATCAGCAATGAAACCTTCAGACCTTAGTGGAGGATCTCTCTCCACAGCGTCAGACTCTACGGGGTGAAAACCACCTGCTAGATCGCTCCTACGCCTTCTCGAAGAAGGCTCTGCACTCTCGGGAGATAACCCCCGGACTCTCCTCGAACGTCGAGGCGCTTGATCAGCCACTTTTACAAATTTATTATATTAGACTCAAGAAAAGTGAAAAGCTAGGCAAGCTAGGAGCAAAGAGCACTCACTAAAAACAAAACCCTGAGAAACAGCAAGCAAACAGCCTCCAAGTATTTCCGCTCCGGGTGATGAGGACCGGACACCAAAATACAGGAAAGCGAAGTATAGGACCTTCCGAAAGCAGTCTGGGATGATTAGGGCCCGGAACAACTAGCGAAGGTATCAGAAACAGTTACGCCGACCTCCTAACAACAGCCTTTGCCGGCTCAAGCACCCAAGCTTCGCAAGGGCACCCCCCAGAAGTACTGCTGGAAGTGATGCGACGTCTGCCTCAGGTACCACGGGTATTCCCCCCGCAGTCACCTGTGTGGAACCTAGGAACAACAACTATGGACACCAATCCGTATCAGAAGCTGGGCGGAACGGTCTTGAGGTTAGATTCAGCTAATCGGAGGGGGGGGTATCCCTCTTCTTAACCTTCACTTCCCCTCGCGCTTGACTCTCGGATGAGAGCTTTCCCAGTCCACCTCACGGAGTTGGATTTCGCTCAATTAGTAAACTTCTATGTCTGTTTGAGCGGCCTTGGAGAGTTAACTCTCCTCTCTCCTATTCCAAGGCCCTACAACCTAGCTAGTTGGTGATTGACTCTAAATAAAACTTGCTAGTTGATTTTAGATTTAATCGCTTATTTTAAGGGCTGTTGTATTAAGTCACGAGGATATGGAATTGAAACCAATGATGTTCTGACGCAAAAGAAATTAATAAAAACCTGACTACATGCACATGCAGTTCTTAGTCTTTCGATGAAGAGCAATTTCTATGTAAGTTCTACGAGGCTAAAAATGTATTTTTCTTTTCGAATTACAAACTCACACGCACAAAAATTAAGAAGCTAACTAAATGATTCAATGCACTTAATGCAAATGACCACTAACATGTAAATTCTAAGATGCAGAAAGTCCCTTGAAACAAGGTGAAATTTCCCAAAAGGCTCCTTCAGTTTCAACTAATCTTTTGATATCCAGAAAGCTAATTCTTGCAAACAAGAACTCTCAATATAAGACACCAAAATACTCAACAAGAAGAAGAAGAAATCAAAAGACAACCTCCCTTCACAATCAAGCGAGAAACTAGAAGCAAGAAACTTCACTAAAGTCCCAAAAGATGAAGCCAAACGAAAATGAAAAAGGCAACAACAAAAACAAAAACAAGAAACAATGTTTTTTGAGTTTTTGATATGCAAAAAACAAAAAGCAAAACAAATGTTTTTTGTGCTTTTCAGTTTTATAAAACAAGAGCTTCAAGAAAACCAAGAACAACTATCTCAATCCAAGCCAAAATGAGACCGAATTTGAAGCATAAACTCCAACTATGCCCCCAAACCTTATAAAACTAATGATAGCAAGATCAATAAGGGCAACGGAAGACTAAAAACTCAATCAAATAGCCAAGAGAAATAGTGCAAATTTGTTGCAACACAAAACTCCAAAGAAACAAGAAAAGATCTTCAAAAAATGCAACAAAACCCTAGCTTACGAAACTCAAGAAAACCAATCGAAAACAAAGCAAAGAACGCAATGCAAAGCACAACACAAAGACAGGAGCGAGTCAGTGAGCAAAAGCTCTCTGTTCTGATAAAGCAGAACAGCCAAGAACGCTCAGAAAGCGATCTTGGAACTCAATCCAGGAGTGCTAGCACCAACAAGAACACTTCGCCAAAAAGATCAGTTTTCGGGAAAAAGAAAGAGAACCAAGACTTAAAACCACTTCTGTCACACTCTAGTAAGTACAAAGACTCTGCAAACACAGGCTTCCACAGCCAGAAAAGACCAAAAACACCAGAATCTTGAAATTTCAAATTCAGCCTAGGTATACGCGACCTTGCAGCTATGCAACAGGCGTGTATACGCGTCTGTGTCGAGGGAAATCCGCGTGTACGCGGATCCTTCTACACAAACTCGCGGGTATACGCGACTGTGTGCAAGAAAAACTGCGTATACAAAGAAAGATAATGAAAAATAAAAGTACAAGCCTGGGAAAGGTATAAAAGCTTCAGACTGACTGCAAGAAAGCAAACTGGACTGTAAAAGACAGAAAAAACTGTTGGTATCCTACCAAACGGCTGAAACAACCCAACAGGAGAATCACAAAAATGTGATCCCCAGTGGAGTCGCCAGTTCTATTTCGGGGATTTAACACCCTAGAGGTTGGTTGGGATTCAACCTCCACAGAGCAGGGGCGTACTACTTAACAGAGACTCACACGATCATGCACGGTCATGAAAACGAAATAGAGCAGAATGAGAGGTTTACCCGTTGGTCCTACGTTTGAAGTAGATCCACGTGGAGTTCAAACTCCCTGCAACCGTCCTTCCTCTTTCACCTGAAATACAAGAAGAAACCAACACAAAGGACAAGTTGTACAGTATATTTCTACTCTATATGTTAGCGAGATTCATATAAAACATTAAATAAATCATCATAAATGCTTGTATAACAAATATTCTTCATACATTAAAGCATACACTAACACGTTTACTTCGGGAACAGCATGATACTTCTGTATTATAAAAATATTACGTACAAAAGTAAGTGGAGAGATCACCTGATCCTTCCAAGGCCTTCGCAGACCGTCCTCCGGATCCGTCCAGCCCTTGCCTCGCTAAGACTCCTTCCAAATGAGTGCATACGAGATAACATATAAAGGGATGTGTATCTCAAGGAAACAAGGGTTTCCTGAAATGAACTAGGAAAGTGCAGGAGGCACGGGGAATCAGACTTGGATAGGGAACCAACAGAGTATAATAATAATAATTCTCTCTCCCCCTTAGGCCATACATATGAGGTCCTTTTATAGTCCCTCCAAGTAGTTTCAGCAGTTGGAAACAGTTGGCCACGGGCTGGGGTAGTTGAACTACCTGAGTAACTATCAACCCAGCGCGAAATTAGGGATTTTTATATATTTTTTTAATCATTAAAATGGCATACGCGGAAAAGTCTAGTTGTACTAGCGTATACACGCGGAAAAACACGGGCATAGTCGCGTATGAAGGATTTTCCACTGTTTTTAAGTGAATTTGTCCAAGTCTGTAGGAATGGGTGCCCATAAATCCATGTAGCAATCATGAATCATGTCAAGGTGAGAAATGATGCTATAACAGGGAGGCTGGAGGTGGGCAGGAAAATGGCTATGTATTGGTACAATTTTTCCTAGATCAGTGTGATAAAAATGGTAGAGTGTATGAGGTTCTTGTGAGCACACATGCATTGTATTGTTTCATGATTCCTTGGCTGATTATACAATAAATATGGAGGGGTTTTTAGCATTTTCTTTCCCTAGGAAAATCTTGTTTTGTGTGATTGATTTACTTTTTTCTCTTGCTTGCATGTGATTGAGAAATCGTGATTCATATTCCACAAATATTGTAGAAGGATTCAATATTTGGTTTTAGTACATTGCATGATCGGATTGAATCCATTGGTGTAATTTGTACATGGTATCAGAGCGGCAATAATCAAAATAGTGGAGAAGAAATTGAGTTTGTGTTGAATAATATTCAAATTTGCAAATACTTTCTTTGGAGTTAGAAGCGGAAAAAGGTGTATTTCAATGGCTTGAGACTCGAATATGCACTCGAGGGAAGTTCAAATTATATTGCATGGAAGGATGGGATGGAGGCCGCGTTGGAAGAAAATGGGTTGAAGGAATTCATATATAATGATATTCCCAACCTCACAGTAGCAGATGCCCAAATTTTTTATTTATGGAAGAAGAAGGTAGAAAAGGCGAGGAGGATATTGTTAGAGGGAGTTCAATATCATATTGTCTCAAGTCTCCATGGAAATGCAACTCCATATGCTATGTGGAAGGCCTTGATAGATTTGTTTCAAAGCATCAGTGACCAAATGAAATTGGCACTCAAGGATAAGCTTAGGAAAATAAAAATTGAGAAGGGCGACACAATCTAGAAATACTTGACCAAGTTCACTTAATGTCGAGATGAGCTTGGAAGTGTTGGGATTACTATAGCTGACGATGACTTGGTGGGCCTACCACTTCTATGCCTTCCCAAGTGCTGGCATAGTTACCAAGGCTCTATCAATTGGATGGAGAAGTTACCATATTGGGAGCGAATATGGTCAGATTTAGTAGAATAAGAGTTTTGGCGGAATACCAGGGATGGATCCTCATCCAAGACTGATGATGAGGAAAATTGTGCATTGGATGGTAAGGCAAAGAAGGGGAAGGGGAAGAAGTCCCATTCCAAATATGAGACTAGCAAAGAAGGAAAAATGTGTGACATGTAAAAGGTGAAATGTTTTTACTGTCATGATCATGGACACTATGCCACAAATTTTCCACAAAAGAATAAGAACAAAAAGAAGGCTCTAGGAGTTTCAGTAGGTGAAGCTTTGGCCTCACAGTTTGAGTTGGACTTCTCTCTCATCACATGCATGGCATTAATTGTGATGGGATCTATGTGCTACTTGGATAGTGATCATCTTTACACATGACATCAAACAAAGAAATCTTTAGTATCTTGGAGGAAAAGGATCTTCAAATGCACATTGAGATGGGTGATGACCAGAGAAAATTTTAAGGGTGGAAATTTATCTTAAAGAATAGAAACAATGGCAAAACTTTCTAGGTTCTAATATGAAAATTATAAAATGTTTGGCGATATCTCTATAAAAATATTTACGTTTATAATTATTTTATATTGCTTTCTATAAAATTTTGGCGATTTTAAAGGTAAAATAATTTTATAGTATAAAATTTGGGCGATTTTTTTTTGGAAAATTTGGAAACTGACGAATCTTTATTTTTGGAAAAAGCATGGAAAATTAGCCCACTTGCGAATATTAGCCCCTAAAATTTTCCTTGGTGATGATGGGAGGTATAGTGCTACCAGGATTGGTACAATTACTTTCCAGAGACAGTCATGTAAACCTTTCATATTAAAATATGTCATGCATGTAACAAGCTTGAAAAATAATTTAGTTTCAGTTGCTATATTGGAGGATCTTGGATATGATGTGGTTTTCAGTGAAGGAAAGGCATTCCTTCATCACAAAGCCACAGGACGGGTAAAGAATATTGGGGTTTGTGTGAAGAACCTCTACAAACTTGATGTAGATGGTTGCACAAAATTGAGAAGTAAATCAGGGGAGGTGGTGAGTGGGGATACAAGTGAGTTATGGGATAGGAGATTGGGCCATCTACACCACAGTTCTTTAAGGATCATGCAACAGATTTCTACAGGTCTACCAAAGGTTAATCTTGCATAGATAGACACATGAAAGGGATGTACCATGGGGAAGTACACTAAAGCAAATTTTCATGAGAAGGAGAGCCAAGCAGTGGTAATAATTGAGAGAGTTCACCTAGATGTGTGTGGACCATTCTCTACACCTTCCACAGAAAATCACAGATATTATGTGATTTTTGTTGATGGTTTTTCTAGAAAGTGTAAGATATTCTTTCTATAGAAGAAATATGAGCCTTTCTCCAAGTTTTTTCAGTTCAAAGCACTAGTACATAAAGATATAGGGAAGAAGGTGAAGGCTCTAAGGAGCGAAAATGGTGCTGAGTATATCTCTAATGAATTCAAGAACTTCTGCACCAAAGAAGGAATTCAAAGATAATTGATTGCACCTCATAACCCACAACATAATGGGGTTTTAGAAAGAAATAACATAAAAATTGTGGGAGAAACACGAGATATGTTACATGATCAGGGCCTACCATTGTATTTGTGGGAAGAGGCATGCAAAAAAGAAGTATTTGTGCAGAACCGTAGTCCTCATCGGATACTTGGCATGAGCACACCAGAGGAGGATTTTTTAGGTAAGAAACAAGATGTTTCATATTTTAAAACTTTTGGTTCATCTTTCTATTTCCATGTGACCAAACATGCCAGGAAGAAGCTAGAACCAACAACAGAAGTTGGGATATTTTTGGGGTACAGTGATACTCCCCACAACTATCGGGTGTATTTTTCGGCTAACAAGATGACAGTTGTTAGGAAATATGTTAAATTTGATGAGGAGAAGCCATGCGATTGTCCCTTGAGAGGGAGATTGAATTGCATGTAGTTGAGGAACTATTAGTTCCAAAGGATGAACCTCAGGATGTGGAGCAGCCAGAAGCAGAGGATCCTGGAGTGCTAGAAACCACTCATACAGAGCCATCCACCAGAAATGGTAGGAAGCGCAATAGAGAGGTTGAAAAATTGATGCTAGATGCAACATAACATGTAGGTGCACCTACATCACAACGTAAGCAGAGAAGGTCCCCAGACAGGTACAATGGATACATGGCTCTTATGAGCGAGTGTATTTTCATAGAACCATCCTATTTTGAGGAAGCAGTGCAGCAACCAACATGGGTTGATGCCATGGTTGAAAAGTATGACTCCATTATCAGAAAAAGTGCATGGGAAGTGGTCCCAAGACTAGTGGGGAAGTTAGTGGTCTGATCCAGGTGGATCTACAAGGTGAAGAAAGTAGCAGATGGGAGTGTGGAGAAATACAAGGCGATATTTGTGGCTAGAGGATTCTCATAGGTAGATGGGATTGACTATGAGGATACTTTTGCACCGGTTGCAAGGTAATCATCGATTAGATCCATCCTTGAAATCTCAGCGTAGATGGGGTGGCAGATACATCAGATGGATGTAAATACAACATTTCTTAATGGAGTTATTGAGGAAGATGTGTACATTGAGAATCCAGAAGGTTTTTAGACCTCTAACATAGAGTCACATGTGTGCAAACTCGAGAGAGCATTGTATGGGATGAATCAAGCACCTCATGCTTCATACACTAGGATCGACAGCTATTTCACTGGGTTGGGCTTCACAAAGAGTGAAGTGGATGAGAACCTATATCATATTGTGGTTCATGGTAGGCTTTTGATTATTGTACTTTATGTTGATGATCTTATACTGACAGGTGATGAGAAACTCATAACTTCTCGCAAAAAGGATCTTGCAAGTGAGTTTGAGATGAAGGACATGGAGCTCTTGCACTATTTCCTTGCCTTGGAAATATGACAAAGAGATGGGGATCTATTTGTATCTGAGGGAAATTATGCCAAGGATATCTTGTGGAAGTTCCACATGGAGGGAAGGAAACCCATGGAGATTCCTCTTGCAGGTAATTGGAGGAAGGAGGATGATAATTCAAGTGAGGTAGTGGATGCTACTATTTACATGCAGCTTGTGGGTTCACTTATGTATTTGGTGAACACATGACCATACATATGCTATGTAGTTAACCAACTTAGTCAAGCTATGGTTAAGCCTACCAAGATTTTTTGGAAGGTGGGAAAGCATATGTTGAGATGTGTCAGGGGCACTATAGAGTATGGATTATGGTACATATGGATAGAGGGAGTGAAGCTTCAAGGCTTCACCAATGCAGATTGGGTAGATAGTCCATCAGATAGGAAGAGCACATTAGGGGGCACTTCAACATAGGATCATCAATAGTTTCTTGGTACAGTAGGAAGAAGATATCGGTGGCACTCAGTTCAACTGAGGCATATTACATGGCAGCTAGTCAGGTTGCATGTGAGGCCATCTGGATGAGGAAGATACTTGTTGGTTTGTTTGGTCATCAGATGTATCCAACGGTGATACATTGTGATAACCAGAGTTGCATAAAACTCTGGGTTAATCTGATATTCCATGACAATTCAAATCATATTAACATCTGGTACGACCATCTCAGAGATTGTGCTCAAAGGCGCATTATGTTGTTGCATTACATTCCCACGGAAGATCAGGATGCAGATATCTTGACGAAGGCGCTTGTGAAGAGAAAATTCGAATACCATAGAGGTAGGATTAGGGTAGCAGATAATCCCTTTCTTGTTGAGAGGGAGTGTTGAAATTCAACAAGAAAATGAACATACTAGTGTGGGATTCCAGGTCACACAGGAGTGAGAAATTCAGTGACACATTAGTGCTAATGTGGACGTCCATTTTTTATATAAATTGGAAAATAAAATGTAATCTTATCACATAGAAACTTGTAATAGTTAAGTAAGTGTGATAGATTTAGTGAGCTCAAGAATTTCGAGTTGAGGGTCAAAGGATAGGCATGTAGAGTGATTCTATTATTTACAGGGTCCAGTTGCAGTTGTAGCACTAGTGTGGTGTCTGTGCAATTAGTTAACTCAGATTAATTGAGTTAAAATCAGTTTAACTAGTTCTAACTTATTGATGAGCTAGTGGAATATCAAGTGAATTAAAATAGATTTAATTCGCAAGTAGTGATCTACCAAGTAACAGATGATTCACTATTAATAGTTGCATGCATTCCAATTCTGATGATGACCTAGTTGAGACAAAAGTTAAAGGCAAGTAAACTATCAGTTGTATTATTAGAGAATTTCTCGAGTGCAATTATAAAACTACATGAATCCCATGATGGATTACACGGTCAAGGAAGATTGGAATTCCTATTTAATAGGAATTATTTTTCCTAGGGATTGCGTGATCAAGGTGGGTTGAAGGAGAGTAGGAAATTGGCTGTGTATTGGTCCAATTTTTCCTAGATTAGTGTGAGACAATTGTTACAGTGTATGAGGTTCTTGTGAGCACACATGCATTGTATTGTTTCATGATTCCTTGGTTGATTATACATTAAATATGGAGGGGTTCTGAGCACTTGCTTTCCCCAGAAAAATCTTGTGTTGTGTGATTTATTTACTTCTTTCTCTTACTTGCATGTGATTGAGCGATCATGATTTATATTTCGCAAATATTGTAGAAGGATCGAATATCTCATATTAGTACATTTCATGATCAGATTGAATCCATTAGTGTAATTTCTACAACTAATGGGTAAAATATGATAATTCATTTAGATATCCACTCCAACCCAAATTCATCCATATTCTTTTGCATCTAGATTTAATAAGTATAAACTCCTATTTATTTAATAGGTAGAGGTTCCCTTTGAAGCAATCATTTCTTTATCATGTCAACATTTTGGATATTAATGAATGCACCTTTCACATCAATGATAACACATGTGCAACATGAGGTTCCCTTGATATTCATTTGGTGTCAAGAGGATTTTTCTACCTCTTAATTCCCTAGGGAATTTGGCTTCATGATTCACTCATCCAATGGAAATGATATTTGATCGGAGGAAACATTATGCGTGTGTTGATGGCCTGTGGTTCTATTTGCATCACCATGCCTTCCTTAATCGATGCTAAATTATCACCTCCCTCCAAGTGAAAAAATTAGTTGGAAGTAACCAATAAGTGGTGTGGTTAATAATTATAAGTTGATATACTAGATGAGGAAGGGTAGGTACCTTAAAGGAAATATGTGAGTTCATGCAAATTACATATTACCACTCTATCTTGTGCTTTTTGAATGTAGGACATGAAACATGGGATGTAGAACATATGAAGTAGAGCCCTATATGAGATAAGTAGTTATAGGACATTTTTCTGAAGTAGGAGGATTTGGGTGCATTGAAATGAACTTGGTATATAAGAGGGAGATTAGAGTGATTTTTTTCTTGTTGAACAATAAGCCTATCCTAGGAATGAATAATGGAAACATGCATATACTAAAAAAATGACAGTGAAAATATGGTTTGTCGTTATTTAATTTTTTCTACAATAATCCATTTACATGTTCTTATTCTGCACTAAATTGGCACTAGACATTAAGTAAACCTAGTGAAAATGAAATAAATGGAAACAATTTATTTTTTTTCCCAAAGGAGAGATGGTGAAAAGTTGTTAAGTATCCACTTCCTCAAATTTTTTACTTTGCATATTTTTTTTAAATTCATCCTTTAATGTTCTTCTTGTTCCTCTTATATTTCCACCAATCATTAAGTAAACATGGTTGAAATGGAATGAATGGATAAAATTAATGAATTTGTCTTGTTTTGTGCCCTACAAGTGCTCTTCATTAACCATACCAATACTACAATGGATTCTACTATGCGGCAATGATGGTGAGGTAGTCAAGTGTTAAGAAGGTGGTAAGCCATCTAAAGATGGATATGATGAAGTCATCCAAATTCCAAAAACATGGCTAAATGCTAGAAAGAAAGCTAAATTAACAAGGTAGATTAAAATCCTATAGTTGTCCAATTCCGAATGTTGAACCCCTTGGTTAAACTGAGAGGGGGGGGGGGGGTGAATCAGTTTAATGCAGTCATGTTCTTATTAAAATTTCTTTAATACTCATTCACATCCTCATTTTGTGATCAACTTAATATAAAATGGAACAACAATCTTAATAAGTGAGAAGGAGGTATTAAGCAGAATAAATATATAGTATCAACACATAATCATCATGCATATAGACAACAGATATAAGTGGAAACCCATAAGGGAGAAAACCACATCTTATTATTGTTGTGATGGAAAGGCAAGCTCCAACTCCCTCTCACCACTGATTTTCTGTAGGCTCCTACCTACAGGAGGCTAAAACCTCAATTCTGTAAGCTACAACTTGCAAGGAAGCTCCAACTCCCATCAATTTTCTGCAGGCTAGAACCTACAGGAGACTTCTACCTCAGCCAGCTACAACTAACATCTATCAAGCTACAACTTGATATGAAAGCACCCACTTCCTCACTCTTTCATAAAAAACACATGCTGATTTACCTGGATATCAGCTCTGTTTTATTCCTTCTTCACTGCTGTCCACCAGCCTTCATATCTGCCTTATATCATCTCTGAACCATCACAGCTTCTCTATCTGCTCCTCCTTCTTCTTACCCTCTCTGCCTCATTTCTCCATTCTCTAGCCTCACTATGCATATGTTGGTAACATTATTTATGGAGATCACCTCATGGCTGTTTTCATTCCACAGGGAATTCGAAATGAACAGGTATGACGCTTTGCCTTCCCCCCATTCGTTTCCTCATTCTTCAGTTCAAGTTATTCATGAGATTTAGTCATTACAACAGTCATGGATTTTTTCCTATGCCTACAGAGGCTTGCCTTTACATCGCAAACAATATAAAATTAATTAAAACATTTACATTTACACTTGCAATAGATATATTTGATTCAACCCTTTTCAGTTCGTGGCTCACTGTATGTTTGTCTTTTCTGCTACTGTCGTTGTCTTTTCAATTTCTGCTGTTATGCTATAGTTCTGCTGCAAAACCCATGATCTGCATACCAATGCTCTTTAATTTACAAGCCCAAATATCCGATGGCTACAAATTCTGATTTCAATGCGATGACCGCCGATCGGACGATTGCAATTAAATCACACTTTCACAATCGCAAACTTCAATGGCTTGTTCCATTGCTCTGCCTCCACACCGATGCGATGGCCCCACACTGCATTGACATATATATTGGCTCATATATACTTACCGGCTCACCTTTATTCATCCTTCAACTTTGGTCTAAACACCTCGGTGCCAACATATATTAAACCCTATGTTAATATATCAAAATTTGTTTTATGACCCAATGACGAAGATTCATTTGCGGAAGCTTTTCTTTTACATGAAGCCCACACTACAGGGACGCTTTGCCTCATTTAACTTTCCAAATCCGACAGTTGACATTCCATCGCACTATCGCTATCTCAATCGCAACCTTTTGTTGTCCGATGTGCCTTTGGCCACTGATCTCTGCCAATGCGATGAGCAAAGGGTCCCACCAGCTATCAACCAACTCAACGCTCGATCCAACAGTTACAAATAACCATGATCTAATGGTTGCGATTGGATCGCACCATCACAATCGCAAGGTTCAGTGGTTCATTCCCTTACTCTTCCGCTGCACTCATTAGGGGAATTTTGAGGTCTAAAATGGGCCTCCTAAGGAAATTATAAAATAATAGTGGAAAAAATCTAATAAGATTTGATGACATCATCAAATTTTAGAGGGAAAATTGAAAAAACTACTTTTTCAATTCATATTTTCAACTTATCTCCCAAATTTTTTACTCAAATTTCGAGCGGGATTACTCGTTGGATGCAGAATTTAATTCCCCATCCAAGGAGTACTATCTGCATACTGATGGCTGTTTAAAAATGAGAATACATAAAAACGTGATTACAATCACGTTTTTTATGTATTTCTTATTTTTCGTGTAGTAGAGTTCATCGAAAGTATGCAACATGGGTACTCCTTGGATGAGGAATTAAATTTCGCATCCAACGAGTACTCCCGCTCGAAATTTGAGTAAAAATTTTGGGAGATAAGTTGAAAATACGAGTTGAAAAAGTAGTTTTATTATTTTATTGTTTTTTAATATTTTTACCCTTTTATTTAAAAAATGGTGAATCATCCCCCATGGTTGACATCATCATCTTGAATCCTATTGGTTGTTATAAAGTTTATTTTTGTTGTACATTTTTCTTATGAGGCCCATTTTAGACCTCAAAATTCCCCTAATGGATGCGATCAGAGATCGCCGATGCGATGAGATCTCCACTGTCGATCTTCTATCTTCGATAAGATCTCCGCCGTCGATCTTCAACACTTTCGCTTTAAGCCTTAACATTAAGACTCTGCCTTTCGCGTGATGCGACCACTATCATATCTTCACTGATATTGATCTGACGTATATCACATTCACAATATACCTTCTGTTTAACATTTCCAAATGTCCATGCACTTTTCCCATGCGATCACCGTTGGATCTTTGCCCCATCACATTGGACGGCTATCGCGTTACTTTAACCCTTGACCTTTAATTCCAAAAAATTACGCAAAATAGGTAGTTTTAGTATTGTGACGTGTCGTAATATGATATGATTGCGTTCCAAATGGAATAAACCACTCATGGCCCAAAAGCTGTGCGAAACCAGTGGTATGGTTTCCCAAAAACCACTTTCCTTGCGGGCCCCACTCTAATTACCTTTGTTTGTTTAACTCGACCTTAGGAATAGTGTTAACACTTTTGGGAATGTTTTGGCAATGAATCGCTTTAATGAAACTCTTTTGTACCCATGTGACAACCTTCAGAACATTATAACAAAGCACTCAGACCAATGTTAATTATAATGCGAACTCATATCATCGCATCACATTGCAAATACAAACACTTGCCTTATGTTTTGTGATTTCGGTCTCTGCTGATGTGATTGTCACTATTGATCTGCCCAGATCTATGGTCCTTACTGTTTTTGTTCCTCCTGAGCTTGTTCTGTATTAAAGTGCACATTTCTCTCCTGAGCTTGTTCTGTATAATCTCTGACCCTTGCTGTGTCTTGCAACTCCACTGCCTCTGCTTCATCTGTCGCTTCTGCTTCAATTCACTACCTTTGCTTCATCTGTTGCCTGAGCTTCAATTCACTACCTTTACATCATTTGCTGCTTGAGCTGCCTCTTTTTGCTGCTCTTGCTGCCTCTGCTCCTTGTCTGTTTCCTTTGTCTTATTGCTGGTTCTTCTTTGTTCTTTTGCCTTAGTGATAGTTCAGGTGTTGCTCCTTTCTTCTCCTTTGCCATCAATGACAATATTTCCAACAGTCTCCCCCTTTGGCATTGATGGAAATACTTTAATACTCTTCTTTTGCTTTCTTTTCCTCCCCCTTTGACATCAATGGAAAAGGGTTGCACATTTCCTAGTGTGGTTTCCAAATCTTGTCCATAATACTTTGATCTTGAAGAATTGTTCCATGCACTGCTCACTTGCTCTGGCTCTTTTGTGACAATATTTTTTGACTGATCTCCCCCTGGAATGATGCTTTCTTTTCTGATCTCCCCCTAGAATGATGCTTTCTTTTATGTGAGAGAGTAACATCTGCAGACACTACCCCTAGTTTGTCTCTTAGATATTCGAATGGTTCTTTAGCAAGAGGTTTTGTGAATATGTCTGCTGTTTGTTCCTTTGTTGGTACATATTCCAACTTCACTACTTTATGTGCTACTTGTTCTCTGAGGAAATGGTACTTAATTGGGATGTGCTTTGTTTTTGAATGAAATACAGGATTTTTTGATATACTTATTGCACTTGTATTGTCACATTTGATTGAAATGGGATCATCCATGCTTACCTTCATGTCTTGGAGAGTTTGTTTCATCCACATTACTTGTGTGCAACATGTTGCTGCTGCTATGTATTCCGCTTCTGTTGTAGATAGAGAGATAGAAGTTTGCTTCTTGCTTAGCCATGCCACCAGAATTTTTCCCAAATAAAATGCACCTCCACTTGTGCTTTTCCTGTCATCCACACAACTGGCCCAATCTGCATCTATGTATGCTGTCAATGTGAAGCTTTTTCCTTTTGGATACCATAGGCCATAATGTGAAGTACCTTGTAGATATCTAAATATTCTCTTGATTGCAAGTAAATGATTTTTTTTTGGTGCTGCTTGATATCTTGCCACAAGTCCTACTACCAACATAATGTCTGGTCTAGAAGCTGTTAGGTATAGTAGACTTCCTATCATGGATCTATAAAGTTTTTGATCTACATCTGTTGATCCATCATTAGCACATAGTTTGCATCCAGTGATCATGGGAGTTGACACAGGTTTGCAGTCTTCCATTTGAAACCTTTTCAAAATTTCTCTTAAGTATTTTTCTTGTGAAATGAATATTCCTGTGTTCTTTTGTTGAATTTGAAGTCCTAAATAGAAGGTGAGCTCTCCAATCATTGACATCTCAAACTCTAATTTCATTTCTTCAGCAAATCCTTTTGCTAACTCATCTTTGTTGCTTCCAAACATGATGTCATCTACATACACTACTACAATTAAGAGTTCATTTTCATTAGCCTTTATGTATAAATTGTTGTCTACTCCTCCTTTCTTGAACCCTTGTTTTTGCAAGTATTTGTCCAGCCTTGAATACCATGCTCAAGGAGCTTGTTTCAGATCATATAAGGCTTTCTTTAATCTGCACACATAGTCATGTTTTTCTATTAATGAGAATACTACAGGTTGTTCCATGTAGACTTCTTCCTCTAGATATCCATTTAGGAAGGTAGACTTCACATCCATTTGATATACCTTGAAATCATGATAAAATGCAAAGGCCAAAAACATTCTGATTGCTTCCATTCTGGCTACAGGGGAAAAGGTTTCATCATAATCAAGACCTTCAATTTGTGAATATCCCTTGCATACAAGTCTAGCTTTATTTTTGATTACCTACCCTTGTTCATTCATCTTATTCTTGAATATCCATTTTGTGCCAATGACATTTTTCCCACTGGGTCTTGGAATTAATTCCCAGGTATTTTTCTTCTCAATTTGGTCCAGTTCTTCATTCATAGCATTTACCCAGTTTTTGTCTTTGCTGGCTTCTTCGAACTTCTTTGGCTCTATTTGAGATAGCATGGCTAGGTATACTTCTTCTGTCTGTTCAGCAATCTCTCTTCTTGTCTGGACTCCCACACTCTTGTCCTCACTTCTAGATGATTCTTTTGAGTGTGTCTTGAGGGACCTTTTGAGTTTAATTCAGTATCTTTTGTTGTCTTGCTCAGTTCATCATTATCTTGGTTCTCTTCCTCATGATCATCTGGAGGATTGCTGCATCTTGTGCTTCTTGTTCTGTTTGGTAGATCTTCATCAAATGTTACATCAATGCTTTCCACAATTTTTGTAGTGTTTTGTTGTAGCACCTGTAACCCTTACTCTTGGATGCATATCCTAAAAATATTCTTTCATTAGCTCTTGCATCAAACTTCCCCAATTTTTCATCGTTATTTTTTATGAAACACTTGCTTCCAAAGACTCTAAAGTGCTTGATTGATGCTGGTTTACCATGCCATAATTCGTAAGGAGTCTTGTCATATTTTGGTCTTAAATGAGCTTTGTTAAGAATGTGAACAGCTGTGTGTACTGCTTCTGCCCAGAAGGTTTGGGGAATGGTACTTTCTTGCATCATTTCTCTGGCAATCTATTGTACTGACCTGTTTTATCTCTCTGCCACTCCATTCTGTTGAGGTGTACTTGCAATTTTAAACTATTATTTTATCCCATGCTCATTGCATAGGTCTGTAAAATCATAGTATGTGAATTCACCTCCTCTGTCTAATCTGATGCACTTTAGCTTGCATCCTGTTTGATTTTCTGCCAATGCCTTGAATATCTTGAATTTCTCAAGTGCTTCAGATTTATATTTGAGAAATGTTGCCCACGTCATTATGGAAAAATCATCTATTATCATCATGAAATAAGATTCTCCACTTGGTGCTTTAGTTCTTGAAAATCCACACAGGTCCATGTGAACAAGCTGAAGAGGTCTACTTGTAGATAGTTTCTCTTTGGTCTTGAAAGATGTACGGGTCTACTTGCCTAGTTGGCAGGATTTACATATGGTAGTTGAAGGCTTCTTTATGAATGGCATATCTCTGACTACATTCTTCTTGCTCAGACTTATGATTTGGCCAAAGTTTAGGTGTCCCAATATTCTATGCCATAACCATGATTCATCAAGTTTGCTTAGGTGACATGTTTCGTCCTCTTCTGTCACTATATAGACATTACTTTTTGTTCGAACACATTTGATTAAGGACTTTCTGGTGGTGCGTGATCTTACTTCACAATCTTGGGCTCTAAAAATGACTTCACAGCCTTTATCAGAGATTTGACTGACACTTAGCAGATTTGCTTTCAGCCCATCCACAAATAGTACATCTTGGGCCTTTCCTCTTCCATTGTCCAGACTGACTGAGCATTTTCCTTGGATTTTCCCTGCTTTATCATTGCCGAATGTTACATTCCCAGATTTCTTTTCATCAAAGGTTACAAACTTGCTTCGATCTCCAGTCATGTGCTTTGAGCATCCACTATCCAAATACCATTGGTTTTTCTTATCTTGAGCTATTAGATCCAGGTCACACTTATTCAACTTCTTTTTCCATTGCATGCATCCTTTTATTTGGTACCTTTCCTGAGAGGATGGACCACATTTTTTGAGAGGACATTTGTGACACTTGGGCCCAATTTGATGGAAGTCAAAGCATTTGATTATGTTTCTAAGTGAATTATGTACACGAGTGAATTCTCCATTGTTCATCCATCTCCTTGAGTTTCCATACATCAGTCTTTTTCCATTCGTTCTGCACTACTTGGCTTTATGGCCGAACTCCTTACAGTAAAAAAAATACCCATAAAAACAATTAGCATACCTGATGAAGGGGTGTCGTCTCCATTTGTTTGCTTGAGGTAGTCTTTTCACTTTTTTCATCCTTTGCTAGTTGGAATCGATTCTCATTTTATGACAGTATGCAACAATATGTCCCAGTTTATGGCAAGCATAACAAGTGGCCATTTTCATAGGGGGAAGAATGTCCTTTGATAACTTCCAAATTTTATATATTCAGGAGTATATGAGCCTTTTTCAGTTGACTGTTTATTTATTTTGTTCTTTGTCATTTGAGAAGAGTTCATTGAAAATTTCCTTTGGGAGATTTCTAATTCCCTTCTTAAGCATACTACTTCTTCTTCCAATTTCTCTTGCTTCTGAATTTTATCCTCAATTTGCTTAAGTAGAGTGTCTTCTACCTTCTTGGCTTCTTCAGGCTCTAATTTCAACTAAATGAGGTCTTCTGAACTTTGTTCTTCTCTTACATATTTGAGGAGAATGTCTTTCTGTTTTCTACACTTTAGTTTAAGTCTGTCTATTTCCTCCAGGGAACTTCTTAGCTCCCCCTCAAGATTAACCTCACCTTCTTCCTCATCTTATAGAAGGAATCCTTCAAGCTCTTCCTTGGCCATCAATACAAATTTAGAGGTTCCCTCTTCATTGGAGGATTCATCTGAGATTTCAGATGCACTATTGTCTTGGTGAGCATAAAATGATTTTATATTGAATCTCTTCCCTTTCTGCCAGTTATTTTTTTTGGTTTGCTCTGTTTCTTGAGTGTGATTGTTTTTTTTCTTATGAGGACACTTAGAAGCATAGTGCCCAACTCTTCCATAGTTAAAGCATTTAAATGGAAGTTTACATTTATATTTTCCTGAGACTCTATCCAATTTTCTGACAAATTTGGCCTCTTCTTCATTAGAGAAAGAGCATATATCTTCTTTTTCTTCTTTTTTCTTTCTTATCTTAAAGGCTGCCTCCCTCACATTTGACTTCCTCTGTGGCAGTCTCATCTCATAGGCTATTAGGTTTCCAAGTAATTAGTTCGTGGTCCGGGTTTCCCAATTATCTGTTTCTTCTATGGAAGAAACCTTGGGGTTAAAGCTGGATGGTAAAGATCTTAGAATATTTTGAACAATTACACATTATTTTATGGTTTCTCCTAGAGCTTTCATGTTATTCACAATTTCTACAACCCTTAAGAAGAAGCTGGCAATGTCTTCATCATTATTCATTTTTATATTTTCAAACTGAGCTCTATATACTTGTAGTTTGGCTATCTTCACCTTTTTGTCTCCCTCATGGATGCTTTCTAATGTATCCCATATTTCTTTGGCAGTCTTGTTGTGCATTACTTTGATAAGTTCTGCCTCACACGGTCCACTTAAGAGAGCATTCATGGCATTTGCATTAGCTACAAAATCTAGTTTGGCATCTTTCTCTGAGTCAGACTCCTTTGGGGCATATCCCAATTCCATAGCAGCCCAAACTTCTATTCCTAGAGACATTATGTACGTCCTCATTCTTATTTTCCAGAAGGCATAATTTGTACCGGTGAACAAAGGGGCTTTATTTGTTGAGCATCCTTCTAGACTAGCCATCCTGGGGACCTAGGATCTCCTTCCAGTTGTTAAAATGATACAGAAGGAACCGACTTTGATACCAATTGTTGAACCCCTTGGTTAAAATAAGAGGGGGGGGGGGGTGAATCCGTTTAATGTAGTCATGTTCTTATTAAACTTTATTTTATACTCATTCACATCCTCATTTTGTGATCAACTTAATATACAATGGAACAAAAATCTTTATAAGTGAGTAGCAGGTATTAAGCAGAATAAATACAGAGTATCAACACATAATCATCATGCATATAGACAACAGATATAAGTGGAAACCCATAAGGGAGAAAACCACATCTTATTATTGTTGTGATGCAAAGGCAAGCTCCAACTCCCTCTCACCACTGATTTTCTGTAGGCTCCTACCTACAGGAGGCTACAACCTCAATTCTGTAAGCTACAACTTGCAAGGAAGCTCCAACTCCGATCTATTTTCTGCAGGCTACAACCTACAGGAGGCTCCTACCTCAACCAGCTACAACTGACATCTATCAAGCTACAACTTGATATGAAAGCACCCAATTCCTCACTCTTTCATAAAAAACACATGTTGATTTTCTTGGATATCAACTCTGTTCTGTTCCTTCTTCATTGCTGTCCACCAGCCTTCATATCTGCCTTATATCATCTCTGAACCTTCACAGCTTCTCTATATGCTCCTCCTTCTTCTTACTCTCTCTGCCTCATTTCTCCATTCTCTAGCCTCACTATTCATATGTTGGTAACATTATTTATGGAGATCACCTCATGACTATTTTCATTCCACAGGGAATTCGAAATGAACAGGTATGACTCTTTTCCTTCCCCCCATTCGTTTCCTCATGTTTCAGTTCAATTTATTCATGAGAGTTAATCATTACAACACTCATGGAGTTTTTCCTATGCCTATGGAGACTTGCCTTTGCATCGCAAACAATATAAAATTAATTAAAAAATTTACATTTACACTTGCAACAGATATATCTGATTCAACCCTTTTCAGTTCTTGGCTAACTGTATGTTTTTCTTTTCTGCTGCTATCATTGTCTTTTCAATTTCTGCTGTTATGCTATAGTTATGCTGCAAAACCCATGATTTGCATACCAATGCTCTTCAAATTACAAGCCCAAATATTTGATGGCTACAAATTTCGATTCCGACGCAATGACCGCCAATCAGACGGTTGGGATTAAATCGCACTGTCACAATCGTAAACTTCAATGGCTTGTTCCATTGCTCTACCTCCACGCCGATGCGATGGCCCCACACTGCATTGACATATATATTTCCTCATATATACTTACCGGCTCACCTTTATTCATCCCTCAACTTTGGTCTAAAAACCTTTGTGCCAACATATATTAAACCCTATGTTAATATATCAAACTTTGTTTTAGGACCCAATGACGAAGATTCATTTTCGGAAGCTTTTCTTTTACATGGAGCCCACACTACGGAGGCACTCCACCTCATTTAACTTTCCAAATCTGACGGTTGACATTCCATCGCACTATCTCTATCGCAGTCGCAACCTTCTATTGTCCGGTGTGCCTTTGGCCACTGATCTCTGCTGATGCGATGAGCGAAGGGTCCCACCATCTATCAACCAACTCAGCGCTCGATCCAACGGTTACAAATAGCCATGATCTAACGGTTTCCATTGGATCACACCATCGCAATCACAAGGTTAAGTGGTTTGTTCCCTTACTCTTCCGCTGCATCGATGCGATCATAGATCGCTGATGCGATGAGATAACCACCATCGATCTTCTATCTTCGATAAGATCTCCGCCGTCGATCTTCAACACTTCCGCTTTAAGCCTTAACATTAAGACTCCGCCTTTCGCATGATGCGACCACTGTTAGATCTTCACCGATCTTGATCCAACGGATATCGCATTCACAATATACTTGATGTTTAACATTTCCAAACGTCCATGCACTTTTCCCATGAAATCACCATTGGATCTTCGCCGCATCACATTGGACGGCTATCGCGTTACTTTGACCCCTGACCTTTAATTCTAAAAAATTACGCGAAATAGGCAGTTTTAGTATTGTGACGTGTCGTAATATGATACGATCGCATTCCAAATGGAATAAACCGCTCATGGCCCAAAAGTTATGCGAAACCAGTGGTATGGTTTCCCAAAGACCACTTTCCTTGTGGGCCCCACTTTAATTACCTTTGTTTGTTTAACTGGACCTTAGGAATAGTGTTAACACCTTTGGAAATGTTTTGGCAATGCATCGCTTTAATGAAACTCTTTTGTACCCATGTGACAACCTTCAAAACATTATAATAAAGCACTCAGACCAAAGTTAATTATAATGCGAACTCATATCATTGCATCGCATCGCATCACAAATACAAACACTTGCCTTGTGTTTTGTGATTTCGGTCTCTGTCGATGTGATTGTCACCGTTGATCTTCCCAGATCTACAGTCCTTGCTGTTGTTGTTCCTCCTGAGATTGTTTTGTATTAAAGTGCGCATTTCTCTCTTTAGCTTGTTCTGTATTAAAGTGTGCATTTCTCTCTTGAGCTTGTTCTGTATAATCTCTGACCCTTACTGTGTCTTGCAACTCCACTGCCTCTACTTCATTTGCTGCTTTTTCTTCAATTCGCTACCTTTGCTTCATCCGTTGCCTGAGCTTCAATTCACTACCTTTGCTTCATCTGCTACCTGAGCTGCCTCTTTTTGCTGCCCTTGCTGCCTCTGCTCCTTGTCTGTCTCATTTGTCTTATTGCTAGTTCTTCTTTGTTCTTTTGCCTTAGTGATAGTTCAGGTGCTGCTCCTTTCTTCTCCTTTACCATCAATGACAATATTTCCAACATGCCAGTCTTATTGAATTTCAAACCACTATTTATTAAGGATAATCTAGAGAGTGAAAAAAATACATTTTTTATTTTTATTTTCAAATTTTAAAAATATTTTATTTCTATATCTGACCCATAGAAACACATAGAAACATTTATATAAATGTTGCAATAAACTAAAACTTTGGTTTTTAAATTCAAGCCTCTTGTTAACTTCAAATAAAACAACACAATGAACACTAGGCAAGCTGAATCCAACACAACCTTATTTCATGCATTAAAACTCGGATGAATCACATCTCATCATATACTATAATTGAAATACTAGGTGAACACAAAATTCGTAATAGAAAAAAATTACATTAGAAGACATGAGGGATGCAATAAGATTCCAAATATTATTGTCTAATAAAATCTGAAAAAATATATTTGCAAAAAATATATTTCATTTTATTATATATACGAAAGATATTGTATTTCTTATCTTAAACTTTGGCCAATGTAAAAAAAATTGTGGTCAAACAAAAACAAAAACAAATATTTTGTCAATGATCAATCAAATATTTTGTCAATAATCAATCAATTGTTGTCATCTAATATCTACCACGAACTCACAGGTGATATCAAAGTTGATCTCACATGTCACATTCATAAATAGTCCAAAAACAAAATAGTTGATAGTGCGATATGACAGTGCAATTTCAAAAATTATCATGATATGAATAAGCCAAGCATAAATGACAGATAATAGTGTGATTTCAAAAATGATATTGGGGCATTTATATATATAGAAAAGGAAAGTAAGAATGTCAATTCTGCTATATCGATATAAAGGTATTAATTTATATCTTTGAAAATGAAATATGAGTTGTAGAATTAATATAGTGGAAAAAATATTGTGCTATTTTGGTATTGATACATAAATTTACTTCTCTGAAAAAAAATTATAAATGTTCTCAAATTAATATGGTAGATAAGTTTACTAATGTAATATTGATAAGTTTATTAATGTAATATTGATATAGAAGTATCAATTTAAATCTTTGAAAATAAGTTAGAATGGTTTTTAAATTAATACAATTAAATAAAAGTTAATATAGAAATATCAATTTCAATATTTAAAAATAAATGTGAATCCCATAATTTATGAAATATTTGTAAATAATATATATGAAAAATGAATTTAGTGTCATAAATATGTTTTTGTGCAGAATTGCATACACATTTAAATAAATAAGTGGTTAAGATTGGAATTTCAATATATAATTTTTCATAAATGGGTTTAGTTAAAATCAGATAATATAATTTTAAGATCTTTTGTTTTTTAAAATATATTTTTAAATAAATAAATAAATTTAGAACTCAAGAAAACCAAAAAACACTAAAATTATACCAATTAACAATTTAAACTCAAAATTTAAAAAAATTATTGTCCGATTTTTATTAAAATTAAATAGTTAAACATTTCAACTAAACCTTTTTAATATATATCCGATTTCCATAAAATATTACCAAAGGCATGCCTTGTATTTATCGGCATTGAATATATAAAACAGGAAAGATGTATATTAACACGTTTCAATAAGCTAAGTCATTTTGTAAACAAAATTCGCTCAAATCCAATATATCAAACCAGTCAAAAGAATAGATATCTTTCGGCTTAAATGACAAGTTTGTAGAACATCTAGAAGTTTGGCTAAAATATACTAAGATTTGCACATGGCATATTTTTTTTTCTTAGACTCGTGATATTTAGGTGGGAAAGCCTGGAATGGTATCTTGGTTGACCACTTAAATCTATATTGAACTAATTAAACTCATCACATATGAGTGGGATAGCATACAATAGGACTGCTTAACTCTATATTGACCTAAACCATTGTCTGGTTGACATTTCAAATGCGTTTCAGTTGTATGATTTATATGTTTTTATTTGAATTTCCTTGATTGAAATATTAACATGCTAGTACAATTAATTTGGGTATGTACCTTTCAAATATAAGGCTAGGGTCTATATTGTGCGTGTAGTCGATCAATAATTGGGGATATGATGTATAACCTTTGGTTGAAAGGCGTCTCCCTTCTCACTTTGTTGATTTAACAAGTAGCGGCTAGCATTTAATCCATCATAATTTCCTTCTTTTAATTTGATTTTTAAATTTCGAATTTGTTGCATCATAGCTTCCTGAATCCAGAAATAGTAAATGACCAAAAACACCCAAAGAACAAGTTATTTTAAAAGCTATTTCCTAAATGTAATTTTAAAAGTACCAAGTGCCCAAAGTTTCGGGAGAAATTAGTGTTGGAATTTTTTTTTTTTAATTAGTTAACTTCTACACATATTAATAGCTTTATAGTCACAATAGACATAGAATTAAAGCCTCATAGGACATGAAGAATAACTTCAATCAATGTTTCATTAACAAGCTTAAAGTTAGTGTCATCTTTCAAAAAAGCAAGCATGTTTGCATTTTCTTAATATGCATTCCTCCCATTATTATTCATTTCAAAGCTTATGTTTCTTGTTTTGCATTGACTTTGTTGGTTATAAGGAACACCACTATCAACCACTAAAGTAATCTTGTGATATGGAGAGTAGCTTTGGTGTCTTTTCAATTCATGAAGGAAATTTTTGTTCTTAAAAGTGCCACTTAAAATTATTTCAATTTCGAGTTGATATTTAAATGCATAGTGTTTCTCTTTTGGATTATCTATTAAAACTAACTTGTTATTATTTTTCACAAATGAAAAATGATTTACCAAAGATGATTTTTACTATGTAAAATCCAAATAGTACAATGGTCTTAAGAATTAGAATTATATTCTTATTATTGCAGTCATGTTTACAAAAATATCCTAGATGAGACATCTAAATCAAGAAGTGCGTGATTGATGTCAGAAGCTTGTTATATTGTATGCTAATATCAAAATTAATTTTTTCACTTGTGTTTGAAAACATTAAACTCCATGTCAAGGATCCCACTATCATAGTATATGATAAAAAAAAAAGAGCATAGCAAAAGACAAATGGCATATGGAACAAGTTAAAATATATCAAATTTGTTGATATCTACAATTCAAAGCATTACTAACATTTTTTATGCATTAAAATTTAGTATGAACCATTTTTTAGCTAGGAATGTTATATCTTAACATGAATGTGACATCTAAAGCAATCATTACATAGGGATATACTATAATGTAAGTTTTTATTTTTAAATTATCTAGGAAAGGGTTATGTGTTAATATTATGGTTAATTTTCAATATAGATTACATGCTAACAATTTAGTTAACACATCCATGGATTTTTTAAACCTACATATGGGTAATCAACCCACTTTATTGTTGTTAAGGTTGATTTAGTCACCTTTTTAATGATGGCATAAAAACTCCAAAGGAGGTGTATAAATATATTATAGTCCCTAATTTGTAAATAATTCCTTCATTTAAATTTTTTTGGGATAGAAATATTTTGCATATTTAAAATAGAGAACATACAATACAATGAAATGGTATGTACAAAGGTACTTACATGCCCTTTATTAAAGAAATTGGACTATCAAGAGGATATATACAAAGATAATTACATTTTCTTCCTGAAAGAAACTAAAATAATGATAAAATATGAATAAGCATATGTAGTCAAATCTTTGAGATATTTGTGTAATAAAAAGTCTTTAGCTAAAAACTATATACAAACATCCTCCTTCCAAATTGACAAAATGTATAAAAAAACTAACTTTTTTCGAAAACATATTTGCACCAAAGTTTCGAAAGAATAAATAAGGTTGAAATCCCCAAATAATACTAAGCACCTTTGAATGAAGAGAAAACCAAATATTTGGAATCATATAATAACTCTACTCTCCAATGCAACCTCCCATGCAAAATAATTTCAAACTCAAATTAAACATACTCCCAACAATGTGAAGAAAAAACCCTATATGAGGTGTGATTTGGAATCACACAAAAACTCTACTCTCCAATGCAACCTCCCATGAAAAATCATTGCACACTCAAATTGAACAAACTCCCAACAAGACTTGGAAAAAAAGAAACCCTAGATGAGGTGATTCATTATTTCTAGCCCATGGTGAGAAGGCCAAAGCACATTTAAAATATTGTGTTGTATTGAATCACTACCTACACAAAAACCTAAAGTTTGTAGTTGAATTAAAGTAACCACAAACCATGTGGTCTCCTAATATGCCTTTCCTATAGGAAACCTATTTTGGAGTTCCTGTGCTTGTATATGGTGTGATCTTATCTTCTAATGTTGTTATAAATTTATTATTTTTATATTCTAGAGTATGGTTTGTTAAATTGTTTTCCATAGATTCACAATCAACTTATGAGATCAACACGATATCAATAATTTTCATCTTATTTTTTCTATTTTCTATTTCAATGTCATTGATATATGCATATGTATTAGTCCGGTGAGTTGGAAAATTGTTAAGCCCTAGATATTTAATTATTAAGTTCATATTATTTTACTAGCATTATCATTATTAGTTAGTTGGGCCCTTTAATAGTTGGCTAGACCCTTTAATTGTAATTATAACCTTTATCTCCTAGATATACCAAGGGTTCCTACTTTTGGATATCATATTAGTTTGTGTATTTGTTGTATTATAAAGGGCGGTTGTTCCCTCCAAAAGGTTTATTATTGATTTTTCTCTTTCATTATCAAGATGTGGAGTTACTTATATTTCTACTTTCATGCTATATAATTTTTAGTGCGTAACATTTGGTTTCAGATCATATGATCCTAGGGTTTGGTTGCTTCTTACAAGTCATCTTACAGTTTTTGGTAGAATTTTTCCCAAGAAGTTTAAAACCACCAATATTTTTTGAGCTTAAAATGAGATATCAAAGTACTTTTTGTAAAAAAATGGAGTCTGTTTCATTATAATTTTCGATGTACATGGTATGTGCATTACATATTTTTACTAGTCCTAAATGTAGTCTCAAAAAAGTGTTATGTGTAAAACAATGATCTCTAGTTCTATAATGATTCAAATTAATTTCCACTAGTTGTATTGAATATATTTTTAACCATAGTATTTTGCACCGTAATTTTTTAAGTAGATTTGAAATATTGGACACATCACAATATGTACAAGTTCAGTATTCTTAGAGAGCCAAAATTAACAAGATTTGGAAAAGTGGCCATAACATTTTCTTGAAAAATCAAAATTTAGTCAAATTTGTGGAATTGTGCAGAAGCTAAGTTATATCAAGTTCAAGTTCATCCTAGAAAACAATGTCCTAATCAAGGATTCAAAAATTTATGTTAAAATGGAACTTGAATACTTTTATTAGAAGATTCATCTATGGTGATTCAAAATGAGTGGTAAAGAGAAAATAGAGGAACAAGTTAAGTAAATATTAATTTTGGTCACATGGAAGGAGGTGGTGGAAAAAATTCTACAGTTGCTAAATCCCTAAAGAACTCATCCATGACTCTTGAACAATGTAACAACATAGGGAACCGAATATCCTAATTGAGGAACACATTTTATTACTTTGGTGATAATGTGTTAAAAAAGGTTTGATTTCACATGTTTGAAAAAAATCCTTAAAATGGAGGGTTTGATGGATGAAAATGTCAAAAAGTGGATGGATCAAAATATGGTGCAAAAGTGGATGAATAAAAAAAATCCTTAAAATGGAGGGTTTGATGGATAAAAATGTCAAAAATTGGATGGATCAAAATATGGTGCAAAAGAGGATGAATCAATAGATTACATTCAACAAACAGGTCCAACTATAGATCACATTCAACAATTTGAAAAGATAGTTCTTAGAGTAAAGAACATTCTAGAGGAAAATTTGTTATATCTACTTTTGAGAATTTTAAAGGGAGAGAACTCAACATTATATTTTTCTCTTAGATCTTGAATCCCTAGAGCATGGTTTTATTGTGGCAATGAAATTTGAAAATAAAAATAGGCTACTATAATGATGGCTACTAATAAATATAGAGAGTGTTATTTTCGCTCTCCTAACCTCACTCAACCAACAAGATTTGTATCATGAAATTTTGATGAAAAAACAGAAAAGGAAATTTCTTTCAAGTGTGACACCAAGTAAATAATATGCATGTGTAGTGAGAGTAGCTTTTTCTACATATATTTCCCGGATCTAGGTGATGTGACGAATGGGCCATCCAACAGTGTGCAATGACACAACTAGAAATGGATTGGCAATGCCATGACAGGAAAGTCACACCACGTCACAACATGATTCATCTATGGGCGTTAATGCTACAGGTGACGGCTAGCTATAGCCTCGATCGGAGAGCCACAACCATAAATCCTCTGCATCAATTTCACCCTTGTATTTCTCCCCCTGTTCTCTAGTGCAGCTCTATCATGGCTCTCCTCCATCAATTAGCGTGCTCTCTGCACCTCAGCCCAATCTCCTCTTGTGCTTGCATCGCCATGGTGCGAACGCAGTGATAGAAGCCTCGCAGAGGAAGCGTTTGGGGTGCCCTCCCTTCCAGGCTGATCAGAGAATCAGCTGATAGACACTTCCACTCCAATCAAGAGCCCTCCTCTGCCCCATTTTCTCAATACGTTGCCATGAATTCTGACAACTCCTCCTCTTACATAGCTCTTTCTATTCCTCTCGCTGCCTCCCTCATCCCTTTCGCTAAGCCCTCCAGATCGCCCATGCTCAGAATCAAGCAGAAATACCGCAAATCCACCATCCCCCACTCCTTAGCGCCTCTTCCCAAGAAGCTCGAATGCCTGCCTATTAAGGCCTCCTCCTTGTACATTCCCAATCTCTGGCATTACACTGCAGGTGGCTGGAGAAAGTATGATGAGAAAGGAAAACCGTTGGAGTAGGTTCCTCACGTCTTCACAGAGGAGGAAGAGGAAATAACTCATATTTATGGGTGTCCACTGATGGGGGAAGAATCAGCAAAACCTAAAGCAGACCAGCATGGGGAAGCATGCAAGGAATGAAGGTTTTTGCACCATAATTCACTTCTGCACATACCTATTATCTGTAGTTTTTTCAGTTTTACTTAGTGTTTTAACGAATCTAGAAGCTACAAATTTTTCTAAACAATCCAAGGGCTAGTTTCCCTGCCACGGGAAACCCCTCCTTTTGATATTTTGGACACATTTGAGAGCAGTAATTGGATAAATTCCTCAGCTCATACCATGGAATGTAAAATATTTTGTTAATCAATAGAATTTAGAATAAATTACAAAAAAAAAATCTAGATATATTGGGAAGAGGAGGAAGATCAAGGGTTGGAACCATCACAAGATTTAGAAGAGTCTATTCAACCATATCTTGTTAGTCATTGGTTGTAATCATCACTCCTCAATCTCTTAAGGTATAAGGATATATCAAATAGAAAAATATAAAAATTTTGATTGACTCTTAGTATTCATAACTTTATTAATTCCAAATTAGCCAAGCTTCGCAATTATTTTATCTACTGGCAGTAGAGTTTGAAGTAATGATTGAAAAATGAGGTACCTAAATTGCATCAAGGTATATTCCTAAAGGTATTCTAGCTAGTTGAGATAATTAACATGCTATTTATTTGAAAAAAAAGTGAATGACCTAACATCAAAAATTTTAACCATATGCCGAAATTTAAAGAGTGAGATAGAGCAAATGGTTCAAAAAATGTTAGATATTGGCATTAGTTAGCCTAGCCAACATGATTTTTCTTCACTAGTGGTGATGGTTTACAAAAAGGAAGATTCATGGCATATGTGTGAAAATTATAGAGACCTTGAGAACATGACCATTAAAGAAGATTTTCTTATTATTTTCATTGATGGATTATTAGATAAATTTAAGGGACTATTTTTCTATAGCAAGTTGTAACTATGTTCTAGAAATCATCAAATCGAAATGAGGCAATAAGACATCCCAATTTTTTTTTTATAACATATGAAGGTAATTATAAGTGTTTGATGATGTCATTTGGCCTTACTAATGCACCTTACACATTTCAAATCTTCATTAATTCTACTTTCTAACCCTTAAAAAATTGTATTAGTATTGTTTAGTGTTGTATTAATATACAAGATATGTTATGAAACCATCTCCCAAAATAGAAGAAAACAGATATCAATACCTTATAAATAAGCCACTTTGAGGGGGAAACCTCCTTTACATTACATAAATGAACAATTCTTGGATGATACAAATGACAAAACCTCCTTTCTATCTATAGGAGTCCATGGGGTCACAATATAATCCTAGACGACCTAACAATAATAATGTAAGGGCACAACAATAATAACAGTGGTCTTTTATGGGGCGCAATAATAACAATATGGGGACTACAGGGGTACAACAATAAAAATAGGGGGCTACACTAATAAAAATAAGGGACTACACTAGTAATATAGGGACCTAACATGCCCCTCTCCTTCAAAAAATTGTTGTCCTCGACACTTGAGTAGCTCTGGATGCTTCTGTATAAAATTATCATCCTCCCATGTCGAATATTTAGTAGGTAAGTTCTTCCACTTAATGAGATACTCTGAAATTGATCAATTTTGTAGTTGTCGAGTTCTTGTTTCTGTGATTGCTTCAGGTTCCAATATGATTTTTTCTTCCTCATCAAGTTCTGGTAATATCCTTTGAACTGGAAGTTTGTCACCTATAACCTTCTTTAAGCATGAAACATGGAAAACTGGGTGCACTCGAGAAGACGCAGGAAGCTCCAATTTGTATGCCATAGTACCAATATTTTGCAATACCTTGTAAGGACCATTGTACTTTGACGATATTTTTTTATCCTCCTTATCTTGCTTGAGGGACATTCTTTTGCATGATTGTAGCCATAAAAATACCCAGTCTGCTACATCAAAAATTATCTCGCCGCAATTTTGATCTTCCTGTTGTTTCATTTGATTTTGATCCAAGTTTAGGTTATCCTTTAAGAGTTGTAGAACTTGTTGTTGATGGTTGATGTGGTCTTCCACTGCTTGAACCTTAGAATTTTATCTTAAAGATAATGTGATGGACGGTGGATGATATCCATAAACTGCCATAAATGGGGTCATTTTTTATGTAGTATGTGTCTGGTCAATTTAGTGTGTCCTAAATTGCTAACATAAATTATCAACCAGGGATTCGTAAGCTGACGAAGTGTGGCGCACTATATGTGCAAGATAACCTATCTCTTACTTTTTGTCATTTTTGGATTTTTATGAAATTCTAAAAGACAAGTATGGTTATGGATATTCAAGGAAATGATGTCCTTTATAATGATTTACCAACTTGAAACTGAAAAAGGAATTTGAAACATACAATGACAAAACTTGAAAGGAAATGAAAATGTGCTACTGAAATGAAAAAGGTGCCGCTAATCTAATAAATCAAAACAGTGAACTAGTGAGCATGAAACCAAACTATTCTTGCTGCTATCTAAACACAAAAGAAACTATGCTGAAAGAAATCCAAAAGTTGCAATAAAGTAAATCTAAATCAAATTACATCAACTTGTCTTCTGATCCCTCATCATTAGTCCAGCTATGATTTTCGGAAGTAACCATAAACAACTTGAGTAACTGACATCTAACTTGCAGAAAGTAAACTAATATCAAACCACACATTCATAATTCAATCCCTCACCATCAGTCCAGCTGTGGCTTTCGGAGGTAACTGAAGATGTCATGCACAATTTAATATTTCTAACTTGCAAAAAGGAAACTAATATCAAACTACACATCCATAATTCAATCCCTCACCATCAGTCCAGCTGTGGCTTTCGGAGGTAACTGAAAATGACATGAGCAATTTAATATATCTAAATCTAACTACTAAAGCAAATGTGCAAAACTGAAATAAACAAAGCAATACCGGAATTAAACAAAAACTAAGAAAAAAAAATAAATTAACAGCAGAACAATATTGATTCCATGTCATTAGTCAAAAGATATGCAAATGCTCGGGCTGCCATGAAAAATTATGCTAAAAGCTATGATTTCATAAAGCAATCTAAGTAAGGAAATATGAAAAAACAGAATTGAAAGCAACTTATCTAGAAAACATGTAAAAGCCTCCTTGGATAGCAGGGGCCCTCTGCTACCAATTTGGTGTAGTCCTTAGCTCCTTGAAATTGTAATCAAAACACCATCAAGGAACTGAATTTCTCTATTAAAAAGAACTCACAAATCTACATCCCATTCCATCTTGAACTTTGTTACAAAAGACTTCTCTACTACTTTTTCATTACTTCCTCATTACCCATGATAGGAGAAAGCTTCTCCTATTTATACAAAATATGATGAGTCATCTCATTAATGGGAGTCCATGAATCTCTCCCTCCATCTCTAGAGTTACAATCAAAATAGAAAATGATAAGACACATGTCTTTCTAGAGTTTCAACACAACTTGAGGAATGAGACACATATCCTCTTAGAGTTTCAATACAACAAGGAAGTGAGACACATATCCTCTTGATCCCATAAGCTTCTCCAACCAAATTCGAATTTGGCTTTAGAGTGCCACATAAGGGTCTTCTAGAAGTCTCCTTTTGACCTACACATGTCACAAAACTCATAACACATATATAGATATATGAAACTATGTTAATTTTATAATTTCTAATCATAAATTCACTTAAAATACATAAAATAAATAACTTTGGAAAACAAGGATCCTAACCCATATATTTATGAAAATGGTTACTTGATGTAGGGTTTTAGGTCAAATGGTTATGAAATAAGAGCTAAATGGTTATGACATAATGGAAATATGTATGAATATGGAGAAAACTTTTGAGACTCACAAGAGCGAGGAAGTGTTATACCACCATTCAGCTAGAGGTAACCACTTGACCCATTGTCTTTTCTTATCAGATACAAAACAACGAAGATATCCTTCCAAACATGTGTTTACTATCTCATTTTTCCCATTGGATTGAGGAAGATAAGATGAGTTATAAGCTAGTTGAGTGCCCAAAAAGAAAATAATTCCGTCCAAACATTTCCAGTGAAAATGGGATCTTTGTCGCTTAAAATAATCTTTGGGTTTCCATGTAGCTTTTGAATTGTTTCCATAAATGCAGTAGCAATTGTACTTGCTTTAAATGGATGAGATAATGCACAAAAGTGTGCATACTTGTTAGGCCTATCAACTACCACCATGATTACACTCTTTCCTTCAGAATTAGGTAAACCTGTGATAAAATCTGTTGAAACCTCCTCCCAACGTTGACTTGGAATGGATAAATGTTGTAGCAGACCCAGGGTCTTGATTCTTTAAAATTTATTTTGTTGGCAAACCAAACACTCTGCCACAAAATTTCAAATATCATATTTAAGGCCAACCCAAAAAATTATTTCTTCACCCTATGGTAAGTTTTCAAAAATCTTGAGTGTCCTCCTAAGGGAGAGGTGTGCAATTCCAAAATAATATTTTGTTTTAGTTGGGAATTCTTACAAAGATATAAGCAATATTTGTACCATAAGGAGTCAATTTTCCAAGTAAATGTATCATATGTATCGGGATCTTGCTGAAACTTTTGAATGAGTTTCCACACTTCTTCTTCATTCTTCCATTCCTCCCTTGCTTCAGTTATCCAATCTAGTTGGATAATAGAAATGGCACAAAATAATGCTTCCACCTCCTCATCATTTCTTGAGAGTGCATCTGCAACAACATTTAGTTTCCATTTTTTGTAGATGATTTCAAATTCATAACCAAACATCTTTGTGACCCATTTTTTTTTCTCTTTTGAATATAGTCTTTGTTCCAAAAAGTATTTGAGACTATTAGGTAAGGTCACCATTTATTTAGTGCATGTAGTATTGCCAACATTTCCTTGTCATAAATAGCTTTCTATAAATGCTTTCCTTTGATTGGACAAATTTCAAAATCAATGGGTCTTCCTTCTTTCATTAAAACAACACCAATTCCATTTCCTGAGGCATCACATTCCACAATAAAGGTTTTTGTGAAGTTTGGCATAGCTAACACCGGTGCTAGGCACATTTCCTCTAGTTTAATATGTTCAAAAGCCTTAGTTTCTTCAATATTCCATGAGAATGCATCTTTCTTCAATAATGTTGTTAGAGGTGTTTCTATTCTCCCATAATTCTTAACAAACATGTGATAATACCCTGTTAACCTGAGAAATCCTCGCAACTTCTTTATGGTTGTGGCGACTTTCCATTCCATAATGGATTTAATTTTTTTAGGGTGTACCTTAACACCCTCCTAACATACAATATGACCCATATATTCCACCTCTTGTACTCCAACTAAATATTTGGAGGCTTCTGCATATAATTGTTTCTCTTCCAAGAGCTTGAGCACCCTATCAACATGTTGAACATGATCTTGCCAAGACCTTATGTAGATTAGTATATCATCAAAAAATACTAACACAAATTTTCTACGGAGGGGTTTGAAAATGGAATTCATCAACCCTTGAAATGTAGAAGGTGCATGGGTAAGGGAAAAATGCATGACCAAAAAATCGTAATAACCCTCATGAGTTCGAAATGTTGTTTTCAGAATATCTTCAGTCTTCATTCTAATCTGATGATATCCTGAATGGAGATCCAACTTGGTAAAATAAAATGCTCCATGTAATTCATCCAATAATTCATCAATCAAAGGAATGGGAAATTTATATTTAATAGTGAGCTTATTGAGCTTCCTATAATCCGGAAAAATGTGCCATGATCCATCCTTATTGTGTACCAATACTATTAGAGGAATGAAAGAACTTTGACTAGGTTGAATTATACCGACCTCTAACATTTCTGCAATCATACATTCAATTTAACTTTTTTGGACATAAGGATATCTGTAAGGCCTGATGTTTGGAGGAACACTTCCTGGAATCAAATGAATAGCATGATCATGATCATGAATAGCTGGGAGTCCTTGGGAGTTTCAAACACCTTGGAATGATTGTCCAAGACTTTTTTGGAGATCTGGATAAATAGATGATTTTGATGTTGGGACTTCTAGTGAGAATAATTTTGCAATTATGCCTCATTTTTCTTTCTTCGGAAGCTTTTTCATTTCATTAGAGCTTATTATCATTCCAGGATTCCCTACGATACCCCATAATTCAAATTCCTTTCCTTCTGAAAAAAAATTCAAGAAAAATTGTTGAAAATTAAAAGCTATCATCCACAAATCTTGTAACCATTGTACTCGTAATACAACATCAACACTTCCCATTGGAATGGAAAGAATTGGACTATTCAATACATAATCCCCCATGGTTATCTTGATATTATGGAATTTTCAAGAGAAATTTATAGTTCCTCCATTTGCAACCATCACTTGAAACTTTGGTGCTGGGTATATGAAGAAATTCAGTTCCTTGGCTACCTTATAATGAATAAAATTATGGGTACTACCCAAATAAATCAACACTATTACATTTTTCTTCTTGATATGTCCTTCTATCTTGAGATTTTGAGGAGTGGTAATTCATTCCAATGCATTACAGGATATGGTCGGACTCATTTCTTCTTTCTCTAGGGTTGGTTCCTAGTGTATATCATCTTCTTTTGAATTTTCTTGTTCATTTTCTTTCTCCTCTTCACAATCTATGTAAAATAATTTCTTCTCAGCACACTTATGACCTTTAGTGTATTTTCTATCAAAATTTTAGCCAAGCCCTTTTGCTCCTTTTTCTTCCAATTTTTGTTGTGTCAACCTTATAGGTTGTGGAAGTCTAGGAGTAACAACACTTCCATATTTATAGATGTGAGTGGTAAGCTTCCTTGTCGCCATAATTTTACTTTCAATTTTTCTTGCCAACCTGAATGCCTTCTCCAATGAATCAGGTTCCCAAAGGTGAACCTCATGTTGGATTTTATCCTTTAAAGTCCCTATGAAGACATCAATCTTGTGTTCCTCTGGAATATCAGTTACCCTTATATTAATTTTTTGGAAGTCCTCAACGTGCTCCACCATTGAACCCTTTTGTTTTAGATTTATAAATTGGCTAAAGAAGGTGTTGTTTTTTGTATCCTCATAATGTGCTATCATTTCCTCTGTACAAATTTACCAAGTGACAAATTTTTTACGAGAGAAAAGCTATCGATACCATAAAAATGTATTTTGTTCTAAATATAAAGTTGCAATGTGTACCTTTTGTGTGTTTTTCACATTATGGAGATCAAAATATTGCTCCATATGTAGTATCCATGTCACGAGATCCTTGCCATCAAACTTCCTCATATCGATCTTTGGAATATGGTGGGTCTTCAATCCAACATTATATTTTATGGAATCACGATTAGCATTTATTATTTTCTCATCATGAATTTCCTCTACTACCTTTTCGCCATTGGGAAGAATTTATTGTATCAACTTTGTCAAACCTTCCTTCCAACCTTCCATGTCCACTTTTAGATCATTCTTCATGTCTTCCATGTCGTCTTTCATTTTTTTCATCGATCTTAGCTTCCATGTCATCCATCTTAGCTTCCATGCCATTATTCAAACCATCCATCTTAGCTTCCACGCCTTTCTTCAAACCATCCATCTTAGCTTCCATGATTTTCTTCAAACCATCCATCTTAGCTGCCACGCTTTTCTTCAAACCATCCATCTTAGCTTCCACGCCTTTCCTGAAAATATCCATGTTGCCTTCTATACCATCTATCTTAGCTTCCACACCATCCATCTTATCTTCCATGATATTCCTAAAACCATCCATCTTAGCTTCCACACCTTTCTTCAAACCATCCATATTAGCTGCCATGCCTTTCTTCAAAACATCGATTTCATTTTTTGTTACTCTTTGCGAGACTGAAATTTGTTGCAGTAGTTCTTGTAATTTTGATATATCATGTTGCACTTCTTCCTCTTCATGAGTCATACTATAGCCGTTTGAGGGCTTAATGGATGTTGAGTTATTTTTAGGGGAAATTTTAAAACCCAATATTGATATCTATGCTTCAAGATGCCCTTCGAATCACTTCAAACTAATTTTTCAAACAAGACTTATGCAAATTTTAAAAACAATTACACTCATTTTTCTTTCTTTTGAGGAGCTCGATATTGAAATGGATGTATATCTGTAATTTTGGATCCCTGGGATTTTATCTTCGGTCCTTTCGTATCCCTCTAAATATTCTTTCCAAAGCCACAGGTCAGACCTGATTTGGATTCTTCAACGCAAAGTTATGCCCAATATCCCACAATGACCTAATTATGGCCTAGTTCAATAGAGCGAACTTGTACAACATTCCATGTGTCACTATTTCCTCCTTTGGCTGTGAAATTTATACATAGGAACCTACAGTTTCTGTATGTTTGACCACTTTTACATAATTCCAATTTGATTCTTAGAGAGAGAGTTATGACGATTTTCCCAAGGTCACCTCTTTGAGTTGAAATTTGGGAGCCTGCAAAAACCCTAAATTTCACAGATCATATCTCCGCAAATATTGCGAACCAAGATCTGAAATTTTTACACGAAGTTCCTCCAGATTTCTTCGCAAGTGGGTTTTTATTTTAGCTTTTGAACCTTCATATAAATAATGTTATAGCGAAAATTCAACGATGACTTGTTTGAAGCAGTGAAACCCTAAAATCCAAAGCTCTGATACCAAATGTTATGAAACTAGCTCCCAAAATAGAAGAAAAAAGAGATAAACAACTTAGAAATAAGCCACTTCCATGGGGAAACCTACTTTACATTACATAAATGAAAAATTCTTGAATGATACAAATGATAAAACCCCATTTCTATGTATAGGAGTCCATGGGGTCACAATATAATCCTAGTGACCTAACAATAATAATGTAAGGGCACAACAATAACAATAGTGGGCTTTTATGGGGCACAATAATAACAATATGGGGACTATATTGGTACAACAATAAAAATAAGGGGGCTACACTAACAACAATAAGGGACTACACTAGTAATATAGGGACCTAACAAGATATCTTAGGAATAACATTTACAACATGGCATTGACATGATATTAACACTTTTTTACAACAATTATATGCATATCCTTCGAAATGTGCCTTTATGGTTAAGGAAGTAGAATATTTGGTTCACATTATATCATGAAGGTGTTAAATTGGACCCTAATAAAATTAAAACTATTAAGGAAAGGTTGAATACCAAAACTTTTAAGAATATTAGAGGATTATTAGGATTGGTGGGATTTTAACATAAATTTCTCAATAATTATGGCCAAATAGTAAAACCTTTAACAACATTATTAAAAAAAGAAGCATCTTAATGGGCCGAACAAGAAAAAATAATATAAATAAATTAATGAGGCCATGTGTATAACTTCTTTCCTTTGCATGCTTGACTTCATAAAAATATCTAGTATGGAATATGATGACATAATGCATGACATAAAATGAAATTTTAATGCAAGAAGGAACACCCCTTTCATTTGAGACAAGCCACCTTAAGTGAAATAACTTACTCAATACTATTTATGAAATGGAAACATTGGCCATACTACATTTAGTTAAGAAATGGAACTCTTACCTAACAGGAAGACACTTCAAGGAAAAAATAGATCATAAATATTTTAAATGATTCTTGGAACAAAAACTATATTTGAAAGAGAAAGAAATGACTTATAAAGATGTTAGGTGATGAAAATGAAACTATTTACAAAAAATGAAAAGAAAATGTAGTGGTAGATGCAATTTCAAGGAAAAATAGAAGACACAAAGGGATTACTTTGTTCTATTTCAAATCCATAATTTGATTGGGTGCAATAAATAGGCATATAATGAAAGAAATATTAGAAGGTATGAAATATATCAACATTAACTATGAAAGGACTTGAGTACATTAAGTAAATTTTTATGGATGAATTATTCATTATGGTGTCATGATTGCGTATATTCTAAAAAATCCAAATAAAAGAGAAGATCCTTTTGCAACTATAGACTTCTCTTGTAAGAGGATATTTTTGGTTTCTTAAAACTTATTGCATGATTAAGAAGGAATATTTTGGAGAAGGTCTTAAAATTGATGTTCAAAATTTTGTGGTTGAATACGTGGTTTTCCAATAGAATAAGGGAGAGTGAATTAAGACCCTAATTCTTCTACAAGAATTATTCATACCAAGTTAGTGTATGGGAGAGGCCTTAATGAATTTTATTATAGGTATTCTCATGTATAAAAGAAATAAATTCATCATGATAGTGGTGGATTGTATAACAAAGTATTCTCGCTTTATCTCTCCTTTATGTACTTTTAAATGAAGTACAATTATTAAAACTTTGATTGAAATAGTTTGGAATCTACATGGAATCCAAAAGGTTGTTGTACGTGATATAAATCCATTTTTCATTGGAAAATTTTCAACTAAATTATTTTCTTATTTTGGTATTCGATTTTCCCATAGCTCTTCTTACCATCCTCAATCCAATCTTTTGGGGGTCCTGTGTTTTGATAGATTGGCTTACCAAAAGACAAGGCAACATACAAACAAAAATTTAGAGCTCTAGGATCTAGCCCTCCTAGTCTCAGAAAGGGATCTCTCAATATATTTATAAAGGTGTGTCTTGAAAGGTTTAGAAGTTGATTTTAGGCTAGTTATGAAGTTCAAGGTTGTTTGTTTTTGTTTGGTTGGAAAATTATGTTTCATGTGGTATAGATAGAGCATGGGAATCTACAAGCCATTGGGCAATGGAGTCATGTGAAGTCCAAATAGTTATGACTGAGAAGGAAGGGAAACCAAAGGGAAAATCTAACTTGGTCTAGGTTATGTTGAATAATATAGGTGAAATGGAATGGACATTAAGGACTAAGAGTGAACAACAAACTAAACCCTTTCACAATGGCTTAAAGGATTCGGGGAACACCCTATGTCCTCGAGTAAGCTCACTGCTTTGGACTTAATCAATATAAACACTCAAAGAAAGGAGAAATGTAGACTAAACCTTCTAAATGAATTATAGGATTCGGGGAACGCCCTATTTCCTCCTTCAAGTTCACCTTTGAGATTTTAACCAACAGAACATACAATTGCATTCAAAGAAGAGGAAACGCCTTAGACATCTAGGGCTGCAATTATAGGGGCCTTCACCACAATGATAACAATAAAGAAGAGAGGGTATGATTGAGACAAACCTCATTGTTAAACTGCAAGAATTAATAATAAAAGGTAGAATTCAGACATAATATTCAGTGGTAAAGAAAGAGGGAATGCCTAAACAGTCTTTGACACATCCGAATTAACCATTTCTGCAGTAAGACAAACTGAATATAAAGAGAGCTATTAGACTACCCTGTCACATTCAGTAGCAGAACACATATAAACAGTGAAGGATAAACAGGTTAGAGGTGCTTCTAAGATACATTTCTCTACCTAAACTTTTTATCCTATTGTAAGAAAAGCATGATGGAACAAAGTGGAAACACAAGAAGTAACATAGACAATAAGAAGTACATCACCAAAACCAGGCTCATGGATCTGATGGTCCAACCTCCTTCATCAACAGAAAAACACAGATCTTCAAACTCCTTCAGAACACCAAAGATTCTTCAAAGTAGCAGTATGTATTACTTTAGAAATCACAAAATGCCAACGCTTACAATGTATTTTCAATGAGTTTTTATAGGTGAATGAGGAACTGGAGTAGTAGATATGGACTTAAATGGTCCATTAAGACAGAGGGGATGGAAGTATCGATTGCCCATTCTACTTAGTAGCTCTGCATTGACTGTGTGTAATCTTTTAGGCTGTGTTGGAAGTCCTTTGTTAGGTTGATAATAACCTCAGGTATGTTCTTTGAAGTACTTGCTGACTGTAGGTACTATGTTCTATCTTCTGAAGTGAGCAAGGTGACTGAAGGTCTCTCAGGTCTTCCATGCTTCCATACCTGCTATCTTGGAAGTTTAGAAACTTCTGTCAGTGTACTAATTGTTAAGGGCTCGAGGAGGCATGGAGAATGCTGTAGGAAAGTGTCCTTTTTAGGGAAAGGACATTCTGCTGGTATGAGAGCACTGATATGACTTGTTTATGTGCTCTAGGCTTCATCAAGCCTTCTCAATCATTCTTATGGTATTCAATCTGAGTCTCTGTCCTTTAAACACTGGATTATGACATTAATATTCAACAACTGGCTTTAAATCCCTTAAATCGTTCACTGATACTCTTTGTCGCTGCTGTTGACTATCTCTATCTGTGGATTTGCAGGTTTAATGGTGTTGGGGGTTTTTAACAGAGTTAGTAACTCTGATTTGGATAAAACATGTGTTTAAAAACCCCTCTCAGGAGTCTTTCCTGCTATCTCTGGCTCTGAAAAAGCTTCTTTTGCGCCACTGTATTACACTAACATTGACTATGTAGAAAGGAACGGTTTTCACCGTCTGTAACCCTGTAAAACACAATAAACTTGTTAAGAAATACACACGGGAGGGAGGATGGACGATGTGGAAGACTATGGGAATGCAGTGCAGCAGTGATGGATGCAAGGAAAATGATCGAAAAATGTTGTGAAATGGTGAAGACATGATCTGAAGGAAGGCTGGTGAAGAAATGGTTCTAGATCATTGGATTAGATTGGTAGATGATAATCGATGGTCGAGATTTGTCGGGGGGATTGCTTTAGAAGGTTAGGCGGATGAAAAATAACTATAGTGTTTAAAAATTTGAAGTTTAATGTTGGGCGAATTACAATGGAAAATGATGCATGCGAATGAAAGCGGGGTAATTGGATGGTGGGACCGGGACGACGGAGGGCGATTAAACGTGGACCGTTGGATCTCAGGAGGAGATCAATGATGAATATCTTCGGATGAAGTTCTGAAGAAGGCCCGATGAAAGGGATGCGGATGGAACGCGATGCAATGTAGGCTGTCAGATTGGATCAACGGATGGCTAGGATTAAATAGGGAAAAGCATTGTGAAGGATGGTAAGCCGAAAACGGGCAGCGGTTTTCGCACGAGGTCAGAGGTGGTAAGTATTTTTCACTTTTTGAACGTGATATGCCTTCCTGCTCGACACGTGGCAAAACAAAACCGCCCATATCGCACGATTTCAAATTTTTAAAGCTTGGATGCCAAATTTACGCGATATGGTTCTCAGCCGTTGGATATGGGTCGGGAAGATCTGACGGTGGAGGAGCAAGCGCGATGAGGGCAAGATGCACGGGCGGAAGTATGGGGCCGAGTCAAAGGCGGTTTGAATACGGGCTGTTAGATCTATGGAATGAACGGCTGAGATCTAACAAGAGAAAGCGGAGGCAGAGGGGTAAACAAATGGGCGAGAGAAAGGAGAGCCATTGAATCTCAAGAGATCAGCAATGGAGATCTAATTGCATTGGAGACAGGCAGGAGGCCAAAACTCCGATTGTTGAAGTTTCGATTGTGCGTGGACTGTCGGATCAAGGTGGAGATCGACGGTGGAGATTGATTAGAGGGGAGACGATGGGGGAAAATGAACGGAGAGCAACGAGATATGGACCGTTGGTTCTTGTGGATTCAACGGCCCAGATCTAATCGGCGGATCGGTATCGGTGGAAACAATGGAACGTGAAAAACAAAAGTTGTGGTTGCCGATTGGGCAATGGAGCACAGGCCGTTAGATCCTTGGAGAGATCAACTGTCTAGATTATATCAGAGGGGGAATGATGGAGGGTACAAGAGGCAGAGCGCGATTCAATCTGGGCTGTTAGTTCTTATGGATTCAATGGTCTAGATTAAAACTAGCGGGGCGATGACGGGCTCAGTGAACAAAGGCACGACAAATCCGGGCCATTGGTTCTTGTGGATTCAATGGCCAGGATCTAATCAGAGGGTCGGCCCATCGGGGAAAAATAAAAGTGGATTCATTGAGTCGGCACGATGCAATTTTGCGCCAGCTGTTGGATCTCAGGAGGAGATCAACGGTCAATGTTGAATCGGGAGGGCAATGGAACGAGGTAATGGGCACAGTGAAACCAAAGCGTTGGCCGTTAGATCTATACATATCAACGACTCAGAACGAGCCCGCGGTCGATGGAACAAAACTTCATCGCATCGGGAGATTTCAAGTAACAAAGGAAATGCGCTCATAACAAAACTCCTGATTGCGATTGGCCCTCAAGGGCTTGGTGCCTAGTCTTGGTGCTGGTTACATGTGGAGAAGGGCTAAGGACCGGGCCGAAAGGGGCTTAGGTCTGTCCTAAGGTAAAAGGTGGGTTTTTGGCCAAAAAACAGAGTTTTCAAGGCTTAAAAAGCGGTTCCGGTAGAGGGATGAAGGAATTTTTTCACCAAACGAAGGGATTCACAAGGTTTTTAAAAGGGAAATCTGATGGTTTAGAGGGATAAGGAGGGGATTTCGAGGGTTTTTTGGGGAAATTTGAGAAGGAAAAAAGGGGTGAAAATAGGGAATTTGCAGGGATACAAGGGAGCAGATGGTGGTTTTCTTGAGCACAATTCTTTCACCAGAGTGAGGCTTTTTTAGTGGAAACAACAGTGAAAATATTTTCAAGGGAAAAAGACACATAGAGGCTTCAAGAATGAGAGATTTTTAGAGAAAATATATCTCTTGAAGGCTCAAAAACATATTTAGCCACCATTTGGTATATAAGAATTTATAGGTGGCTAACACAATCAACAAATTCATATTGTGATTTTTGCTTTGAATTTTATAAACATACATAATGGGTCAAGTGGTTACCCTTGGCCAAACAATAGTATAACATGTCCTTCCATAATTTGTAAAATTTTCCCCATTTATAGAAATTATTGTTATCATCCTCTATTTGTCGCATCACCCTTCAAAGGAAAAGATAAACTTTAACTTAGTTGTGCCAGTATATTTGTTGGTATTCTATGTATTTGATAGGGGAAAATTTATGAATTTATGAGGGTTTTAAATTTATCCTTATTATTCACTGAGAAATGTCCCTCCAACCTCAAGGTCTATCTATGGGTTTCTCATCTAATTCCGACCACGCAAAAGAAATATTCTATTTGTCCTCAATGTGGTGAACACTAAAATACACTTCTAATTGTTCCAACTAGTTAGTTGGCTTCAAAGCATTGATCTATCCTTGCTATGGATTGATATCAACCTTTTCTTCCATTTTTAATAGGGACTAAGAATGTTTCATGGAAATTGAATTAGGTTAATCTCTTTTAGATCCTTTCTTTAATTGGTTCTTTGTTTCTTCCCAATCTCTTGGTGTCCCATCTGATATGTCATTTATGTTAGAACCCTCATCTCCTTTGAGTAGCCTAAGATTAATTTTCAGGCTAACATGAGGATATTCAATATTTGAATTATATATGCAATTTTTTCTTCCATCCATGAAAACCTATCCTCTGCAATATTAGGAGGGTTATTCACAACTTTTTCAGTCATGGTTAGGGTATTACGACCTTTAGATTAGTCAATATAGATCCCCTATAAATATCCACAATATACGAAAACAATCCTTATCTGATGCCAATATTCTCTATAAAATATCATGGATATTCCACTAGATAATTCGTCACAACGGATATGACAAAACTATTTTTAAAAATACAATATCTACACTATTAGGGTTTTTTTTCTCTTTAAATTTTTAGATCTAAATATTATTGTTAATTTTGTATGAAAACAAAAATAAAATATGCAGAAAATAGAGAACATTGACAAAAACTCACATGCCATGATTCGGCACATGATATAAATTAGTAAACCCTTTCTATGGTAAACCACTAGTACAAAATGACTAATTAGTTACTAAAAAAAGACTAAAATTTGCATATAAACGACCATTTTTCAATTGATGACCAATAGTAGCTAATTTGCAGTATCTTATAACGTGACCAACTTTTAGTAGTTTTAATCTTAGTCATTAATTGGTTGTCTCAATTTTATTATTTAGTAGTATATTTAGTGATACATTTGATCATTAATTTAGTCATTAATTGCCATAATTAATGACCAAATATACAACAAAATATATTACTATATGATCACCTGAAAAAACTAGTTAATGACCAAAATGTTGGTCATATTATAAGATACTATAAATTAGCTACTAACATTCATATATATGCAAATTTTAGTCATCATTTGAAACCAATTAACTACCAAGGACATATGACTAAATTTCAGTCATGTTATAAGATACTGTAAATTAGCTACTAATAGTCATATATATGCAAAATTTAGTTGTTATTTGTAATCACAAATTTATCATTTGCAATAGTTATTTATTTATTTTTGTAGTTTCATATTCATTGTATAAATGACTGATTTAGTAGTTTATATTCATTTTATTTACTTTATTTAATAATCATTATAAACGATTAATTTAGTCATATATTCATTTTGTGTGTGTTCACCATTAATCAATGTAAACTACTAATGTAGTAGTTTTAGATTAATTTTATGTGTTCATTATTTATCAAAAAATATTAATTAGTATGATTTTGCAATTAAATATAGAAAAAAATGGCATACAATGTGCATGCTCTTATAATATGAAAAGACAAAATTACATATGTTAATTGCAATACTAAATAATATCAAGTGCAACTATATATAATTTCAACCACATAAATTATATTATATAAAATGTCAAGTATTACAATATGATTTTCCAACTTAATATTGGTTGGACTACAATTTACACATGAAATATTGTTTCATCACTTCAAAACATTATCAATGTGTTGTCAAGGCATTGCAAGTGAATTAACCAACTCTAAAGATTTGACCATCAGTTTTTATGTGTGTGTCTAATGCAGAATATTGGCTTTAAGGGCATCACTAGACCGATTCTCTTCTCTTTCTCTTTCTACATTTGTCGCTCCAGTGTTATTGTTCTCTTTTTTCTTCAAATCTTTCTTCTTACCAACAATATTGATTTCCTCTTCTGAAAATGAAAGAAGACACAATTCAAAGTATAAGGCATGAAAGACGATGAACGCTGGAATATTATAAACTAAACTATAAAAGATGTATATAATATATACCTCAACATCAGCAATATTTACCATTTTTCTCTAGAAGATCAAGAAACTCGAACAAGTTTTCTTCAGTGGAGCGATAGTGGCCACCATGTGGCTAGATGACCTATATAAACAAAGAAAATAAAATGTTACCATAGAAAATAACAAATTAGAAACTTATCATTCAATCTTTAGAAAAACCTTAGGAAAAATCATGCTAACTAAATTACATGCTAAAAATCCCAAGTTGTAGATAACTTATCAAAACAAATGGAAAGAAAATGAAAACATATAATAAGTAATGTATGACAGTTGGTTGGAAAATTGCATCACAAAAGAAAAAAATTATCATATGTGTACTCATACATGTGGGTTGCTAGCATGCCTCAGTATGACATGATCCTTAGGGTCTAGAAGAAGTAACTATTCTATTAACATAATCATTGATTGGTTTCATCTCAGCCTTGCCTCTCTTTTGTGAGTCCAAAAAATAAAAATGAGTCCATCCTTAACTAGTTGTGCTCTATAGTATCCTTTTCGCATGCTATCTCCACATACCTACCAAATATCTCATATATGCCAAAAAAATCACATTTTGGAAATGTTTTTAAAATTTTCATTTACACCCCCTTCAATGTATCAAACCAAATGTACCCACTTAAAAATATATATATTTCGAAAACCAAGACAACCCCAATAACTATGGACCCTAATACTCATCCATATTTTCCAAAAACCATAGGAATTAATACTCTCTTACAATCAACCCACTATTCTTAATATATATTTCTTCTTATTTCCATTCTCGATGCAGATAAATTGATCGTCAATAATCCAAGTGAATCTTAAATATATCAATTTAGGCATAGACAACAAAAGAAAACAACTTTTTATTGAATGAAAAGCCTTGACTAATATTTTTTGAATTTGATAACATAAACAACTAAGAAGAAGGTAAATGCACATCACTTTCAACTCATCCACAACTAACATTAGCCCAATATAATAGTACAATATTATTCCCAACAAAGAAATACTATATATGAAATGAAATATGGCCTTGGGTGCAAATCAACCCTGAATTTGTTTCCAAAATGAAGCTTCAAACCTCCAATTTTATATTCATTTCCAAATACAAGTTTCTCCACAATGAACTCTTGTCAATGCTACAATACTGAATGCTCCACTAAAATATTGCTTTTTCTTAACATATGTGCCTTTATAGACGCCTCTCCACACAATGACCCCTTAAAATGTAGAAATTATACAAAATATATGTATATCTTGGATTCTCCTTATCTAACAATGTGCTACTATTAAATACATAATCTCTTCTACTAATATTTGTGGAATTAAAAACAAAGTCGCCAAATATAATATCATGAAGAAAGATCAATCACACACAACACAGATAATTTCCCGGGGAAATCTTACAGCTAAAAACACCACTATCTTTTATTTTATATTATATCATGGATCATGAAACAATTACATACAAAGCTCCAATCCAAGAGCCCTCAGTACACGAGCTAATTGTCTCACACTATCATACAAAAATTTGCAAGTTACTTAGCCAATTTATTGTCTCCGTATAGCCTACCTCCACTCCGCAGTCCCTACTGATAGAAATCCCTGAATGAATGCAATATTTCCTACCTTGACTGTGCAATCCTCATGGGCACATCCAATGTGTGTGTGGTTGCATGTGTGCAACTGGATAATGTCACAACTGATAGTTTACTTCCCTTTCACCTAGAACTCAACTGGGTCTCCACTGGATTTGACATGCATGCAGTTAATAATAGTAAGTCTTTAGTTGCATGTGAGACCACTGATTGTGAATTAATTAATAGTTAATTCTCTTGATCTCTCACTAGTGTATCTTCAGTTAAAACTAGCACAACTGAGTTTAACTCACTTAACTGAGTTAAATTACTTTACAATTTGCACAACTGCACTTCCAACTCTGTTACAACTTTGAATCACTCAGTTGAAACTAAGTCAACTTGAATGTCCCACCAACCAACCACTTAACTTGAATTTCCTTTAGCCAACTGATTTTCCACTTTAGTTAACTATTTCCAAGTGCTCACTGAGAATAGATTATAGTTTATTGTCCAACTACTATTAAGGGATAATAATAGTAGACATGCATCTATAAATATACATGCATTCTATAAATAGATTATGCGCATACATCTATTAATAGACAATACAACTAATAATATTCTGACGTTCCATCCTAGTGTAGGTGCTTAATTTTCACTAGGATCTTCTTGTTGAATCTCAACACTCCCTCTCAACAAGAAAGGGATTATCCTTCACCCCGATCATGTCTCTATGGTATTAGAATTTTCTTCCGGTGAGTACCTTCGTTAGAATATCTGCATCCTGATCTTCCATGGGAATGTACTGAAGAAACATGATTCTCCTCTGCACACAATCTCTGAGATGATGGTACTATATATCTATATGCTTATATCTATCATGACACATAAGATTAATCGAGAGTTTAATGCAATTGTGATTATCACAATGAATCATTGTTGGATCCATATGAGAACCAAACAAACCAACCAAGATCTTTCTCATCAATATATCCTCACATGTAGCTTGAATCACTGCCATGTATTCCGCTTTTTTCTGAACTGAGTGCCACGGATCTTTGCTTCTTGCTGTATCAAGAAATAATTGTAGACCCGATACTAAAGATCCCCCCTGATGTGCTCTGTCTATCTGATGGACTACCCACCCAATCTGCATCCATGAAGCCATGCAAATTCACTCCATCCGTTTGTCTGTACCATAAACCATACTCTTATGTGCCCCTCAAGTATCTCAAGACACTCTTACTCACCTTCCAAAAGAGCTTGGTAGGCTTAACCATAGCTTGACTCAGCTGGTTAACCACATAGAAAATGTTTGGTCTCCTGTTCACTAGATAAATTAGTGAACCCACTAACTGTAGATAGACAGTAGCATCCACTACCTCTCCAGAAGTAGCATCCTCTTTCCTCCAGTTTCCTAGAAGAGGAGTATCCATGGGTTTGCAACCCTCCAAGTGAAACTTACCCAGTATCTCCCTTGCATACTTGACTTGAGACACAAAAAGTTCACCATCTCGCTGCCATATTTCCAATCCAAGGAAATAATGAAGGAGGCCCATATCCTTCATTTAGAACTCCCTTCCAATATCCTCCTTGCATGAGTGTATCAACTACTCATCACTAGTTAATATTAAATCATCAACATAAAGAAAAATGATTAAAAGCTTACCCTCCACCACAATTTGGTATAGGTTTTCATTTGCTTCATTTTTGGTGAAGCTCAGTCTGGTGAAATAGTTGTCTATCCAAGAGTACCAAGCACGGGGTGCTTGCTTCAGCCAATACAACGCTCTTTTGAGTTGGCACACATGCAACTCGCTGTTGAATATCTCAAAGCCTTCAGACTTCTCTATATACACCTCTTCCTCAATGATCCCATTGAGAAACACAATTTTCACTTCCATTTGATGAATGCACCAACCCATTTGTGCTAAGAGAGAAAGGATGGATCTTATGGAAGAATACCTTGCGACAGGTGCAAAGGTCTCTTCATAATTGTAATATTCCAAATTTTTCCTTCAATAAATAAGAATATTAGATTTTTTCAATTTCATTTATAAGTTAAATAATTGGGTAAGGAGGCCCAAAAACAATAAAATCATGGATGAAATCCCTCTAGTATGAAAGGGGATTAGCCTTGGAACTAGATTTCACACCCTCATGTGTGAAAGGATACATTTGCAAAGAGGCTAGGTCAAGTTTGACCAAGCCAAATAGCACAGAAGTATGAGGTGGAAAGCATCTTATCGGACAACGTAGAGAAAGAGGAGGGAATATTCCTTGAAGGAGGAAACCCTAATAGAGTGGGACCCATTGAGAGGGAGCTCTTATGTGTTTAAAAGGAGGGCAAGGAAACTATTGTTTCTCATGCATATGATTATAGATTTCCTGTCTACTTAGACTATTTTCAGTCTCGGTTGTTTAGCTGAGTTGCTGTGCTCCTTAGCACAAGGATTTCCTGCTTAGGAATCCTTCTCCTTTCTTGAGAAGCCTCTTGAAGGAGTTGTAATGATTTGTCTCACATCTAGGCTTGAGGCCAATCATCCCCCTTCAGGATAGGGTTCTTCCTGAAGCAAGATAATTTTGTGTTGCAGGGTGTTGCAGTGAGGAGTCACAACACCTCTTCCATCACTTGTTTTCAGAGGAGGAGTCACTCTTCCCTTTGGGAGATCATTTTGGAAGCTACCAGAGCTTATTGCAGATCTTGGAACTTGGCCAAATCATTCTATTCCACCTACAGCGTAGTTACCCTCTTAGACTACGTTATTTTTAGAGTGCACTTGTGGTGAGGGATTGCAAAGTTGATTTGAGGGTGAGATCTTGAGTGATAGGATCAGCCTTCACTTAGAAGATCCATTGGAGGAGGCCTACTTCAGATTGTTTATCATCTTTAGCCTTCTCTATTCAGTTCCATATTTGAGTTGTAGCTGCTACCCAGCAACTCCGAAATTTTTTCCAATTTGTATATTTCAGCCAAACTTCGGAGGATTGATTTATTGTTGTTTCTAAGGGTTAGAGCTTTGCTCCCCTATTGTATCTGAGCTATATCTTGTTATATCCATGTATTGACATCATTTTTTAGCAGTAATCTATAATAGACTCCACTTTCATAGCCAAGGGTTTCTAATATAGTAGCCAACAAATAGTTATATATGGAAATCTTATGTTTAGCAGAGTAGCAGTGCTGTTCAAAGTCATATTGGGAATAGAGTTAGAGTTGAGCAGTTTTGTTAGAGTTAGACTAGATCAGGCTATTGGGATAGTGTTAGAGTTGCTGGTAATGATCACCTACATGTTTAGTTGGAGCTTGGGTGAAGGATCTAGACTCCTATTTGTAGCTACACCATATTTCTGAAGATGAGGCCATCAGAGTTACTCTAAGACAATGTTTGTTCTTTCATTTCCTTGTACATGTGTTGTTGAGGCTTGCACTGCCTTTATTGATTGGATGTTTACTCAATAATTTGTACTCTTTCTACTGGTATAACATTATTTGTTGGCTATCTATATCTTCTTGTCTCACAGCTAATAAAATAACGATGTTGATCCATTTTATGTGCATACATTGTTGCAGTCCCTTCATCGGGCATTATTTGAGGACATCTAAGTGTGGGAGATTTGTTTAACCCACTTAGAAGGATTTATTTGGAGCCTCCTCTTGGATTTCGCACTTAGACATATTGTTATAAGGGATCCAGGTCTTGGTTTCAATTCATGTAGCATCCATTACTGGAAAATGTGTTTTCCAGTCATGCCTTGCTAGCTATTCTAGATTTGGAATATTACATTGGTATCAAAGAAAATTTCTTGGCTTAGCCTATGAGTCTTAGCCCAAGAAGATCATAATTATGAATAATATGAGATTACTCTCATCAGTATTTAGATCCAGAGAGAACCTCTCTAAGGAGGTCAAGAAGATTGGAAAAGAAGAAGAGGAAGGACCATGCACTTCCTATTCTCATCAAGAAGATGACAAGCATGAAGGACACTTGGATTATCAGATTCTAAGTGATTACCTTGTTGAGTACAGATCTCAACCTAGAGCCTTCAAGGAGACTCTAGGTTTCCCCCATTTCATCCATTTGAAGGAAGAGAAGAAACCCTACAGTGGAAGAGAAATCAAAGGCAATATATTTCTGTTGTCTACTTTTTATGGGTTATCTACATCAAGAACTTTGGTGAGAAAGTTGGAGGCATTTTTCCTACTACATCCTATAGTAGGGAAAGAAGTTGTTGAAATCTCAGTTCTGCACTTGGAGGGTGAAGCCTATGTTTGGTGGTGTAGCCACTTGAGCCATGCAAGGGTAAAAATTTTTGCAGAGTTCACTCAGAGGTTGATCAAAACCTTTGATGGAGAATTAACAAAGGAGGAAAATATCACACCACTTGAGGAGCTTTGTCCTAACGCTGTCACACTCATGGAGGAGCAACCACATGCATCAACAGTTGGGGCAGCCAACACTTTGGAGGAAGGAACTCTTGCAGCCCTACAAGAAGTTCCCAAACATCATCAAGGTATGAAAAGATTTCCATAATCTATTGTTACAGCAAATTCTTTTGATAATTGTGGAGATTTACTTTTACATGACCAAGGGTCAAATCACACTACTACCATAGAGCAGCTTGGTTGCACTGTGCTGTGCAACATGGAAACATTCAAGGAGGAAGCAAACCATCATTCTCAAGAGCCATTTTTGGATTTTTCATCACACTAGAGGTTGGGGTTTGAAGAATTGAAGGAAGAGAGTAGACATCTTGGAGTGAGAAACCCTTTCTCCTTTCAAGATGACACTTTCTCAGTGAGCTCCTCTCAACTCAAACAAGAACTCCTACTTTCAGCAGATCCAAGGCCTCATTGGTTTTGGAAGACTATTGTTGAGAGGGAGGTCTCAAGGAGAGATCTCATTAGAAGTGCACTTCAACACACCATTGAGTGCAATGATTTTCTTCCTTTCTCATAGGAGAAGATAGAAGATGGATAACATCTCTCATGCTTGTGTTGGACATTCCTTGAGCCATACATATCATGATGGGAGGTTTTTTCCTACCACCTATTTGGGTCCTCATAGGGTCTCATTGATCTTTGAGAAGATTGCATTTCAAAATCCCATGGAGTGCAAAGATAGAGATTTCGTTTGGGAGGATGGTAGCGCTCATGGGAGGAGTACCAATTGTTGGGTCTCAATCTAGTCTCCTAAACTGAGCTCATTTAATTGTCAACCAGGATTTGTAAACTGCTGAAGTGAAGAGTACTGTATGTACCTAGGTGCTTGTTTCCTAATGCGTTGTGTGTAGTGTTTTGAGATTTTTTTGGTCTTTTGTGATGATTTATGATGTTTTTGGTCTTTTGGTAGTTTTATGTTTGCAGGAAAAATGCCTAGAAAGCTAGTGGAAAGAAGCTGGTGATTAAAACAGAGTTAAGCCTAATTGATGGAATGTCAAATGACAAATGCAATTGGAAACACTGAAGCAAAATTAAATCTAAACTATGACTAAATAAAAGCAAAGCTTGATAATGACTTTTAAGCAAATGATTAAAAACACAAACTAAACTTGAGAAATGATCACTAAGTATGCAAATCCTCTAACTAAACAGTGAAACAACTAGCTTACAATGATGCAATATTTTGTCCTTGATTAGAGATTTGAAACATATTTAGAGGAAAAACATTGTTATCATCATAAGATCTTCTATTCTAGAACTAGTTCCTATCTCTATTCTGCAATTTAATTGAATGTCACAAAACCTTTACTCAAGAGTTATTGATTTCTTTTCAAAGTAGTATTTTGAGGAAGAGCTCTATTGATAAAATGATGAGGAAATTGCAGAGGTACTTCAGGCCTTAAAATGATGTTTTCTTCTGTTCATATGGTTATAGATCAATTATGGATTTTAGAACAAGAAGAGGTTTGTGAATAATGAAGGCTGTCTTGTTAATCCTAACAACTGAAGTAATCTATTGTGCAATGGATGAAAATTTGAATATGAAGTGCAAGTGCAATGAGTTAATCTAAGAATGAACTTAAGATGCCACTAATCTAGAACAATGCTGAACTATAAGTCATCATCAAACTCAAAGCAAAGTAACTGAACATGAGTTAAGTGCAATTAAACTCCGGAGCATCCTAACTATGCTATCATGCATTATTCTATGAAGTTACACAATCTGTTTGTCCATCATTAGTGATATTTTGGAAGAGTTCCTTCTTTTGGAAGAGGTAGAACAATTCTGACTGTGTAATTGAGTGCAATTGTAAGCAAATAGACTGAAAGAAAATGAAAAAAAAAAGAACTAAGATATCATATCCATATCCTACTTGTCATTATGATGTCTTGGGCAAGCGTTTAAGAGCAAGAACAGAGATGATACTTAGTACAAACACACAACTAAATCATTCATTATCACGGTCATGTCTTGAACTTCTTAAGAATTTATTGGAAGAGTTTCTTCTTGTGGAAGAGTGATTAGAACAAGTGTAACTGTGATAGTGAACAACAAAAACTACAACTAAATCCTACAGTACTATAGCCATTCATCATTCATCATTATAATCTTTTGGAAGAATTTCTTCTTATGGAAGAGTTAGAATGAATATAACTACAGTACCTGATTAAAAACAACTATGAATTCAACTCCTAATCCTACAATACTATAGTCATTTCCCCATTCATCATTATAGTCTTTTGGAAGAGCGTCTTCTTGTGGAAGAGTTAGAATGAGTACGACTACAGTAGCTAATTAAAACAACTATTAATTCAAATTCAAAACGTAAAGGCAGCTAGAAGACTTATCTAATTTACGCAAAATAAATCCGTGCAAGAGGCAGGGGCCCTCTACCACCTGACAGAATTCAACTCCAAATTAAATCACGCTTTCAAAACAACACGGTCTGCTCCATTAAAGATGAAATAGTTTGAACATAACACTCCGCGTCTTCAGAAATGTAGCACATAGTCTAAACAAAATCTAGCATCAAATCTAACATAAAATCTCTAACATAGCTCTTGGTCTCCCAAGCGTTTATAAAGCAAATGCACATAACAATACTTGCAACAATTCAGGAACACTGTCTTTCATTATCGGAATCACGTTAGGACTCTTTGAAGTGGCTGCGTGAAGAGGAAAAGACATCTTGACTGAGACAGTCCTAATAGAAGTCTTCCTTCCTAAATGTGTTCCCACGTTCAAAACCATACCCAGAATTCGTTTCTTCCTCCATGATGAGCAACGAACGATGTAGACATGACGTGGATCATGCCCATATGCGGTTTTTCTCAAGAGGCCACCTGGAACATACTCAAACATGAAGGCAGCTGCAGAATCGCCGGTTAGCTACGGAATGTCTGAATTCTGCAGCTAGTTCCGGTCAAAATGCTTTACAATGGCAAAAATCACAAAATTTAGCAAGTCAGTCATGTAAATCATTCTAGAAGTAATTTTAACTATATTCATTGATCAATTGGGTCTAAGATAGCAATGGACAAGGGAAAATGAGGTAAAATGAGGTGAAGGAAAGCACAATTTTGAGGCTCAACATACCCCCACTGCTATCTCTTTGCATGTCCTCATGCAAATTATCCTATGAACTCAGAGGCTTCTGCAAGGACATCTAATCCTCTCCTTCTCCTTTGTCTGGAAGCTAGAGATCTTCTGGGTTTTCTGATAACAAGTTTGAACCTTAGGTTGGTGAGTGCTCTAATTAGCTTTTTGTTCCTTGTCTTCAACTTCTCATTGGTCTTCTCCACTTTGTCTATATGCAGGGATAAGGTTGAGTTCATATCAGTTTTGAGCTTGACTTGATCCTTGAGAATTTCATTCTCATTTTTGATGTGTCTATTCAGTAATTCTAACTCATACCTATCCCTTCTTAATATATCTATTTCAGACAGTGGAGGACTGGGGGTTCTTTCTCTGCTTTCTGAAGCTCTCCTCTCTAAAGTTTCCACATAGTCATATATTTCTTGTTGAGCAGGGTCAATTTCAGGGGTTCCTTCATAAAATTCCTCTTCAACATCTTCTTCCATGGATGTTTCCTCATCTTCTATATCAATCACTCCTGTTTGTTTGATTTGAGTTTTCTTTAGTTTTCCCTTTAATCTGTGGCTTCTCCTAGGCTGAGAAGATCCCTCTCCTTTCTCCATGGCAGATTTCTTGATTCCCTTTTCTTCCTTAAGTTGCCTCTTGATTTGGGTCAACTTCTCTAAAATGATTTCCTCACTGCTTTCTTGGACAGTTTTGTCAATTTCAACTTCTGAAGCCCTCCATTTTCTACTTCTTCTTGTAGGCCGTGGTTCAGGTGATGGTTCTTTTGCTTCTTCAAAATGATTTCTTATGAAGAAATCGTCCCATGTATCATTTGTTTTAGCTAGATGATGTTCAATCAGAATTTTGACCAAACCATGATGATATAGGGTTGTCTCTAAAAATTGAACCCTTCTTTGAACACAGGAAGCCATCTTCTTCAGACTTTGAAGCAAGAAATATGGTAGGTTTAAGTCTTCCCCCAGAAAATGCATCATTAGTCTAATGTGGTAGACATAAAATGTTCCATATCTACCCTCACATGTAATAAATTTTTGCAGAAGGAGTAGTATGTTTCTCCATTTGTTTTTCAATGCAGAACTAGGAATTCCTTTCTTAAATACAGTAACATCCATACCTGGTGATTTTAAAATTTGTTTCCAGGAGTCATTGTGGAATTCTCTATTTTTGAACCATCTCTCTCCAGTTCTGAGCAACCCTGTAGCCTCTGCAATGAAAACTTCAGTGACAGTAAATTTGACATCTCCCACTTCAACTTCGGTTCCTTGAAATGATCTTGCAAATGATTTAGTGACTTCCTTGTGGAAGCCATTAAATTTCTCCAAAAATTGAAGCCATCCTATTTGTTGTAACATTTCTTTGCATTGAGGGTAGCCTTCTAAATATTTTGAACCCACTGGTTCAGTCCTTACAATAAAACCCATGATTGTTTCTTCAATATTCAAATTAACACTCTTCTACCCACAAAAACAATGACTTTCACTTTCGGATTGAAATAGCTTTAAGTTCTGAATGGAAATGGCTTCAACTTTGGAATGACATACCTCTGATTAATAGTGGTAACAGCTTCAAAACCTCGGGCTGATATGCCTCTGTTGACAATTGAACTTTGGACTAATATGTCTTTGTTTGACAGTGACAACTGGCTTCAACTTCTTCACTGCAATACCTCTGGCTCTTGGTAGCAAATGGTTTCGAATTCAACACTGCAACACCTCTGTCTTCTAGTGACAAAAGACTTCAAACTCCACACTGCTATACTTCTGTATTTATAGTGAAAATGCTCAAACTCTGTCCACAGTGATACTTTGTATACCCACGGAATCAAATGGCTTCAAATTCTCACGCTGCTATGCTTCCAAATTTACCCTTTTGCTCTGCTCCGAGTTTACAATGCTTAACGCTATTCAAACTGATATCCTTTGGCTATGCTCTCGGTGATAATAATATCTCTGTCTTCAGAATAAAATGCCGGCTACAGAATGGAGTGATAGCAGTGGTCACGGAATGAAGTAGTGGAGTGAGGTGGAGGGAATGTATTAATGATTGAAGAGACGGCGGAGGATTTTACGACGGCAGAGGGAATCATCATTGAATGATTTGGTTAAGAGACGTGGAGAATTCAAATACCTTGGCCATTTTAACCGCTTAAAAGATATCGGATATGAAATTTGAAATGAGAAATTTTAATCCAAAGTCTGTGGAGGGTTTATTGGTATTGATCAATAAAAACAATTAAAACAACCTTTTCGAACAATCCATAACTAAAACTATGCTAAACTTTTATGAAATGCCATTATAATTTAAACTTGTTACCTCTGCCTTTCATTTGATTTTTGTAGCCTTTGTCTTCTTGTTCACCTTTGGAGGAGTCTTCATAATTTTCTTGATGCTTTTGATTCATGGATACACTGGGTCACTTTGTTGCAATTCTAATGTCTGCTGGTTGATGCCTTCAAGGTTTGTAGCTGCGGAAAGACTGTCTGGCTGCAGAAAGGCTGATCAGCTGCAGAATGTTCCTGTAGAGCACTTTAATCATGAAAATGGAGTGTTTTTGGAATATGGGTGAAATGTTATATGTTATGAATGGAGATGGATGATGGATTATGATATGTATGAGGTGGATGATGAAGTGGAATGGATTCAGTTTATGAAATGAAGTGAAAGAACATAAGAACTGTACTGCAATTCATGACATGTTTTATTCACTTACAGCAAGACATCAAATATTGTATTTTGACATGAAAATGAGATGGATGGAAGATGGAATGAGATGAATGAAATGTGGAATGGAGTGAAATATGAATGATGGATGAGATGGAGTATGGATGGATAAGTGAATGGAGTGAAATGAAATGAGATGGATCATAAGCATTATGGATCTGAACTTATGATTTTTTTTGTAACAGCTGCTTGTAAAAACAAAAATGGGAAAAGTTAGAGTGTCAGAGAGACTCTGATTTTCACCCTATCTTTTCTGTATAAAAATGCTAATCAATGATTGGTTTTCATGTTTATACCTTTATTATTATTATTATTTTTATTTTTATTTTTATTTTTTTCACAAAAATAACTGCTTCAGAAAATTTAATCAAGTTGATGAAGAAGAGAGACTCTTCTTCATTAACTTCACATCATTACTTCCTTGGAACTTCTTGACAAATTCTTCTCTTGAGAGTGGCTTGTGGTAAAGCTTCAGTCTATGACCATTCACAAGAAAAGTGACCTTTTCTTCATCTATAGTTCTGATTTTGACTGCCCCATTATCAAAAATTTCAACAATTTCATATGGCCCAAGCTAATGTGTCTGAAATTTACCTTGAAAATCCTTGAATTTTGAATCAAACAAGAGAGCCCAGTCACCCTCTTTGAATTTCTTCTCCTTGATGTACTTTTCATGCCATCTAGCCCTTTGTTGTTGGACTAGACTTGTTTTCTGAACTGCATCTTGTCTGATCTCATCCAATTCATTAATTTTCTCCAGTCTATGCTTTTGTGCCTCCGTTAGATCAAGTCCTAGCTGAACTGCCATCTTGAATGTTTGAATTTGGAACTCTATAGGAAACAAAACTTGCTTTCCATAAACAAGCTCATAAGGAGTATGGCCTGTTGTGTTTCTCCATGTAGTTCTATAGGCCCACAAGGCTTCAGGAAGCCTATCTACCCAATCTCTTCTATGTAGATGAGCAGTCTTTGTTAGGATTCCTTCAATGACCTTATTAGTGGATTCCACTTGACCATTTGCTTGTGGATGATAAGGAGTAGATGTTCTATGTCTGATTTTGTACTTCTCCATCATTTTCTCCACTAGCCTTGATGTAAATTGAGCTCCTTGATCTGTAACAATTTCCCTTGGGACACCAAAACGAGTAAAAATATCCTCAAAAGAAAAGTAACTACAGATGATTCATTAGCAACAAGTAATGGTTTAGCTTCTACCCACTTAGTAACATAATCAGTGCAAACTAATATATATTTATTTTGCTTTGATGGAGGACTAATAGGTCCTAAAAAATCCAAAGCCCATTTTTCAAAAGGTTCAATGTGTACCTGAGGTTGTAATGGCATCTCACCTGAAGGAGAAGGTTTCCCTACCCTTTGGCAACTTGTCACACCTTTTGACATACTCCCTTGCATCTTTAAACAAAGATGGCCAATAATATCCTAAATTAAGGATCTTATAGGCTGTCCTCTTATCTGCAAAGTGTCCGCCACAAGGTTCACCATGACATGCCTTGAGAATTTCAGGCATCTCATCTTCACGAACACACCTTCTAATGATCAAATCTGAACCTGTCTTGTACAACTCATTAGCGACCCATGAATATCTTGCACTATCATTAATGATTTTTCTTTTATCCTTTGCATTCATAATTGAAGGAAATTTTCCTGAAACTAAATAATTGGCAATATCAGCAAACCATGGAGTTTGAGTAGAGATTGCAAAAAGATATTCATCAGGAAATTGATCTTCAACCGGAGTGTCATCTTTGATATTTTGGATTCTAGACAGGAAATCAGCCACCGTGTTTTGTTTTCCATGCCTATCTAGAATAGTAATGTTGAATTCTTGCAATAGTAACATCCATCTTATAACTCTACCATTAGGGATTGATTTATTCATTAAGTATCTAATGGCAGAATGATCAGTGTGAACAAAAGTTTCAGTTCGTTATATAGTGTCTAAACTTGTTAATGGCATGAACAACAGCTAAAAACTCTTTTTCAGTTACAGTATAGTTTAACTCTGCAGGAGTCAAATTTTTACCGATATAATAGATGGCATAGGGAATTAAATCTTTCTGTCCCAATACTGCTCCTAGAGCTGTATCGGAAGCATCTGTCGAGATATGAAAAGGTAACTTCCAGCTAGGTCCCCTTAATATAGGTGCTTCAGAAATTTTGGTTTTCAGGGTTTCAAAAGCTAACTGGCAATCAGAAGTCCACTTAAATTCACAATCTTTGGTGAGTAATTTGAAGAGAGGAGATGCCATTTTGGTGAAGTTTTCTATAAATCTCCGATAGTACCCCGTAAATCCTAGAAAACTTCTTACATCTCTTTGACAACTTGGAATGGATAGGTTAGAAATAACTTCAACTTTCGCTTCATCAACTCTAATCCCATCCCCCGAAATGTGGTGCCCTAAAACAATACCTTCAGTGAACATCATAAAACATTTTTCATGACTAAGAGAAAGGTTTGCTTCTTGACATCTTTTTAAGACTTTTTCCAAGTTTTCTAAAGCTTCTTCAAATGTATCCCCATAAACTGTGAAATCATCCATGTACACCTCTACACAGTCATGTATTAGATCAGAAAAAATTCCTAATACTTCCCTTTGGAATGTTGCAGGTGCATTGCATAATCCAAATGGCAATACTCGGTAGGCATAGGTACCCCAAGGACAAGTAAATGTGGTTTTATCTTGGTCTTCAAGTGCTACTTGGATTTGATTGTAACCACTAAACCCATCTAGGAATGAAAAGTACTTTTTACCTGCTAGTGTATCTAATACTTGATCTATGAAAGGTAAGGGAAAATGGTCTTTAAGAGTAGCTTTATTCAATTCTCGGTAGTCAACACACACCCTCCATTTTCCATTTTTATTTGGCACAATTACCAAAGGAGAAACCCACTGACTATCTGAAATAGGATAGATGAAATTAACATTTAACAATTTTTGCAATTCTTCCTTGACAATTTCCCTAAGATTTGGATTCATTCGTCTTTGAGGCTGTCTGATTGGTTTGCAATTTGCCTCTATATAGATATGATGAGTACAAGTCTTGGGACTTATCCCCTTCATGTTAGTGTATTCCCATGCATATGCAGAAGAATGTCTCTGTAATACTTTGATTAACTCTTCTTGTTGAGATTTTTCTAGGTTTTTGTTTATATTCAAGGTTTTGCCTGGAAAAATTTCACTTGTAGAGCTGCCAAATTTGTCCATAGAATGAAGAGACATCTGCCTAGATGACAAAAACTCAATATTGGATCCCTCTTGAAATGATTCATATTTGTGTTCTGGAGAGGATTCAAAGTTTTCTAGAGTATTCAGAATTTGATTATCTTCACTAATTTCTGAAATTGTGAAGAGTGGTTGTAAATATTCTTCATCCTCTATCCATTGAGTGTCATCTAGATCCGTAATTGTCCTAGCTGGAGGATATAAAGTGAATTTCTTTGTTGAACTACCATCAGAAATATACATATCACCGGACCTACAACTAATAAAAGCATCAGCTGTAGCCAACCAAGGTCTTCCTAGTATAACAGGATGGCCTCCTAGATTATTCTTGGGTGTTAGGATCATGAAATCCACAGGGTACTCCCAAGAGTCTAGGGATACTGGAATGTCTTCTATTACCCCATCTGGTTTGATCACAGATCTATCTGCTAATTGTAATAGTGTGGGTGTAAAGAGAAGATTAGGAAGTTTCAGTTTGTCCATGATTTGTCTACTCATGATATTTATTGTTGCTCCTAAGTCAATGAGTGTGTTTTGAATTTCAATTCCATTGATGTGAATTTTGACAACTGGATTTCCTGGGTCAAGGTACTTTGGAATGGTAATCTTACCCATCATAATGTCTGCTATTTGTCCTACCAGTTGAATTTTCTTGGTTTCTCTTATTCTTTTTCTTGTTATCTTCATACTCAACTCCTTTATTGTTTTGGCTAAAATTGGGATTTCCTTGATGGCTTGCAATAATGGAATTTTAATGCAAACATTTCTCAATTCATCCAAGAAATCATAATTAGGCACCATTATTTGTTTTTCTATACCTTTGTCAATTTGTAATCTTTCCGGAAAGGGAGGTATAGAAGTAGATGTAGATGGTTGCTCTAATACTGGAGTTGGGCTTATTGGATCTTTTTGTTTCAGTTTTTCAATGTTTTGGCCTTGAAAGGATGTTTCTTCCTCAAGACTTTTATTAACCCGTAGGGAGTCTTCCTCAGAATTATCTTGTTCTCGTATGATCACAGAAGGTTTCCTCTTCTCAAGTATCCTTCCAGACCTAAGTTGAACATCACTAAGGTCTAGAGGAGTAATTAAATAAGTTGGAAATTGTTGTCCTTCTATCATGTATGTATTCTGAGGGTTCTTATTATTGGGGTTTGGTATAGGCTGAGCTGGAAATTGATTGTATTTTTGAGGGAATGGTAATGGAAGTGGTTGATTTTGATGAGGTTGGTTCAGATGATGTTGTTGAGGATTTTGTTGAAAATTTTGTTGAATATTTTGAGGAAAATTTTGTTGGGAATTTTGAGGATAAAAATGTGGATATGGTGGATAGGAAGGTGGATACTGATAATATGGAGAGTATCTTCCATAGGGACCTTGTGATCCTTGTGCCCAAGCTTGAGATTGATTTTGAAATTGGGGCCAAGGTTGTTGCCAAGAATTCCAAGGTGGAGGTTGATTATACATTTGATCATGGAATCCTTGTGTCTGAGATCCCTGCCAAGGTCTTCTAGATACAAAGTTAAGAGATTCTGTGGAATCTGTAGGAGTTTCTTCCTGAAAAACAGTCTTGAGACCAAGAAGAGAAGGACAATTCTTGGTCTCATGTTTCTCAGAACAAATAACACAGGTTTCTACAACTTTTACATCTAGAGGACACTCTCTCAAGGCATGTTTCTTCCTACATTTGGGACAAAAGATTGCCAAGGCATCAGATTCAACCTTTTGCTTGTTTTGTATCTTGAGGGTGTCTATTTGTTCACTAAGACTCCCTAATATGTCAGATTTAAAATCATCAAGCATGTGTCCTATTTCTAATCTACTTACTGTCCCAGAAGCAGATTTACTTGCCCTTGCAAGAGCGGGATCTCTTGGACCTTTGACAGTTTTAGATTTCCCTCTTGAAAGGTTAATACATAACTCCGATATTTCAGGTAATGTAAGTTGTGATATATCCCCTTTTCCCATCATGTTTAGGATATCCAACCATTCATCCCTAATTGTTTTCAACAAAAGAGCTTTTAAGGTGTCTTGATCTAGATTTTCCATTTTTGCCCTTTTGATGTTGTAATTAAATATTTCCAACAAATCTTCTAAGTTTTCATCTTCTTTTTGTAACATCTTGAACACTTCTTCCTTATGATTAACCGGCATACAACAATCCAAGTATCTCTCTAGAAATGCTTGTTTCATATCTTCCCATGTTCTGATAGAACTACTGATTAGGCTCATAAACCACTTCAATGCTGCTCCCTTCAAAGTTGAAGGAAATAATTTCAGTTTTTGAGCATCTTGTAAGTAGTCATAAGTCCTACACAGCACTTCAAATTTGAATAAGAAAGTTTCAGGATCTTCAGTTTTAAGTCCATAGAAGTTTGGAAGGACAGAGGGTGAAATGTTTTTCATGGTTGTATTGGTTTCTTCATCAAGTATAGGGAATCCAAAAGAGCTTCCTATTCTACCTCTTCCTCCATCTACACCTCTACCTCCTTCTCCTCTTCCTCCTTCTCCTCTACCTCTGCCTCTACCTCCAAATAATGTGTGTTCTCCATTAAAAACTCCTCCCCCTCCTTCTTCTGCCATGGTTGACTCTCCTGTGGAAGTAGAAAGGTTTGTGTTCCTAACAGGAGTTTCTATATCTTCTTCTATGGCAGGTTCAGTGGATGAAGTGGAAGGTTTCTCTAATGGAATAGGTGACCTTAGATTTTCTAGAAGTCCAGGATCAGAAGAGGATGGAATATGGGTTTGAGTTGAAGGTGTACTAGCTCTGGATCTAGATGAAACAAGTGGTGTTCTAGAAATCAAACTTCTGCCTCTGCTGCTTATAAATCTTCCCCTTGAATCTCTCTCCCTACGCATAAAATTTTTTTTGGATGCTAAGAAACAAAGGTTACCTAGTTTTCACTTCCCCGGCAATGGCACCAAAATGTTGGGTCTCAATCTAGTCTCCTAAAATGAGCTCATTTAATTGTCAACCAGGATTTGTAAACTGCTGAAGTGAAGTGTACTGTATGTACCTAGGTGCTTGTTTCCTAATGCGTTGTGTGTAGTGTTTTGAGATGTTTTTTGTCTTTTGTGATGATTTATGATGTTTTTGGTCTTTTGGTAGTTTTATGTTTGCAGGAAAAATGCCTAGAAAGCTAGTGGAAAGAAGCTGGTGATTAAAACAGAGTTAAGCCTAATTGATGGAATGTCAAATGACAAATGCAATTGGAAACACTGAAGAAAAATTAAATCTAAACTATGACTAAATAAAAGCAAAGCTTGATAATGACTTTTAAGCAAATGATTAAAAACACAAACTAAACTTGAGAAATGTTCACTAAATATGCAAATCCTCTAACTAAACAGTGAAACAACTAACTTACAATGATACAATATTTTGTCCTTGATTAGAGATTTGAAACATATTTAGAGGAAAAACATTGTTATCATCATAAGATCTTCTATTCTAGAACTAGTTCCTATCTCTATTCTGCAATTTAATTGAATGTCACAAAACCTTTACTCAAGAGTTATTGATTTCTTTTCAAAGTAGTCTTTTGAGGAATAGCTCTGTTTATAAAATGATGAGGAAATTGCAGAGGTACTTCAGGCCTTAAAATGATGTTGTCTTCTGTTCATATGGTTATAGATCAATTATGGATTTTAGAACAAGAAGAGGTTTGTGAATAATGAAGGTTGTCTTGTTAATCCTAACAACTGAAGTAATCTATTGTGCAATGGGTGACAATTTGAATATGAAGTGCAAGTGCAATGAGTTAATCTAAGAATGAACTTAAGATGCCACTAATCTAGAACAATGCTGAACTATAAGTCATCATCAAACTCAAAGCAAAGTAACTGAACATGAGTTAAGTGCAATTAAACTCCGGAGCATCCTAACTATGCTATCATGCATTATTCTATGAAGTTACACAATCTGTTTGTCCATCATTAGTGATATTTTGGAAGAGTTCCTTCTTTTGGAAGAGGTATTAGAACAATTCTGACTGTGTAATTAAATGCAAATGCAAGCAAAAGACTGAAAGCAATGAAAAAATAAGATATCATATCCATATCCTACTCGTCATTATGATGTTTTGGACAAGCGTTTAAGAGCAAGAGCAGAGATGATACTTAGTGCAAACACACAACTAAATCATTCATTATCACGGTCATGTCTTGAACTTCTTAAGAATTTCTTGGAAGAGTTTCTTCTTGTGGAAGAGTGATTAGAACAAGTGTAACTGTGATAGTGAACAACAAAAACTACAACTAAATCCTACAGTACTATAGCCATTCATCATTCATCATTATAATCTTTTGGAAGAATTTCTTCTTGTGGAAGAGTTAGAATGAATATAACTACATTAGCTGATTAAAAACAACTATGAATTCAACTCCTAATCCTACAATACTATAGTCATTTCCCCATTCATCATTATAGTCTTTTGGAAGAGCGTCTTCTTGTGGAAGAGTTAGAATGAGTACGACTACAGTAGCTAATTAAAACAACTATTAATTCAAATTCAAAACGTAAAGGCGGCTAGAAGACTTATCTAATTTACGCAAAATAAATCCGTGCAAGAGGCAGGGGCCCTCTACCACCTGACGGAATTCAACTCCAAATTAAATCACACTTTCAAAACAACACGATCTGCTCCATTAAAGATGAAATAGTTTGAACATAACACTCTGCGTCTTCAGAAATGTAGCACAGAGTCTAAACAAAATCTAGCATCAAATCTAACATAAAATCTCTAACATAGCTCTCGGTCTCCCAAGCGTTTATAAAGCAAATGCACATAACAATACTTGCAACAATTCAAGAACACTATATTTCCTTATCGGAATCATGTTAGGACTCTTTGAAGTGGCTGCGTGAAGAGGAAAAGACATCTGGACTGAGACAGTCCTAATAGAAGTCTTCCTTCCTAAATGTGTTCCCACGTTCAAAACCATACCCAGAATTCGTTTCTTCCTCCATGATGAGCAACGAACCATGTAGACATGACGTGGATCATGCCTATATGCAGTTTTTCTCAAGAGGCCACCTGGAACATACTCAAACGTGAAGGCAGCTGTAGAATCGCTGGTTAGCTACGGAATGTCTGCATTCTGTAGCTAGTTCTGGTCAAAATGCTTTACAATGGAAAAAATCACAAAATTTAGCAAGTCAATCATGTAAATCATTCTAGAAGTAATTTTAAATATATTCATTGATCAATTGGGTCTAAGATAGCAATGGACAAGGGAAAATGAGGTAAAATGAGGTGAAGGAAAGCACAATTTTGAGGCTCAACACCAATATGAAGAGAAGGGGAAGGCATCCACAAGTAGTTGAGTGGATGCGGTTTATGATCAAGGAGCTGGGAGGCTACTTGCAAATTTATGATACCGGGCAATAGGAGGCTTGGCTGCACTGGTTACTCTTGAAAGAGTTTGGCCATCACTTGGCATACACTCTTCCTAAGAGTAGGAGGATGGAGGAGAGATGGTAGGATGCTTGCATCATTGAGCAGCATAGGGTATGGATGCATGGTGTTGATGTGATACTCATATCATTCATTGTGTCTTCATCACATAAGTTGTATTATGGAAGTATGTGGAGGTAGCAAATTATTTTGTTGCTTGGCTTGTTCTTGGGAGAGCAGGAGCAGATTTTATCTCACACTTTGCATGATGTTGAAGCAGGAGGATATGGCATTATCTCCTTGGATTTTGATGATAGAGAGGTACTTCCACCTTGGGAGGAACTTCTTTTGTATTGCAACATTACTAGAGGAGTCTTTGACAAGGAGCATGTCAAAGAAAAAAGCTTTGTATTGACAGGAGCTTATTCTCATGAGCTCACAGCGCTGTCACTTGGGAGCAGAGACTTATGGAGGGAGTGTTCCTAGGATCACTTCACATTGTATGCACTTGGTGAACAAGGAGGAGGTGATGATGAAATAATAGTGGATAGAGGAATCTATCACTATGACATATTCTTCTTGGCTTGGGTTTCCAAGCATGAGGAGGATTATCTTCTTGCAGCACATGGTTCATTCTCCTTCATAGCATGCCGAAACACTATGAAGGACTCACTCATGGATCCATGTACCATCTTACTTCCGGCATATGGTAAGAATTTTGTTTATACATTCATTGATTTGCATACTCTTACCATTACTATGCAATGCATTGCTTCACAAGAGGGCAAGCTTGTCACATTGCTCCATGATCATTGTTGGGCCAATCTATATGATGGAGGCAGCCATCTTTTATGTGGCCTTTGGAAAATGTTTTATCATCACATGTATGTTCATTTTTTGCACCCAAACATGCACCATATAAAGACATGCATGATTGACCATGTAAAAAGAAACATTTTTCCATGTAATTTTCTGAAGCAGCAGTTTGAAAAACTGCGCTGTCACTATTGGGAAAGTTGTTGGTAACTTCTAGCACCACATGAAACCTTCAGCATTTTTTTCATTTTGTTGCTGATCATGACTTCATTTTCTGATAAGGATCTAAATTGTATGGGAAGCATGATTATGAGAGAGGAACATGAGTTGGATATGTCCTTGAGTGGGGAGAATTCCCACATTTTCTGCACTACACGTTCTAATGGGAGCATGGGAGGAGATATGGCCACCATAGCCACATATTTGTTCTTTTTTTGGGTGGGCCATGAGCTTGAAATTCATCCAGTGTATAACCATGGGCGATTATTTGATCATGTATTGATGACACATTCATCCATTTACTATTCATTAGTAAATGTGATGATTCTTGTATGTTACTTGCCACACTACTTTTTGAAGCTGCAGTGGATGAGACTGCGTTGTGTCCTTCTAAGACATTTTTTGTATCATGTATCATCATGTAAAACCTTCTAAAAAATTATTATTAGGATTTTCTATGATGATCATGTCCTATTCATCATGGATGGAACATTTTGGGCTAGCTTGTTCTTCAATGTTGGAGGAGAACTCTTTGGAGGATTGTTCTTCACTTTGCCATTTGAGGGAAATACTTTTGCAACCCAGGATTAGCACATAATCCACACTTATCATAAGTGGATAGAAGGACAACATGGGGTAGGCTATGATGCTTACCATATTCAGACTTTCATCCCACCTTCATTTCCGGAGCTTGAGGTGGAAGGAGATTTTCAGGAGTTGCCATGTTGGGAGGTGACTCATTTAGTTTGGATGATTTATTGGGGATGGAGGATCCATTTGGGGAAGATTTTTCCCAACACTTTTCAATATCCATGCATTGGAATCAAATTATTAGTCCTATCCTTGCAGTTTCTTGAGGACAAGCAACATTTGGGAGGGGAGGACTGTAATATTCCAAATTTTTCCTTCAATAAATTGGAATATTAGATTTTGTCAATTTCACTTATAAGTTAAATAATTGGGTAAGGAGACCCAAACACAATAAAATCATGGATGAAATCCCTCTAGTATGAAATGGGATCAGCCTTGGAACTAGATTTCACACCCTCATGTGTGAAAGGAGACATTTGCAAAGAGGCTAGGACAAGTTTGACCAAGCCAAACAACACAGAGGTATGAGGTGGAAAGAATTTTATGGGACAGCGTAGGGAAAGAGGAGGGAATATCCCTTGAAGGATGAAACCCTAATAGAGTGGGACCCATGGAGAGGGAGATCTCATGTGTTTAAAAGGAGGGCAAGGCATCCATTTTTTCTCATGCATATGATTATAGATTTCTTGTCTGTTTATACTATTTGCATTCTCCAACTGTTCAGCTGAGTTGCAGTGTTGCTGAGAACAAGGATTTCCTGTTTAGGAATCCTTCTCCTTTATTGAGAAGACTCTTGAAGGATTTTTACTGATATGACTCACATCTAGGATTGAGGCCAAGCATCCTCCTCCAGGACAACGTTATTGCTGCAGCAACATAATTCTGTGTTGCAGGGTGTTGCAGTGAGGAGTCACAACACCTATTCCATCTCTTTTTTTTCAGAGAGAGAGTCTTTATTTCCTTTGGAGGATTATTTTGGAAGCCATTGGAGCTTATTTCAGATCTTGGCATTGGGCCAACTCATTCCTTTTCCCCTACAACGCAGTTTTCTTCAGTAACTGCGTTATTTTCATAGAGCACTTGCTGTGGGGTTTTGCAGTGTTGATTGGAGGGTGAGATCTTTAGTGTAAGGATAAACCTTCCACTTAGGATATCCATTAGAGGAGGTATACTTCAGATTGAATATCATCTTCAGCCTTCTCTATTCAGTTCTAGTTTTGAGTTGCAGCTGCTACCCAACAACTCCGACATTTTTGTCATTTTGTATATTTTATCCAATCCTTCCCGGGATTGATGTATTATTGCTTTAAGGGGTTAGAGCCTTGCTCCACCACTTTATTTGAGCCATAAATTGTCATTTATTTTTATTGATGATATTTATGCAACAATGTCTCTTATAAACTACGCAGTCATAGCCAGGGTTTATGCATATATAGCAGTGTTCTTCTATTTCATGTACATGTCTTGTTGAGGCTTGCATTTCCTTTCTTGAGTGGATGTTTCCTCAAGAATTTGTACTTTTTATACTTCTATAACATTATTTGTTGGATATCTATATATTATTTTCTCACAGCTAATAAAATAACACTGTCATTCCAGCTTTTGTGCTTACATTGTTGCAGCCCCTTTCAACGGGCACTTTTTGAGGACATCTGAGCGTGGGAGACCTTTTTAACCCACTTAGAAGGATTTCTTTGGAGCCTCCTCTTGGATTTACAACTTAGACACATTTTTATAAGGGATCTAGGTCTTGGTTTCAACTCCTGTAGCAGTCATTACTGGAGAATGCATTTTCCAATCATGCCTTGCTAGCTGTTCTAGATTTGGAATATTACAATAATCTATCCCCTCGATCTGTGAGAAGCCCTGGGCCACAAATATAGCCTTGTATTTCTCCACAATCCCATTAGTAGCCTGCTTTATCTTATAGATCCATCTTGAACCTATCACTGATTTATCAACGGCCTTGGAACAATTTCCCAAGCATTTTTTTTGATAATGAAGTCATACTCATCCACCATTGCATCTACCCATGTGGGCTCTTGCATTGCTTCCTGAAAGGAAGATGGTTCAGTCATAATACATTTTCTCATGAGATCCATGTATCCAGTAAATCATTCAAGAGAGTGTATTTTTTTGTGCTGTGAAGTAGGGGCTCCTACATTATGTGCAACATCAAGTCTCAGTCTATTAGCTTCTGTGGTACACCTTCTTTCTTTTCTTATGGATGGATCTGCGTGAGTGGCTTCCTCCACTCCATGAATCTCCTCCTGTGGTTTATCCACATCTAGAGACTCATCTTTGGGAACCAACAGTTCCTCCTTCGCATGCAGGTCTAACTCCCTCTCAAGCGACAATTGCATGGCTTTCCCCTCATCGAATTTTATATCCGTCGCACAATAGTAATTCTGTTGTTTGGAAAATACACACGATAATTATGGGGTGTTTCTGTGTACCCCAAAAAAATCCCAACTTCAGTAGTCACCTCCAGCTTCTTCCTAGCATCCTTGGTCACATGCACATAAACATATGAGCCAAAAATTTTAAAGTGTGAAACATCTGGTTTCTTACGAGTGAAAGCTTATTCAGGTGTACTCATGCAAAGTACTCTATGAGGACAATGGTTTTGCATATAAACTACGGTGTTTCATGCTTCTCCCCACAAATGCATTGGTAGGCCCTGATCATGCAACATCGCTTGCGCTACAGCCACGATCGTTCTGTTCTATCTCTCTGCGACCCCATTTTTCTATGGGTTATGTGGCACTATGAGTTCTCTTCGAATTCCTTCTTTGTTGTAGAAGTTCTTGAATTCATTAGAGATGTATTCTCCACGATTATTGCTCCTAAGAGCCTTCAATTGCTTCCCCGACTCTTTCTCCAGCAAGCCTTAAACTCATAGAAATTTGAGAATGTTTGATCCTTTTGCATGAAGAATATCCATCATTTACGATAAAAGTCATCAACAAATATTACATAGTACTTATGTTTTTTTATCAATCAACCAAGAACGGTCCACACACATCTGTGTGAACTCTCTCAAGGATCCCCGAAGCATGGTTCTCCTTCTCATGAAAGGTTGACTTTACATACTTCCCCATGGTGCAACCCTTTCATTGATCTAACTAATCAAGTGTTCCCATTGGAAGTCCAGTAGATATTTGTTGCATGACTTTCAAGGCTCCATGATGAATATGGCCCAATCACCTGTGCCATAACTCGCCCTCATCCCGACTCACCACTTTTTCTACCTTTCCCATCATGGAAGCACAGTCATCTACCGCTAACTTGTATATATTCTTAACTTGAATCCCTATCCTCTTGGCTTGACCCATTTTTTTATGTTGCCTAAAATATTTTCCATCACTTAAAACAACGTCATAGCCTCTGTCCTCCAACATTGCGACTGAGACCAAATTTTTCTTCAGACCTGGAACATGCATAACATATTTTAATTTAAATGGTTTACCTGACTCCTTCTGAAAGGTAATGGTACCAATCCCGGTAGCACTATACTGTCTGTCGTCGCCCATATCTATATGCATCTAGAGATATATCTCCTCCAAGTCACTGAAAAGTTCCTTATCTCCCATCATGTGAAAGAAAGTGCCACTATACAAATACCACACTTATCCCAATGCACTTGACACCACACATGCAATCAAGGAGAATTCAAGCTCAAATTACGAGGCAAGGGCCTAACCATCTACAGCTCCAACATCCTTCTTGTTCTTCTTCTTTTGTGGACAGTTAGTAGCAAGATGCCCATGTTCGCGACAGTGAAAACACTTCACCTTGGACATATCTAGCTTCTTGCCTTTAGACTTAGATTTAGAATGTAATTTCTTCCCCTTCCCCTTCTTCGCCTTGGCAGCCAAAGCACAATATTCTTCATCATCATTGTTTGATGAACAGCCATCTCTGGTGTTTCGCCTGAACTCCTCCTGCACTAGATCTGACCACAGTTGTTCCCAATCCAGCAATTTTTCCCGTCCATTGAGAGAGTCTTCATAACCATGCCAAATCTTATGAAGTCCCAAGAGAGCCAATCTCACCAAATAATCATCAGCAACATTTATTCCCACACTCCCCAGTTCATCCCAAAATTGGACAAACTTCGTGAGATACTTTGGAATGGTGTCGCCCTTTTCCATCTTGATCTTTTTCAGTTTATGTTTGAGTGCAAATTTCCTATGGTCACTTCCACTTTGGAATAGATCCGTCAAAGCCTTCCACATAGCATATGGTGTGGCTTTCCCATGGAGGCATGAGACAATGTGGTCTCGTACTCCCTCCAATATGATCCTCCTTTCCTTTGCCACTTTCTTTTGCCATGCATCAATATTGGCAACATCTGACAAAGCAGGCTTAGGAACATCATTGTCAATGAATTCCTTCAAGCCATTATCTTTGAGTACTGCCTCCATCCTGTCCTTCCAAGCAATGTAGTTTGAGCTACCCTCGATTTCATACTCTAACCTCAAGTCATTGAAATCCATTTCAATCTTGAATCAGTTATAGCATAATTAAAGTCATTCCACACATTCGAATTCTTTCCACTAACAAAATCAACCCCCGCTTCACTTCTGCAATTTCCTGTGCTTCGATACCATGTAGAAATTATACAAAATAGATGTATATATTGGATTCTCCTGATCTAACAATGTGCTACTGTTAAATACATAATCGCTTATACTAATATTTGCGGAATTAAAAAACACAAACCCTAATTACAATAGCATGAAGAAATATCAATCATACACAACACAGATAATTTCCCAGGGAAAGCTTATAGCTAAAAACCCCACTATCTTCTATTGTATATTATATCGTGGATCATGAAACAATTACATGTAAGGCTCCAATCCAATAGCCCTCATTACTGAGCTAATTGCCTCACATTGTCATACAAAAATTGGAAAGTTCCTCAGCCAATTTACTATCTCCATACAACTTGCCTCCACTGCCAAGAGCCCTCATTACATGAGCTAATTGCCTCACACTGTCATACAAAAATTTCCAAGTTCCTCAGCCAATTTACTGTCTCCATACAACTTGCCTCCACTGCGCAATCCCTGCTGATAGCAATCGATGAATGAATGAAATATTGCTTGCCTTGACTGCGTAATCATCATGGGCACATCAAATGTGTGTGTGGTTGCATGTGTGCAACTAGATAATTTCACAACTGATAGTTTACTTCCCTTTCACCTATAACTCAACTGGGTCTCCACTGGATCTGAGATGCACGCAGTTAATAATAGTAAATATTCAGTTTCATGTGAGACCAATGATTGTGAATTAATTAATAAGTAATTCACTTGTTCTCTCACTAGTGTATCTTCAGTTACAACTAGCACAACTGAGTTTAACTCACTTAACTGAGTTAAACTACTTTACAACTTGCACTATTGCACTTCCAACTCTGTTACAACTTCGAATCACTCAGCTACAACTAAGTCAACTTGCATGTCCCACCAACCAACCACTTTACTCGAAATTCATTTAGCTAATTGATTTTCCACTTCAGTTAATTATTTCCAAGTTCTCATTGAGAAAAAATTATAGTTTATTTTCCAACTAATATTAAGGGATAATAATAGTATACATGCATCTATAAATAGACATGAATTCTATAAATAGATTATGCACATACATCTATAAATAGACATACACCTAAAATTATCCCGAGGCTCCATCCTAGTGTAGGTTCTTAGTTTTCACTAGGATCTTCTTGTTGAATCTCAACATAAAATAGGGTTGATACATCATAAATAACATTATAATAATTCCACACATATGAATATAATTTTGTAAGAAAAAAAAACAATATTAATCGGACTGTCATTCTTCCACTCCATTTTCGGGCACAGAATCTTCACAACCCTCTCCAGAATCTTTGGTTAGCCCAGATCGGTCTTTGTTAAATTATCCTGTGAACTCAGCATTCCTTTTGGAGAAAAATATCTCTTTGGCTTCATCTTCGGTTGCCGTGATAGAAGATGATTCTCATGTTTCGATCTCAAATCCAAAGTCAGTTGTTGCTCTAGAATTCTCATCGTCAACTCTGAGGAAAATGATGTTATTTGTTCACTATTGGATGATCAAGGTGCGAGCAGTGATAAGATCATACTCCAACATAATTCTAGTTTTGTAGCATGGGTTCCTCTATGTTATGTCTCCTCCTCATCAGTTGAAATGCGTTCTTCAATGGATGTGAAGTCTGGTTCCATCTCCTCTTTAGTGGATCAGATTCACTCTTCAACATATCAGTTGCGTTTGTCATCAGATCGTAATTCTGGGCAGATGCTCCAAAAGGTTTCCCGCTTTGAAGCGAAGGTTCCTTTGCGTTTCGTCTCCTCCTCAGCAAATCAGTTGGTTTGTTCAGCAAATCAGATTTTTGGGTAGACCTCTCTGTGGGAGTTGGTTTCACAATGCAGTTCCATTTCTCTTGATCCTACACTACATTGCTCGGTGAACCGGTTGGCGGATCCTCTTTCGGATGGCCTCCCCATCTCCTTCGCGGAAAAGTGTTGTTCGATTTCTAATCTTATTTTTTATGTAGGTGTTAGTTCCCTGTAATCAGCAAGATTGGCAAAGTCCGATCTCAGGGAGAAACTTTGTTTCAACCAACTTTGGGATTCTAGGATCTAGCCCTCCTGAATCCGGAGAGGGATCTCTCCAATAGGTGCAAAGATGGATTTTTCTTTGAAATTTGGGGTAATAATGTTAGGCTAGTTATTAAGGCCAAGTGTTTGTTTTGTTTTTTGGATGGTTGAACATGAATATTGTTTGAGGTGGAAAGTCCTAAGTGCAAAGAGTTTCAAAGGTGAGAATTTGCAAGTGAATAGAACAGCTAGGTTAAAAAGATAGATATAACGCTAGTTTTTAGTCCATTGGGCTATGGAGTCATAACATGGCTTTAATTGAGCAACAACATCAAGAGTGATCCAAGGGGAAAGTCATATACACCACAAGATTATTGAGATTTAAATGATGGAATGGGAACAATAAAGTGTTGGAGGGCTGGAAACTGATAATAATTTCACAAGGGATTTATAGTCAGTCCAGACAAGAAAAGCCTCTTAAGTAACTGTTTAAAACCAACCAATTGCATGGCTAACCATTGAATTCTTGGGAAAGTTTGTATTAAAGCAGCTTAATTGACAAAAAATCCAGTAATCCACATAATTACCTTAAGAAAGTATGAAAACATATAAGAGAAGATAGAGTATAAACTTAAGATCAGATAAAGTACTTTTAAACCTAGTCTGCTTTCAGTTAACACCAAGGGAAACTTTCAGAATCTGCCTTTGGAGAATAGAAGCTAGAAATAGGGAAAACCATCACTTTCTAGTCTAAATTTTAATAAGAAAATAAGGAAAATAACTTTCAAGAACAATGTTTAAAGCAAACAGTAGGAAGAGGGAACTCCAACATTCCTAACTGCTTAAACTGTATTGAATCATTCTTAAATAAAAAATTTGGACGAAAACATTGAGATAAAGCTTTTCAGTCAGAGAAGGTTACTGATGTACAGCAGGTCCTAGCTCTATAAATGTTGTTCTTTATCAGAGAATAGTGAACAATATGACATACATAAAGGAAAACAATAACAAAGAAGGGGCACTTCACCAGTGATATAGACCAGGATCCCAAGAAACAACTTGTTTATTGATGTCAAACAAGTTACAGAACTCAGGTCCAATGTTTCAGTACAGCAATCATCTTCACTATCCAGCCTAACAAGACTAACACAAGCAGAGCTCCAAGGGGCAGTGAACACTATTTACAGTCAGAATTTTAAGCTAAAATGCATTTCAAAGTTCTACAACCAACAGTTTCTCATCTTCTACAGAAGTATTTATAGAAGGATGAGGAGGTGAGATCTGACAAAAGATTTCTTAAGGCAATTAATACAGATTCAAGACTTCTTGGCCTTTTGAGGGGCTCGATGAAGAAGTTTACATGTGGATTGCTGTATTAACTGTTTTACAATTATGAATAAAACTCGGTGGGAGCTTTGTTTTACTTCGAGGATCTACGTAATGTTTGGAGTAACTCTATAGATATTCCTGCATTTATTTCCTTGCAGAAGTAACTCCCTGGCTGTGCTGAGGAAAAATATCTGATTCTGCTCAATAACTTCGGCCTATGTCTTGAATGTTTTAAGGTGCAGGTGGCACTTATGGTAGCTGAGGAATCAATTCGCCTCAAATGTGGCAGTGGAGGCCTTTGAGTCTATTAAAAACTTATGATATTCCTTTAATTGTGTTTTAATTCAATGGATTAGGCATTTGATGATCAATCTAAGCCGAAATCCATCAAACTGTGGAATTAATCTTCAATCTTTTGTTCTGCTGCGCTTTGTGCTTGAAAAATTGATACTCTTTAACTGTGTTTTTAATAAAACAATGTCTTGTCGATGTGCAGGGCCACGCAGTCTTTTAAAGGAATCAATGCCCATGAAGCATTGATGAAACGTGGAGAAACAACCCGTGGATGGCTTCACTTTAATAAATCGAGGGAATGAGAATCGTCATTCTCAGCCCTCGGCTTTTCTTCATTTATAATGAAAAAACCATTGAAACACCTGCGAAAACAAAAAATATTAGGAAATCCTGCGTTTTTAAGGTTTAACTGCTTTCAGAAGGCGGGGAAGGAGCGTAGCCATTGGATGGAAATTGTCCAACAGTGGAGATTTATTTAAAGGAGATCAAAGAAGGGCGAAGGAAGAAAAAGTGAGGACCGTCGATCGCGCAGGGATCAACGGCAGGGATTACGTGTTGGAATCCTCTTGGTAGAAGGCGGAAGGCGATAAAATAATGCGGGAACGATCTGGGACCGTCCGATTCGGACACGTGGATGTTCCAGATCCAATCAGAGGATCACAATCGGCGTGAGGAGAAAAAGGGGTGCGATGAAAAACTCCGATGCGATTGCGCGATCGGGAGGGCAAAGGCGATTAAGCGATGGTTGTTGATCTAAGGACGATATAAACGATGGAGAATGAATCGGGGGATTCGGCAATCGGGGGTGGACAAACAAATGCAGCGATTGAGAAATGCGATGCGATTTAAGAAATGCGATGCGATTTGAGACGTGTGATGCGATTGAACGCTGGTCGTTTGATCGGCATATTGATCAACGACGGAGATCATGTTTAAAACATACACAGGTGGAAACCTTTATAATAAATAAAACCCAAAGTTTAAATAAAAACAAAGGTTTTTTATAGATCGGGGCGGAAAGAAAACATATAAAGAGGTCTGGCGCCCGACTGCGGGGCCTTCGGATGTATGAATCGTGATGGGCCCGGGGCTTTATATAAAAAGGGCCTATCGCAATCGGAGGTCGGGTCTTTTTGATCTAAACATTATGAAAACTTGCGATGCGATTTCAGTGCTTGGGATTTCAACACTCGGTCCCGGGCATAAGTCATATGAAATAGTGGTGGGGTGGAAATATAATATAGGGACTCAATTGCATTGGAACAATTTGATGTGGTCTTTTCGATCAACCCATTGGATTTCTCCGATGCGATTGTGCGATCAGCTCTTTTCAATCAACCCATTTATATTTAGCACGTGATTTTGGTTTTTTAGTTTAAACTTTTGGAAAGTGGGTTTTAAGACTTTGCAAAGGAAAAAGTGGACCGGGAATGGATTTTCATAAGGTTTTAGGCACGAAGGCGGGCCCACGAGATGTTTATACAAAGGTTTTAATCGCATCGAAACTTTCGAATATGGCAAAGACTTGCGTTCTTTGGATTTTTGTGATGCGATAAGCGCCGTGAGGGGCTTAGCACCTGGTTCTAGGGTGTGGGCATGTCGGGGAAGTGGTTAGGACTTAGCCCAAGGGGCTTAAGTCCATAGTAATAAAACTTTGTTTTTTATGAAATTTTCAATGTTTTCAATGGATTTTGGGGGTTTCGGTAAGGTTAAAGAGTGAGTCTTTAACTTTGTAAAAGTGATTTTCATGAGGGGAAGAAGAGAAATCATGAAAAAAAAGGAGTTTTATGGAGAAAAAGGGGAGCAAATGAAGGTTATAGAAGGGGGAAAATGATGGTTTTTCAGCAGTTACTTCTCATGAAATCTGCAAAATTTCTGAGTATAAAATGGGAACAGCAATGAAGATTTTGGATAGAGGTATAAGGCCTTCAAGAGTCTTCAAGAGCCAACACTTTTTAGTAATAAAATTTGTTCCTTGGAGGCTAAAAAATTCTTAGCCACCTTTTGTTATAATCAAATATTATAGGTGGCTAACAGTGGCTCCACTTGGGGATGATGCCTTCTTGAAGGCATCAAGTACTTCAGACTTGCATTCTCTGGGAGGCTGACCTGTGCCACATCCATTGTGTTCTTTGGGAGGCTGAACTGTGCCTAATCCATTGGGTTGCCCTTCCTTTGCTGGGATGATCTTATCTGAAAACATATTAGCAGCCATGAAAACAATGGACCATCATCAATATAAACTTTCTACCTACCCAATACTACTGGTCTAGCATTTTTTCTTCATTAGAGTGCACTTGGATTGGAAAACTCTTTTCACAACATTTTATTCTTTTGAAAGTAAGAAATCTAATCTATTTCTACTCCTTATTTCTCCCTGAAATCAGATTAAACAGTTGAGTTCAGATGATTCTCTACCTAATCTACCATCTTTTGGTATTAAACTGTCCAACAGATTTTTATTCTCTAAATTCTAAAACATAAATTTAAAAACAGTGAAGTCAAGATTAAGATGTTTGACTTGCTGTGATCTATGGCATAAAAACAAGCTGCACATAGACATTTTTGTAGAAAATTTGAAACAAAAATGGAAGGCTTAAGATATGAAAGTTTCTTATCATGGCTTTCTCTTTTTATAGCTCTGTTTTGACTCTTATGTGAGTTGTTTCTTCCTTGCTCTCTGGTTCAGATCTTGAGCTAATTAGAACCAGATTTACTTCTTTTTGACTCAGAAAAAATAAAAACAAATTTGAGTCATTTATTTTTGAAACCTTAGGTTCAGATTTTGATCTTGTTTGAACCTTTAATTTCTATCCTAAACTATCTACTGATAAACCAAGATTACACAGTTTGGAAAATCGAATTCACTATCCTATCAGCAGAAAATTTAAAGCTAATTTGTCAAGTTTAGGCTGTTTGACTAACTAGAAGTGTGTTTTTCAGGAGTGGCATTTGAGCTTGCACACTTTCAGAATTTTTTTCTCTTTTTTGGTATGGGGCTATACCTTTTTTGTTTTCACAATCTTCCTTCTTTTCTCTTTATTTGTTTTTGTATTTTTTATTTTTCTAAATTTGAATGCAATGGTGGATGAGATATTTATAATGAAAAATATAAAAAGGCTTCAAAACATAGTATTGATTAAGAGAAGTAATACTTAAGCATCCTACCATTGACAGGACCCCCAAACAATTTTTCTCCATTCAACTCCTGTAAGAAAAATGCATTGTTACCAGCAGCTGAATGAATAGAGTAAGGGCCAAGCCATAAGTTGTAAAATTTTCCATGCTTTCCCTTGTCTTCCCTTCTTGAATCCCATTTTAAAACTTTGTCCCCAATCTTGAAATTGCTGGCCTTTGTTCTTCTGTCAAAAAGCTTTTTAATGTTGTCATGCTTCTGCAATGCTTTGTTATAAACTTCCTCTCTGGTTTACTGAAGATGAATGGTCTGGTTTATTCTTTTGATCATGTCATTTTCTTCAATTTGTAACTCTTGAATCAACTTGATTACTGGTACACCAAGGTTGTTTGGAAAAATTGCATCAGTACCACACACAAGCTGAAAAGGTGACATACCAATAGATTTCTTCAAAGTCAATCTGTCGGCCCAAAGTGCATGAACCAGCTTTGTGTGCCAAGACTTCTCGTTGTCCTCCAACAATTTATTGATTATGTGCACTAAGCTTTTGTTTGAGGATTCTGATAGTCCATTACCTTTAGGGAAATAGGTCGTGGAATGCCCCAATGTTATGTGATATCTATGATAGAACTCAACCATCTTCTTTGATCCAAATGTTGTTGCATTATCAGTGATAATATTGGTAGGACAGCCAAATCTGGAGAGAATGTTAGTCTCCATGAATTTTATAATAACTAAATCATTGGCCTACCTACAAGGAAATAAGGAAATAGTTATCCAAATGTTGTTGCATTATCAGTGATAATCTTGGTAGGACAGCCAAATCTGGAGAGAATGTTAGTCTCCATGAATTTTATAATAACTGAATCATTGGCCACTTAGTGAAATAGTCTATGGCAGTGAGAATCCATCTGTGCTGGGCTGAAGATGGGGGATGGATTTCTCCTATGAAGTCAAGTCCCCACTGTTGAAATGGGGCCTCAACAGTGATGGGATGCAGAGGTAGAGGTAACAATTTTCTTTTTCCTTCAAAAAGTTGACATTTATGACAGGCTATGATCATCTTATGTACATCATGGAAAAGAGTAGGCCAATAGAAACCAGCCCTCAAAATTTTGTTGGTTGTTGTCTTCCAGTACAAATGACCTCCGCACTCTCCTTCATGGAACTGATATTTAACCTTCTCTGCATCAAACTCAGGCAAACATTTAAGAAATACACTACTTGCATTTTTCCAATAAAGACATCTATCTATAATGCAATAGTTTACAGCTCTTAACTTTAAGAATCTTGCCTTTGTTTTTGTCAAACCAGGAGGTGTATTCAAATTAAGAAAAACGTAAATAATATCAGCATACCAAGGAGAATTGATAAAATGGTCTTCAAATATAGGAGTTGATAATTCTTCCTGGTCATCCAAAGCATCAATCATATTAATATCAAGAACTTCAAAATTTGATTCAGCCATTAATTTAGCTAGACCTTGTCCTTTGATGAGTTTAGTGGGTTTTATCTCTAAGTCATATTCAAGAATAATAGCAATCCAATTACCTCTCTTACCATCTGGGTCCTGTGTTAGAATGTCTTTAACAACTGAGTTTGGGATGAAGGCAATGATGTATGAGTGAAGGATGTACACCCTGAAGTCTTTCAAAGCTTTAACCAAAGCAAAAGCTTTCTTATCCATAATGTTATACTTCAAAGGGGCATCCCTCAATGGCTTACTAAAGAATGCAATAGGCTGCTCTTGTCCTTGTGGATTTTTCTGTAAAAGGACAGTAGCTATGGTATGTTCTGATGCAAATGAAAAAATATAAAAAACTTTTGAAAAATCAGGATTTATAAGAACCGGTGTTTTGGTTAACGCTTGTTTCACCAGTTCGAAGGACTTCATTGCTTCCAAGGTCCATTTTAACCCTTGCTCCTTATTTAACATGTTTTTGATACTCCTAAGGAGCTCAGCCAAGTTGGGGATGAACCTTCCCAAAATTTTGTTCTTTTTCCATGAAAGCATCATGAATTTCTTGATGTTTCGAGGATGAGAGATTTGTAATATGGCCTCAATCCTCTTTGGATCTATCTTTATACCCTCTTCAGAAATGATGTGCCCAAGAAGTTTACCTTCTTGGAGACCAAATAGTGTCTTCTTAGGGTTTAAAGATATCCCAAACTTTCTGCACTTCTCAAAAACCTTTCTTAAATTTTATAAGTGCTCTTCATCTGTTTTTGAAAACATAGTCACATCATCAAGCTAGATAATGATGAAGAAGCCCAGTTCCTCTGAGAATGCTATGTCCATGGCTCTTTGAAAAGTTTCTCCAGCATTCATTAGACCAAAAGGCATCTTCACATACATGAAAGTGCCTCATGGTGTAGTAAAGGATGTCTTTAATTGATCAACAGGGTGAACTAAAATCTGATTGTACCCTGAATAGCCATCCAGCAAAGAAATTCTTTTAGACCCTACCACCCTTTGTAAAATATGGTCCATCTTGGGTAAAGGGTAGTTGTCTTTTAATGAAGCTTTGTTTAAGTCCCTAAATTCTATACAAATCCTAATTTCTCCAGTTTTCTTCCTAACAGACACCAGATTAGATACCCATTCAGAATATCTAATAGGGACAATAATACCAGCATCGTACATTTTCATGATTTCCTTCTAAACCAAAGGAAACTGAACAGGGTTTATTCTGCGCAGTTTCTGTTTGAATGGTTTTTGGTTTGCTTTGAGGGGAATTTTTTGCTGTATTATTTCAGTGTCGTAGGATTTAAGATCTTCGTAACTCCATGTGAAAACATCAGAGAACTCTTTAAACAACTCGATGTATTTAAGTTGAATGTGAGTCGGTAAAGTCTTGGACAGTTTAATCATTTTCGGCTTAAGTTCGCTACCAATATTACACTCTTCCACTTCAGTCTCTACAGGTTCTAGTTTTGGTTTATTCGCGAAATCATTAAAATCTAACAACTCTTCTAAAGGGGCCAGACCCTTAGGCAAACTTTCATCTTTAGAGTGAAGAGTTTCTAACTCCTCTATTTCAAACTCTGCATTCAATTCTGTTTTGCTTTCAGGTTTGCTAGATAACCGATTTATATTAGCAAGCTCAGGAGACGGTTCTTCTTCATCAAGAAAATTTTCTTCCTTGCAGTCTGTTTCATAGTCTGAGTCTGAACCGTTTAGTTCGAATTCATTTCTGAATTGCATGAAGTCTTCTATTTGTTTGTCATTGTCAAACACCTGCCAATACTTCTCATTATCGGGCACAGTTGGTCTGAATTTTATTTGAGTTGTGCAGTCTTTGGTGTTATATGGCGTTAAGCATGTTCTAGCTACAAAGGCTAAATTGTGGGCCGCAATATTTCTTTTTCTTGGGACAAAGAACATTTTGGACTCCTCGAATGTTTTCAAAAGGTCCATGACATCGTTTCGGTAGGCCCTGAGTCTGGGATGATTTGTGTTATACTCGCCATTGACCTGCCTAATAACTAACTCTGAATCCCCATGTACGTTAATTCTTTTGGCTCCTATCTTTTTCAACAAACGTAAGCCTAGGAGAAGGGATTCATATTCCACTATGTTATTGGAACACTGAAAATTTAATGTACAGGAAATACATTCGGTGTGGTTTTTTTCAGTGTTAGTAATCCAGACACCTGCACCAGCATTAGTCCTAGTGCAGGATCCATGAAAATACATACTCCACAGAGGACCATTCTTAGTTTCATCCTGTTTACCGTCCTCTTCAACTGGCGTGCCTTCTGATAGTTTTTGAGTATGAGCGCTTAGTGGAATGCGTTTTGATTCCCCGGGATTTGCGTTTATTTGAGGGTTGTTTTCTTTAGTGTCCAGGTTTAAAAGCAAAGGATGCATGACCTGTAGTTCAAGACCTTTGTTTAGTTTTCTAATGTCTTCAAACGCAGAAAACTGTTTTAACATTTCTGCGTTGTGTTCCTCTTCCTCTCTGTCGGCTGTTAACTTTGTCAAAGTTACTTGTTCTTCTAAAGTTTCTTCATTAAAGAGGATAAATGAATCAAGGCCTGTGTTTATAGAATATAAAGGGGAGTTTTGTGGTCTGTCTTGACTTGTCACTGTGTATTGCATATGAGACTCCCTGTATAGTCTTCTATTCTAATTGAAAACAGGTATAGTTGCGTAGGTCATGTCCATTTGCATAGTCCCTTGTAACTTAGCCTGCTAAGATCTTGATAATAACATTCCATACTTTGGGGGCACGTCAACCACAACAATATCCATGACTAAACATTTGGCTGGAATTTGGGCTAAGTTAACACAAAGGTCTTTGATTAATCCTAAACATTTTACTCTGCTGGAATCAAAGGAGTACAGATCTTTATAAGGTCTGGTGATTTCTAAACCAAGGCTCTCCATTACATCTTTTGGCATTAAATTATGAGGAGCCCCGAAATCATGCATAGAGTTGTGCAAAATTTTGTCATGAACGTTTAAACTTACATAAAAGGGAGGAACAGGTCCCTCTGGATATTTACCTTCAATCTTTGGACCGAAAATAAGCTCTGGCTGGTCATCATTAAGATTGACTGTATCATTATTCTCTTCTATATTTAAAGCCTTCAAAATTTGGGTTCTATATACGTGTTGGGCAGCTAACTCGGTCAAGGGAACATAGATTTTGATCTTTGAAATTTCTTGTTCAAGGCTGAAGGGAAATTGGTTCTTTGAAGTGCTGGTTTCAACCTTATTAGCTGTCACTCTATCAGCAATATCAGATTGCTGACTTGTTTTATTTACACTTGATAAAGTTTTTTTCACAGGAGTACTAGCTGAAGTGTTAGTACTGCTAAGGTCTGCACTATGTTTTTCATTGGTTTGAGTGCCTTTTTCTTTTCCTTTATCAGAATTTACAGCCACTGTTTTGTCCTTTTGTTTGACAATTTTAGGCTTGGTTGTAGTGTTGTTTTGTGAAGATTTGTCAAAGGTTTTGTTGTTGGGGGGCTGTTGACTGGTTTTTCTTCTGAGGTCATATTCTCTTTGAGACTCTACGATGACATTTTCCATGTCTTGAAAACAATTTTCATCATCATCTCTTTTGTCATCATAAGGTGTGTATAGACCTTGTTTTCTATCATTATCTACCCCTAGCATATTGATATCTTCTTCCTCTGTTATCTCATCTGTTTCCTCAACCTCACTTACATAGTTTTGATGAAAGGGAGGAGTGATCTGCTGATCATCTTCCCTAGGTCTGTTTGGAGGTTGGTTCCTTCTAAAATTCTGATTCTGGTTCTGGTTTCTATTTTGAGGAGAAGTTTGGTTTTGGTTTTCTTGTGCTCTCTTAATTATGCTCATCTCTTTCATCATTTCTTCCATCATTCTCTCCATCTTTGAGTTTTAAGTAGAAGGTGTGGATTCCTCTCTAAAAGATACTCTCTTCTCGGTTTTCATTCTGGCTCACTTCTCCATTAAGTTGACTACAGAGAGAGCACCCTTTTAAATATCTTCAAGAGTTGCAAAGTGTCTCTCTCTCAGCTGATAGGTCATGTTAGAGTCAAACCCTTCAGGAAACTTGTTTAAAGCTGAGCCTTGTGGAGGCTTTAGTTCTGGTGAAAGTGCATTATACACACTATTGAATCTAGTGCAGTAAGCTTGCACACTTTCCCCAGTGTTTCTATGGAGGTTCTTGTAATTGGAAAGGACTTGAAGAGGGTTTTTATTTACTTTCCATTTGTTTAAGAATGTTTGATGGAAGGCTTGGATATCATTAATACTGTGGGGGGCTAGGCCTTTGAACCATTTTCTTGCCTCTCCTCCTAAGCTTTGAGCAAATAACTCAAGCTTGACAGAATCATCATCAATTTCATTTCTGTCAAAGTAGTCATTCATCTTATCCACATGTTGTGATGCAGTTGTAGCATTGTTAGCATCATATAATGGAATTTTGACCCTAGTCTCGTGGAAGAATGACTAATGGTGCATGGCCAGAAGGATTCACGTGAGCATTTATAGGCCGCCATGATATGTGTAGCAATTGGATTCACAGACCTGATAAATACAGAAAAGGGTCATGGAGTGGTTTCGAATGGGGTCGGAAGTGGGCATGGAAGGGATGGGTGGATGGACCAGGAATAGATTGCTGAGCTGATCTTGGATGAGAGACACCTAAGTTGTGAATGAAATGCAAATCAGGAGGTGTTGTTTCTCTGCTACCAAGAGGTTCATTTGTTTCAGGAGATGATAGTGAAGACTCAGAATCTAACTGATCTAAATCACCAAGAGACCTAGTTCTAAATGGATTTACTAAGTCAACTTGAGATTTTTGTAGAGCTGAAAGATTTTCAGGAACTGAATTAGCTCTCAAGGGTGATCTGAAAACAGTTGATAATTTAATCTTAGGAGACTTCCTAAGGATACCTTCTAGGTTATCAACTACTTCAGGTGGATCAGGGTTAGGATAGGCTCTAGTGTGAATCTTTCTAGGAGAAACTATGCTGTGTTTTTCAGACCCGAATAAACAAGACAAGTTCAACCAGGTATGACAATCTTTAAGAGGTTAACTAGTCTTTTTTGCAGAAAATTTAATCCTGCAGTCTTCTAACTGAGTTTGAAAGATATTATAATGATAAGGGTTCTTCTCAGTGGAGTCTTAAGGTATGTTCAGGATTGTGGAGTCGCCAAGTGGAAGTTTTTAGCCCCTAAGGAGGTAAAAGGTTTTATGGTCCACCACCATGTTTATTGGACACCAATCTGAAATATTTTTAGGTTATTCTGAGTTATTTTTCAGTTTTATGGTTGTTTAAGAACATCCTAACTCTATTTCAAAACTTAGCTATGGTTACGAGACAAAGACAATTTACTCTTATGGCTAAGCCGACTGATTTTTCAAGGTTAGATAAAGTCTTAAGAGAATCCTAGGTTTAGCCTAGCTTGTCATTGATTCAAACAATTTTCACCATGATTACCTCTCTTAGGTAGTGCTTGAAAAGGCTGCTTTTAACTCACAAGGTTTTATAAAAATGAAAATGATTTTGGGTTTTAGTCCCCAGCAGAGTCGCCAGAAATGTTAGTTGTTGGTGGCTCAGCTGGTTGATATAAAAAAATTTCTTTGAAACAAATCTCTGATGTCCTATGGTTATCTCAAAATGAAAATGATTCTAGGCTTGATCCCCAACGGAGTCGCTAGAAATGTTAGTTGCCTGTAATCAGCAAGATTGGCAAAGTCCGATCTCAGGGAGAAACATCGTTTCAACCAACTTTGGGATTCTAGGATCTAGCCCTCCTGAATCCGGAGAGGGATCTCTCCAATAGGTACAAAGATGGATTTGTCTTTGAAATTTGGGGTAATAATGTTAGGCTAATTATGAAGGCCAAGGGTTTGTTTTGTTTTTTGGATGGTTGAACATGAATACTATTTGAGGTGGAAAGTCCTAAGTGCAAAGAGTTTCAAAGGTGAGAAGTTGCAAGTGAATAGAAAAACTAGGCTAAAAAGATAGATATAACGCTGGTTTTTAGTCCATTGGGCTATGGAGTCATAACAGGGCTTTAATTGAGCAACAACATCAAGAGTGATCCAAGGGGCAAGTCATCTACACCACAAGATTATTGAGATTTAAATGATGGAATGGGAAAAATAAAGTGTTGAAGGGGTGGAAACTGATAATAATTTCACAAGGGATTTATAGTCAGTCCAAACAAGAAAAGCCTCTTAAGTAATTGTTTAAAACCAACCAAGTGCATGGCTAACTATTGAATTCTTGGGCAAGTTTGTATTAAAGCAGCTTAATTGACAAACAATCCAGTAATACACATAATTACCTTAAGAAAGTATGAAAACATATAAGAGAAGATAGAGTATAAACTTAATATCAGATAAAGTACTTTTAAACCTAGTCTGCTTTCAGTTAACACCAAGGGAAACTTTCAGAATCTGCCTTTGGAGAATAGAAGCTAGAAACAGGGCAAACCATCACTTTCTAGTCTAACTTTTAATAAGAAAATAAGGAAAATAAATTTCAAGAACAATGTTTAAAGAAAACAGTAGGAAGAGGGAACTCTAGCATTCCTAACTACTTAAATTGTATAGAATCATTCTTAAATAAACAATTTGGACGAAAACATTGAGATAAAGCTTTTCAGTTAGAGAAGGTTACTGATGTACAACAGGTCCTAACTCTATAAATGTTGTTCTTTATCAGAGAATAGTGAAAAATATGACATACATAAAGGAAAAAAATAACAAAGAAGGGGCACTTCACCAGTGATATAGACCAGGATCCCAAGAAACAACTTTTTTATTGATGTCAAACCAGTTACAGAACTCAGGTCCAATGTTTCAGTTCAGAAATCATCTTCACTATCTAGCCTAACAAGACTAACACAAGCAAAGCTCCAAGGGCTAGTGAACACTATTTACAGTCATAAGTTTAAGCTCAAATGAATTTCAAAGTTCTACAACCAATAGTTTCTCATGTTCTACAGAAGTATTTATAGAAGGATGAGGAGGTGAGATCTGATAAAAGATCTCTTAAGGAAATTAATATAGATTCAAGACTTCTTGGCCTTTTGAGGGGCTCGATGAAGAAGTTTACAGGTGGATTGTTGTATTAAATGTTTTACAATTATGAACAAAACTCGGTGGGAGCTTTGTTTGACTTTGAGGCTCTGCATAATTTTTGGAGTAACTCTGCAAATATTTCTGCATTTATTTCCTTACAGAAGTAACTCCCTGGCTGTGCTGAGGAAAACTATCTGATTTTTCTCAATAACTTCGGCCTCTATCTTGAATGTTTTATGGCGCAGGTGGCACTTATGGTAGCTGAGGAATCAATTCGCCTCAAATGTGGTGGTGGAGGCCTTTCGGTCTATTAAACACTTATGATATTCCTTTAATTGTGTTTTAATTCAATGGATTAGGCTTTTGATGATCAATATTAGCCGAAATCCATCAAACTGTGGAATTAATCTTCAATCTTCTATTTCGCTGCACTCTGTGCTTTAAAAATTGATACTCTTTAACTGTGTTTTTAATAAAATAGTGTCTTGTCAATGTGCAGGGTCGCGCAGGTCTTTTAAAGGCATCAATTCCCATGAAGCAATGATGAAACGTGGAGAAACAACCCGTGGATGGCTTCTCTTTAATAAATCGAGGGCATGAGAATCGTCATTCTCAGCCCTCGGCTTTTCTTCATTTATAATGAAAAAACCATTGAAACACCTGTGAAAACACAAAATATTAGGAAATCCTGCATTTTTAAGATTTAACTACTTTCAGAAGGCGGGGAAGGAGCATATCCGTTGGATGGAAATTTTCCAACGGTGGAGATTTATTTAAAGGAGGTCAAAGAAGGGCGAAGGAAGAAAAAGTGAGGACCGTCGATCGCGTAGGGATCAAAGGTGGGGATTACGTGTTGGAATCCTCTTAGCAGGAGGCGGAAGGCGATGAAATAATGCGATAATGATCTAGGACCATCCGATTTGGACACGTGGACGTTCCAGATCCAATCGGAGGATCACAATCGGTGGGAGGAGAAAAAGGGGTGCGATGAAAATCTCCGATGCGATTGCGCGATTGGGAGGGCAGAGGCGATTAAGCGATGGTTGTTGATCTAAGGACGATATCAACGGTGGAGAATGAATCGAGGGATTCGGTAATAGGGGGTGGAAAAATAAATGCAGCGATTGAGAAATGTGATGTGATTTGAGACATGCGATGTGATTGAACGCTGGTCGTTTGATCGGCCTACTGATCAACGACGGAGATCGTGTTTAAACAACACACTGGCGGAAACCTTTATAATAAATAAAACCCAAAGTTTAAATGAAAACAAAGGTTTTTTATGGATTGGAGCGGAAAGAAAATATATAAAGAGGTCTGGTGCCCGACTGCGGGGCCTTTAGATGTATGAATCGTGATGGGCCCGGGGCTTTATATAAAAAGGGCCTATCGCAATTGGAGGTCGGGTCTTTTTGATCTAACCATTTTGAAAACTTGCGATGTGATTTCAGTGCTTGGGATTTCAACACTCGGTCCTGGGCATAAGTCATATGAAATAGTGGTGGGGCAGAAATATAAAATAGGGACTCAATCGCATCGGAACAATTTGATGCGGTCTTTTCAATCAACCCATTGGATTTCTCTGATGCAATTGCGCAATTGGCTCTTTTCAATCAGCCCATTTATATTAAGCACGTGATTTTGGTTTTTTAGTTTAAACTTTTGGAAAGTGGGTTTTAAGACTTTACAAAGGAAAAAGCGGATCGGGAATGGATTTTCATAATTTTTTAAGCGTGAAGGCGGGCCCATGAGATGTTTATACAAAGGTTTTAATCGCATCAGAGTTTATATGATGCAAAGCTAATCGCATCGGAACTTTCGAATATGGAAAAGACTTGTGTTCTTTGGATTTTTGCGATGCGATAAGCGCCATGAGGGGCTTAGCATCTGGTTCTAGGGTGTGGGCATGTGGGGGAAGTGGTTAGGACTTAGCCCAAGGGGCTTAAGTCCATAGTAATAAAACTTTGTTTTTTATGAAATTTTCAAAGTTTTCAATGGATTTTGGGGGTTTCGGTAAGGTTAAAGAGTGAGTCTTTAACTTTGTAAAAGTGATTTTCATGAGGGGGAAGAAGAGAAATCATGAAAACAAAGGATTTTTATGGAGAAAAAGGGGAGAAAATGAAGGTTTGAGAAGGGGGAAAATGATGGTTTTTTAGCAGTTACTTCTCATGAAATCTGCAGAATTTCTGAGTATAAAATGGGAACAAAAATGAAGATTTTGGACAGAGGCATAAGGCCTTCAAGAGTCTTCAAGAGCCAACACTTTTTAGTAATAAAATTTGTTCCTTGGAGGCTCAAAAAGTCTTAGCCACCTTTTGTTATAATCAAATATTATAGGTGGCTAACAGTAGGGAGCCTTAGCATTGTCGTAGATAGGAATATCCCTAAGGAATCTAACTCTAACTCAATTATAAATATGAAGAATAATAATCACATGGATATGAATTATAATAATATTAATACAATGATTAATCCTTTTAACTTAAATAATATTAATAATGATTACAATACTAAGGGATATATTTCAAGGAAGCTTTATAATAGGATTTATAATAATAATAACATAAATAACATTAACAACTCAAATATTAACAAAATTAATTCCTTTAATAATAACGGAATTAAAATTAACAATTCTAATATTACAAATATTAATTCATTTAACTGAAACAATATTCATAATAATAATACCAATAATAATAATAATGATAATGATAGTAATCTCCCTTCGGGTAGGAATAATGTTATTAATATTTCTAGTTTCAATTTTGTTTCTTCTGTTTTTAATCTCCTTAATAAGGGTCTTAATTTTTCCCTTGCCCCTAGGAAGATTCCCACTTATGACATTATCTGCAACATTTATTATGGCATCAAGGATATTCCAGACAGCATCAAGGAGACCATTAGATAGGATTGTTTTGTTATTCTGAGGAAGGCTAAGCCTCCCAAAAGAAATTTGAGTAAAATTGAGTTTCTTTCCCTTAAAGCCCTTAGGGATAACCTTGATATTTGTATGCTTAAAGCTGACAAGGATGGTGCCATAGTCATTATGAATAAGTCTGAATAGGACAATAAAATGATTGACCATTTATCCAATAGTGGTTGTTATGTCAAGCTTAAAAATAATCCCCTTAAAGCGGTTTATAGGAGGTTTCCCTCGCCATTAAGTCTGATTCCACCCTTAATCCTCTCTCTAGAAAGCTTATTGAGAGAAATACCCTCACCCCCAGGCTTTATGGTCTTCCTAAGATTCATAAACCTGGTGCCCCTTTAAGACCTATTGTTAACACAATAGGTGGTCCCTTATATCATCTTGCTAAATTCTTAGCTTAGAAGCTTAAACCCCTCATGGGGCTCACCGAATCCTTTGTTAAGGACTTAGATTCCTTCATCAAAGAATGGAAAGATATTAAGTCGGAGCTTGGGGAGTTATTAGTAAGCTTTGTCGTTGTATCATTGTTTACCAAAATTCCCATCCAGGAAGTTATTTATGTCATTATTCGTGTCTTTCATCGTGACACCTCTAAATTAGTGGGTCTCTGCCTCACCTTGACCTTTTTCACTTTCAAAGGTGAGTTCTATGAGAAAAACTGTGTTGTTGCTATGGGTTCCCCTCTTTCCCCTATTGTTGCTAACTTATTTATGGAAGATTTTGAATAAGGCCTTAGCCTCAACTCAATTTTTCCCTAGGAAATGGAACCGGTTAATGGATGACACTTGTGTCATCTGGTCCCATGGCCGCAAAACGTTAGATCATTTTCTTAAGCACCTTAACTCCCTATCTGAATCCATTAAATTCATTATGGAAGTGGAGGTGGATGGTTTCCTTCCCTTCTTGGATATTCTTCTATCTATAAGGAAGTATGGTTCCATTTCCCACCAAGTTTTTCGCAAGAAAAATCACACAAAACAGTATCTCCATGCTAGTTCTCATCATTTTCCTGCTCAGAAATTTGGTGTTATTTGCACTCTTGCTACCCATGCTCTAAGAATCTCTAATGATAGCCACTTAGAGATGGAGAAATCTCATATTTTTGATGTGTTTGAGAATAATGGTTATAGTAGATCTGAGGGCCTTAAAGCCTTTCAAAAAGCCTATAAAGGGTTAAAAGGTAAATCCTCTCGAGATGATCCTATCTCCAAATTTCACCTTTCATTTACCGAGGGGACTATGGACAAAATTTCTCAAATCCTCAAATGGAATAATGCCTCTTCTTCTTTCAAGCCTCTTTGTACTATTAGAAACTCGCTTGGTTCCGTAAAAGACACTATTGACCCTAAGGACATGAAGGGTGTTTATTTGGTTCCTTGCTCCTGTGGCACTCCCTATATTGGGGCAACATGTCAGTCTATTAGACAGAGAATCTAGGAGCATGCAGCAGACATTATACATAATCAATCCCACACTTCTGCTCTTGTTGAACATGTGGAAAAACCAGGTCACCATGTTTGCATTGAGGACTCCAAAGTCCTTGCTAGGGTGGGTCACTTCCACCATAGGAAGCTTAGGGAAGCCATTGAGATTGAAAGGCATGCTAAGAATCTCAATAGGGATGATGGGTGGGAATTGAGTAAGAGCTGGACTCCAGCCCTCTCTAAATAATTTCGCCCTGTTGCATTTTTTATTTGTTCCCTATTATTATTATTATTATTATTATCTATTTATTTTAAATAATTGGTTGTTATATGCTTTTATTATAAAATTTTTGATTTACCTATTATAATAATCTATATTAACCTATTATAATACTAAAACACCCTATTCTATTTAATATATTATTAAATTATGTTTTAACTTTTATATTTTCTTATGAAATCGATTTATTTATTTATTTATTTTTAACGATTAACCATATTAAACCTATTATAATAAGTGTATAAATATTTTAATTGATAATAATAATTTATTAATTAAATTATATTTTAATTAAATTATGTTTTAATTTTTATATTTTTATATTATGAAATTGGTTTTTTAAATTTCAAAACATTCAACTATTAACCCTAATATAATTAATGTATAAATATTTTTATTTATAAAATACATTTATTGATTAAAAATTTTGAACTAATTAACAACTAGTTTTTAATGGCTAGTTTGCAATGGCTGGTCTCAACGACTATCTCCGAGCAATGATGCATCCTAGCTATTTATTCATTGAGATCAATCATCTTTTTTCACCTTGTCCTGAGGATGAACCACATTAGATGGTTCAAAACATCGACCTAATCCTAATGATGTGATTAATCCAAAATACCTTTATCTAAATTATGGATCACAAAGGTCTTAGATCTAACAATATTAAACTACAAATGTATGTGAAAAAAATGTTCCATCAATAAAAAAATGATTAATTGAATTAAGGAAGCACTTTTAGTTTCAAAAAGAAAATAATAAAGTAGATTTTTAAGGCTGATATGCATTTAAATACGTATTATAAAATGTTATAAAGTGTTACATGTTCTGGCTCTTACCACCCACCATGTTCAATAACATCCTTTGTAGAAGCATCCAACATTCCAACCATTGAAGGGTTCATGCAAATTTTCTCTAGAGATATACCTTCTGTATATTTGGACTAAGGTCTAAAAAAAAAGGAGGCGCACCATTTATATTATTGTATAATGGTACTCCAACGTCCTCACCAATATATTCAAGGTAGCCAACAATTGCATTGATCAAAGAAAAAATATAATAGATAATTATTACCTATAAGTATTGTTTAGGTTGGGGAATTACAAATTTTTTGAGAAAATCATAACCATTGAATGAGTTTTTCATGCTTAATATAAAAATTAAGATGGAAGCTAAAACACACCCATGTAAAAATAGGTAGAGCATGAAAATACTATGAGAGGTGGCCCTAAATATGAGAGAGCCAAAATGTACAAAAAAAAGAATATAGACGTAAAAGTAAATATCTGTCAAAGTCATGCATTCGTTATACTTGCATATTTCCCAGGATGGAAGAAAACCCAAACAATAAGATCCATCAAGGTTATATTAGTCACATGTAGATCCAACTGCAATTTTCTTCCACTCATACAGGTAGGAAAACACTGTGAGACATGTATCATAGTGGGTTACATGGATTCTCACTAATCAAGGAGGTGAAATAATATATTATTGATATTTCCATTGTGATCAGATAGGAAAATGCCTCTATTTGATTCCTTTCCTATACTTCACATTTGTTATGGAAATACAACTAGGAATAAAGGTGTGATATGAGCATAACCCTATTGATTTCCATCCAAGCAAGGAGATTTGATGGAAAAAGTATAGTCTTGTGCATTGTGCTATAAAGTGAAAAGGTGGAATGATATGGGAGCCACCGATAAAGTTTCTGTCTTATGGTATTGAAGGGGTGTGATCGATTATATAGTGCTAACCATTGGAGGAGATCGCAAATGGGATGAGGATTGGTTGGAAATACAATATTTCTTAGAATCAAGACTACCCAAATCATTCATAATATTGGATTCAATTATCACATAACTTAGGTTCTTACGTAAATTTACATCGATGCTAACTTAGGTGATCACACTTGTACTTGTGTAAAAAATGTAGGGAACTACTCACTAACAAGAATTGTCAACCCATACATGGTTGGACTAAAGGACTAAAGGCACTGATAAGATAGCATAACATAAGATAATTATGTTAATGTTGAATAAATGAACACATAAGTAGGTCAATGGGACTGTTGAGTACAATTATTTCAATACAAAGGAGGAGTACTAAAAATTATTCTATATAAAGAACAAGAAGTAATGTAGAAAAATGAAATATATAAGTCAAAATGGGATAAAACCCTCATATTCAAGTACATGTAGCCACGATATGATGGAGCTGTGTAGAGGGAAAATATCTAGGGATTGTCCATGATACACTAGATATACCTTTCCAAACATTAGAGGATGAATGAAGGAAACTCGAGACAAGATGATGCCTTGAAGAAGAACTAGGGGAAGATTTGAAGCCTCTTATGCATTGTTTCCTAGCCACTATAACTTGTTGTTGATGTCTAGGTGTTCTTATATTCTTGATGGTAAGGGATATGGTATAGTGACATATTTGAGGTTCCTGGGGAGGGGGAATGGTTCCTCTAGCTCGCATTGATCTGTATCTAGAAGAAATGATGTCATCAACCTATCTCTTAGTGCCCCTAGCATATGGGAGCACTGTAAAGATGGAGGTAATCCACTAAACGAGATGTGGATTAGGAGGATAGTGGAGAGTGTGCGTAAAAATTTTGAGAGCCTCTAGATAGTAGCCATAAGGGATTAAGAAAATATTGAAAAAGGAAAAGAGTTGGAAAATAATTATTAAATATCAAAAGACACTAATTCCCATATCCACTGATGTTGATAATTTTAAAGCCTCATTCAACCATGGAGTCACAACATAAAATAATATTACAGAGCACAAATAGATATATTAGTTAGTTCAATATTTTTTACTAAGGATTAATTTCCAGGGAGAACATGGGATCGATTCCTTCCATGTCCTACAAGGTTAGTAGCCGCTATTTCAAAAATAGTTAATACCATCTTCCACCATAGAATCTGGAGTGGGGGGGAATGTGAGGGGCATTGAAAACATACTATATTCCTCACTCTAAAATTGAGTGGAATTATTGCTCCAAAAAAAAGTGACCTGACCCGGTCATTCTAGACTTAAAGAATGGAATAAAAGCAATTAAACTAGAGATGCAGCAAAAAAATAAATTGAAGGGCATTGTTTATCAAAATAAAATGGAGATAGAAGCATTAAAAGCTGAGATAAAAAAATCTGAGAAATTGAAAGAAGGTTAAAAATCATTTATTTTTTTATATAACTCATTAAGACAACTTCAAAAAACTATTAAAAAGAAACAATAGCTAAATAATTTTGGTGAGGATTTGCGGGTACTTCCTCAGCTCATAAGAAAAATTCTCTAAAATATTAAAAGGTAAGAATCTATACCATGCAATTTATGACAAATTGATGCAGGAACATTAGGCTTAGAAAATACTTTGTATTTTAATATACATAGGGATCTAGTGTTTTCAAAAGAATATTGGTTCATTAATGTAATTATTAATGTCTTGAGTGATTTAGAATAAGAATTAATTAAATATTGAGAGGAATTTTGTAAATGTTCCTGAATGATTGGATAACATGAGAGAATTAGGATAGTTGAGATTTCATAGGGATTGAGAGATTTTGGAATTAATTGTAAATCTTAAGTTAGAATTAGTTTCATGATTTTATGGGATTAGAGAGGATCCTTAGGGATAAAGGATAGATTTTAGGACTTAGAGGATTTGGAGGATTTTGTTGAGATGATGGAGGATCTAAACCTAAATTGGTTCAGAAAATTGTGTATAAATTGTAAAGCCCCAAAGACAGTAGAGAGTAGGAAAGGGTAGAGATTTAGGTTTTAGAAAAACAGGGGTTTGTTGTTCTAAGCCTACATGAAAAATTTGACAGGAAGGCCACTGATTAGAATATCTGGTCAGGGAAGAAGTAATTTTTGTAATTTTTTGGTTATATATATACAGAGAAAATTAAATTCTAAAATGAGTGATTATGTGTGCATTGATTGATTGAACTATAGATTATGTGTGAGAAATGTTCAAAGTTTATGAACAGGTGTGTGATAAAACTTTGCAATAAGGGTTTGAAATGGTGGTTCTGCATACCATTGAAAAGTTTGATGTAAATGTCGAGATAGGGTATAATGTAAATATTATGACTTGAGATGAAGTGTATAAAGGGTTTACATATACATTTGAGAAGACTGGATGAGTTTGCGTTTGTTAAATTCAGTCATTGATCACTGAAAGGATCGATGGCACAGAAGAGGAACTGAATTTTCAATTCAATATTTGGATACATTGGACCATATGTATCAAAAGTACATCCGATCGAACAGTGAATGCAGATTAGGATTGGAACAAAGGTTTGATTTAAATTGATATTTAAGATAATAGATAAGAAATTTCTAATTATTTACATCACATTGACATGTTGTTTTGAAACCCCGTATTCTGACATGGAACTGGAGAGAAGGAACAGCAGAAAAAAATATTAGAAGGAATGAAGAGGTAAAGTACAACCATTGGCCAGCGAGATCAACGAACGAGATTAAGGGAGACAGACGGCTAGGATTAAGTCACGTAGCTTAAGGTCAATAGAAGGACGAAACTAAGGAATGGTTTTCAAAAACCAGCAAATGGTTTTCGCGTAGGTTGAAAAGGGTAAGTGGTAATTGTTGGAGAGGACATGATAGCGTTTAGAAGCCGACACGTGGTATCTTAAAACCGCTCATTTCGCATGAGTTTGAAACATCAAAGGGCATGCATATTTGTTATGCAATTATCGTTGGATTATTAAGTTGGAGTGCGGTGAAGTGTCAGCTGTCAGATGTATGAGCATTGAATGCAGAATGGTAAGTTATAAATATTTTAAGACTTATGTTGAGATTGTAACATATGTTTGAGGTTGATGAAATTCCGCAAGAATATGTGAATTATTGTGGTATGGTTCATAAAGGTATGTTTAATTTCTATTATATTTCTATTACAATAGAAATGAATGGAGAAAGGGTTCAACATAAGTGTAATAAAACTTTGAATAAGATAAGGCACATCAAATGAGTGAGTTGGGTATGCTGTGGGTCCAAAGGTTTGAGTTATTGACATTTTTGAGTTTATAAACCAAAGTTTAAGCTTTGAAGGATATTATGGATATGGGGGGGTAATAAAGGTTAATCGAAGTATCTGATAAGGTTTGTAAAAGAATAAAAGCCCCCCCATTTAGTAATTTAATTGAAGATTATGAGAGGTTCCGATGGAAAAGGTTCAATAAAGTTTTAAACCTTGGATTGAAGAAAGAATAATGCTTCTGCCTATAAAGTTTTATTGTTTGAGTTTTATAACCATAACTAAGGAATAGAAAGCTTCCACTTATAAGGTTAACTAGGGATTGCTTAAAAGGGTACGAAACCTTAATGAATAGAATAAATTTCTAAGTATGAGATGGAAAATTCTGGGAATGAATGTGACATGCATTTTTACATGGAGAATGTGAGTTAATGCAGTTTTAGGCTGCATCAAGTGGTATCAGAGTAGGAAATAGCTCTTTTGAAGGTTCAATTTTGTTTTAATTAAATAGGAATTAGAATGAATGCATGTGTGATGGTAAAATAAAAGGAGATCAGATTTTAAATCTGATAGATTACAGCACATAGAGTTACAATGCAGATGAGAGGTGAAACAATATCATACAGAGATCTTGAAGGTGAGTTGATAACTGTTATTTTAACTCTGGTTTGAAAATTATGTTTGCAAAATTCAGGTTGCAGGCAGTTGAAGAAAATCTCAGCAAAATAAAATCACAGCTTTAAGAGCAGTGATAAAGGAAACTGGTAAGAGTTTCTTAATAAAGTGTGGAACAAAACCTAGAATAATTCCAACAGAGGTTGGATAAAAGGGAAAATTGTGTTCTTAAAAGGTGCATATGAGCTGAAGCCTAGAAGGAGCAGAGAGGAATGCTCAAGAGGTTCCAGAAGATATAGAACCAGTGCTTGCCAAAAGACCAAATCCAGAGAAAAGGATTGGTGAGGTAAGTTGTAACAAGGAGGACTTTTTATTGCAGAGGCTTTAGTACAAATCATGATGAATGAGTGAGGAACTTCTGAAGATATAAATGGAGAAGAATATGACTACTGATAATCATAGAAGAGATAGCAGAGGTTCTGAGAGAGACCACAATAGAAGAAAGGAGAAAGAAGATGCCAAGGCAAATGGCATATGGAAGAAGTTGACTAATGAAGAATATGACAAAGATTTAGCTGATATATGAGAACAATTTAATAAATTGAAAATGATGATAGAAGAAAACCATAGATATGGTTGGATCATGAAGAAGAAAGTAAAGTGGAAGAGGCTACAACAGAAGAGAGAACAACAAGTGAATATAAAGTTAGCAGAAGAGCTGAGAAAGCTTGAGCAGATGATGAGTGTGCAATTGGGATGTGAAGAACTCAGAGAAGCTGAGTTGAAAATGGAAGTTTACATTTGTGAAGCAGAACAGAGTGGAGTTATGGGTACAAATGAAGAATGGAGATATGTGATGTTGGCAATATGATGCAATTTGTTGTCCTTGATGGCAACCCACTTGATGAAGATGATGGCAACACTTGAAGAAGATGATGGCAACCTACTTGATGAAGTTTTTCTTGACTTGATGAACTTGTTAAAAATATGATGTTCTACAAGTAGTACAGAAGTTGCAGAAGTAAGAAATGTCAGTATGTGCCAGAACATGATGAAAAGAGTATGTCTCAAGGCATACGCGGATTTTTCTAGACTAAGTAGCGTATGCACGCGAGAAATAACGTGCCAAGTCACGTATGGGAAAAAGCACTCTAAATTTGTAAAACCAGGGCTAACTACCATGGTATTGACCCATTGTATTGAGCGCTGGGTTGTCTATTTGATCCCGTCCAGGAATACCATCAGAAGTAGTGTGGTTTTGGCTCATGGTATTGAAAAATGGTAAACCTATATAAGGAGATGAAAATCATTGTGCAATGTGGGTGTGTAAGTCTGGGTTTGAATTAATACTTCACTCTGAAGTATGTCTGAATGGAAAGGGTAACAGTTTGATGATAGATCTGAATCTATGATGCACCTATGAAGAAAATGATGAAGAAGGTTATCTAGATCTGAAATGTATTTGTTTCTTCTAGATCTGTTTATGGAATGTTTAGATCTGAGATGAGGCAAACATCTGTCTGAAGTGAAGGGTTAAATCTGAACTGAATATCTGATTTGAAGAAGTATGCTGCTCTGTAATGATTGAAGATCTATACGCTAGTTTATTACAATGGAAGCGCGTATATACGCGGGTTTTATAAAGCGAAAGCGCGTATGGGTAGTGAAATCCGTTCTGAAGTATGTGCAAAGGTATACGTGTATTTATATGCATGAAGGCACGTATATACGCCGGATCAGTGAAAGGAAAGCACATATGAAAACTAGGGTTTGCTGAAGTATGAAGTATGAAATGTCTGATCTGTTCTGTTGTGTTACTGCTATCTGTTTAAAATGTATTCTACAGATATGGGTTGTCTGAATTGATAAGTATCAGTTTTGATGTATGATTGAGCTTAAATGTGTGGAGTGGGTCCAGTCTGAAAATATGATGAAAAGTGGCCTGCAAGTTGTCCTCTAAAGAAAGCTTTTGGATCCAGTGTGAAAATTGATGAAACGTGGTCTGCAGTGGTGCTGAGGGTTGTAGCCTTCAGTCAGGGGGTTGTAGCTCCCTTCCAAGTGAGGCTGGTAAATGAGAGCAGGGGGTTGTAGCTCCCTTCCAAGAGAGGCTGGTAAACGAGCGCAGGTGGGTGCCTGCGTGCTGGTATGAGTCTGCGCCAGCACATAGTTGTAATATGTTTTCTTTATAATAAAATATTGAAGGTTGAGACAACGGCAACGGTGGTTTTCTCCCGACTTGGGTTTCCACCTAAAATCCTGGTGTTCTTGTGTGATGCTTATGTGTGATGGTTTATTCTGTTATTACTGCACATGCTTACTATTATCTAATCATCAGAAGAATGAATGTTGCATAGATCTAAGTAAAGAATTAATGGCATAATAATATCTCTGTATATACGTGATTTTGGTGAAGGGTATCTGCGTATATACGCGAGTCTGGTTCAGTAAAGTAGCGTATGGGTTTTAGAGCATGAAAAAGTAAAAAGAGTTGAGTATGCCCTAAATACTAATTCACCCCCCCCTCTCAGTATTTTTCACAACATGTGAAAGATCTTATGAATTATTGTGAAGATTTAAGACATCAAGAAGTTTACCTTGCTGAAGAGGGAATTATTGATGATTTCATGAGTGGTTGGGCAAGTTCAGATCAGTTGGATGATGTAAAGCCTTGTATTTTTGAATCTAATAATTGTAATGTGATTACAAGTTTTGTAGAGGATGAGAAATCTTTTGAAGCTGTCAAAAGTGTGGGAGAGTATCTTTTAGAAGATAAATACTATGAATTAAAGAATGATGAAGAATGTCTCTTGAATGAGGGAAGCAACAATGCATTTATATTTGAAGCTGTTACAACACAGGAAGAATTTCTTGTAGAAGAAGATGATGGAATTCAGTTTGAAGCATTGATATGTGAAGCAACAGTTGAGACTGTTGAACCTTGTAATTTTCAAACTGTAAATTTGTGTATAAATGCAGAAATTGAAAGTGATGATGAAATACTTAAGGAATGCAAAAAATAAATTTCATTTCTGGAGTATTTGCTGGAAAATTCAGAGTATGAAAGAGAGATTGCAGAAGACGGAGTTCACTACAGTGGATAGGAATATAGAGACATCATGGAAGCAAATGATGTGGAAGAAAGACTTGTTGACAGTCTAGAGAGTTCTTCAGAGAATTATTTAAGGAGAATGAATCAGCATAATGATGTGCTGATAAAGGAGGAAAAATCAAAATAGCATACTGAAATGTTGCCAGAGGAAAGAGAGGCACTGCAGCCTTATGGTTTTTATTTTAATAATTGTTTTGTGAATGCAGGTTTTGTTGCAGATGTTGGAGAAAATTTGACACAGTTGGGTAGTCAAGTAAAGGAGAAGGAATAAAATTCTGTGGAAGTCTTTAATCCATGGAGTAAAGAAATTAAATTACTAGAAATTACGCTGAAGAATCAGGATTTAATACAGGAAGGGAAAGAGCTTGTAGAATGTGAAGCTACAAGAATTAGAGGACATTAGCAACAAACTAAAGAAAAGAGATGAAGATAGCAGTAAAGGGAATACTATGTACGAGTCCAATGAATTGCTGAATAAAAGAGACAAACAAATTGTCAAAAGTGACAATCTGGAAGAAGTTAGTAATTGCAGAAAACAAGAGGTTGAGGATGATAGGGTGGTAGTAAGAATAAAAATTTAGCAATTAACGAGTGAAGGTAATCAGCAGATAGAAGATTTATTAGATATAGAAATTGAACTGATAAGAAGGATAATGATGAAATTATCTCAGAGGAAGATATCAGCAAGAAATAAAAGAAGTAGCAATAGCAAAAGGAAGCTAGTAATAGACTTTGAAAGTACAGCCAGTGGAGCAAAGCAGCATAAAGTGTGGAGACATGGAGAAAAAAAACAAACAACAACAAAAATAGATGATAAATTACAGAACAAGGTATGGGATCCAGGAAGACAAATATTAAAAGCACATGATTAGGAGATCATGATTATTTTTAACCTTGGGAGTCTGATGCAGGAGCATTAGGCTTAGAAAATCCTTTGTATTTTAATAGACATAGGGATCTAGTGTTTTCAAAGAAGATTGGTTCATTAATGTAATTATTAATGTTTTGAGTGATTTAGAATAAGAATTAATTAAATATAGAGAGAAAATTTGTAAATGTTCCTGAATGATTGGAGAACATGAGAGAATTAGGATAGTTGAGATTTCATAGGGATTGAGATTTAGGAATTAATTGTAAATCTTAAGTTAGAATTAGTTTCATGATTTTATGGGATTAGAGAGGATCCTTAGGGATAAAGGATAGATTTTAGGACTTAGAGGATCTGGAGGATTTTGTTGAGATGATGGAGGATCTGAACCTAAATTGGTTTAGAAACTTTTGTATAAATTCTAAAGCCCCAAAGACAGTAGAGAGTAGGAAAGGGTAGAGATTTAGGTTTTATATAAATAGGGGTTTGTTGTTGTAAGACTACGGGCAAAATTTCACAGGAAGGCCACTGATTAGAATATCTGGCCAGAGAAGAAGTAATTTTTGTAATTGTTTGGTTATATATAGAGAGAGAAAATTCAATTCTAAAATGAGTGATTATGTGTGCATTGATTGATTGAATTATAGATTATGTGTGAGAAATGTTCAGAGTTTATGAATATGTGTGTGATAAAACTCTACAATAAGGGTTTGAAATGGTGGTTCTGCATACCATTGAAAAGTTTGATGTAAATGTCAAGACAGGGTATAATGTAAATATTATGACTTGAGCTGAAGTGCATAAAAGGTTTACATGTATATTTGAGAAGACTGGATGAGTTTTTGTTTGTTAGATTCAGTCATCGATCACTGAAAGGATCGATGAAACAAAAGAGGAACTGAATTTTCAATTCAGTATTTGGATACATTGGACCATATGTATCAGAAGTACATCCGATCGAACAGTGAATGCAGATCAGGACTGGAACAAAGGTTTGATTTAAATTGATATTTAATATAATAGAGAAGAAATTTCTGATTATTTACATCACATTGACATTTTGTTTAGAAACCTCGTATTCTGGCATGGAACTCGAGAGAAGGAACAATAGAAACAAAGATCAGAAGGAATGAATAGGTAAAGTATTTTCATTGGCCAGCAAGATCAATGAACGAGATTAAGGGAGACAGATGACTAGGATTAAGTCATGTAGATTAAGGTCAACGGAAGGACGAAACCAAGGAGTGGGTTTCGAAAACCAGCAAATGGTTTTCGCGTAGGTTGAGAAGGGTAAGTGGTAATTTTTGGAGAGAATGCGATAGCGTTTAGAAGCCGACACGTGGTATCTTAAAACCACTCATTTCGCGTGATTTTGAAACATCAAAGTGCATGCATATTTGTTATGCGATAATCGTTGGATTGTTAAGTTGGAGTGCAGTGAAGCATCTGCTGTCGGATGTATGAGCATTGAATGCAGAATGGTAAGTTATACATATTTTAAGACTTATGTTGAGATTGTAACATATGTTTTAGGTTGATGAAATTCCGCAAGAATATGCTAAGTATTGTGGTATGGCTCGTAAAGGTATGTTTAATTTCTATTATATTTCTATTACAATAGAAATGAATGGAGAAAGGGTTCAACATAAGTGTAATAAAACTTTGAATAAGATAAGGCACGTAAAATGAGTGAGTTGGGTATGGCGTGGATCCAATGGTTTGAGTTATTGACATTTTTGAGCTTTTAAACCAAAGTTTAAGCTTTGAAGGATATTATGAATATGCGGGGGTAATAAAGGTTAATCGAAGTATCCGATAAGGTTTGTAAAAGAATAAAAGGCCCTCCGTTTAGTAATTTAATTTAAGATTATGAGAGGTTCCAATGGAAAAGGTTCAATAAAGTTTTAAACCTTGGACTGAAGAAAGAATAATGCTTCCGCCTATAAAGTTTTATTGTTTGAGTTTTATAACCATAACTAAGGAATATAAATCTTCTTCTTATAAGGTTAACTTGGGATTGTCTAAAAGGGTATGAAACATTAATGAAAAAAATAAATTTCAAAGTATGAGATGGAAAATTTTGGGAATGAATGTGACATGCATTATTACATGGAGAATGTGAGTTAATGCGGTTTTAGGCTGCATCACAAATTAAGGCAATCCTCAGGCTGATTAATTACTTCAGTACAAGGAATTAAAGCCAAATGACACACACTAAATTTTTTCTTGTAAAGAATTAGCATCAACATGACCTTAATCAACACCAATATCACTGTAGGTATCAACCTAAAAGAAAATAACTAAAGTACCAACAATAAATCTTTCATGTGTCACTTTTATTGCATCTTACATTTTTTGCTATATTTTTAGCATCTAGTAGTGCTATGGCCACTCCCATAATATATAGAAAACTAGTTGTATTCTCTAGTACCGTTGAACTATTTCTTAGTCCTCTATTTGACATTAATAAGATTATTTTATCTTATTTCTTAGTGTTATGCAATTGGTTCCTGTCATTTATTTTTATAGTATATTTGTTTGTAAAAGACTTAGACTAAATTTATTTTAGCGTGGTTTGTAACATGTTAGCTATGTTGATTCCTAAAACAAGAAAGAACGGAGTATAGGGAATACAATTGGAAGATTTAGACATTTTCACATAAGATAGATCTCAAAATTGATCAAAGTCAACAAAAATAGGTTATGAATAAATATTTATCGTTAGAGAATTTAAGGCACATCCTACCATTTCTCTAGTATAAAAGAATAAGTTGATAATCACCCAATGAGTGTCAATTTTTACCCATTATTATATTTAATATTGGGTTGATTGGGCTTATTTATCTTGTACATATCCATTCATCACATTGGGCTACAATTTAGTTTGATATGTTAATTTATCGTCCTCTGATAAAATCTCAGTGTCTTTTTCAGGCATGATGATTCAACAGTTAAAGTAAAAAGACAGCTAGAAACTAGAGATTATGTGTAAAACAAAGAACCAAAAATTTTGCATAGAACATATTATAAACCAACAATGAGCATAGAAATTTAGCATTCAACACATCACATTGAAGATTCTCAAAAAATACAACATGTCACTCCACTGATAAACAACTCAGAAAGGAGGATCACCATATGTAATCGACAACAAATTAATGTTCAAGGAATGCTCATAATTAGATTTCAAGTTTCAGAAGAAGATATAAATTTTCAAAAATGAGGGAAATAATTGCATACCAACATATTAACACCTCCATCCTTGAGCACCCTAGCAGAAGAGACAAATTCGATTCTTGGACATTAATACAAACAACATTCATACATATTGCAGATAATAACATTAACTAGGTTCTCTACATGGTCCACTAGTAACATTAATTGGGTGCTTTATTCCATTGGTTCTTAGCTGAATAATAGCAAATAATAGATGCATACAGATTACTGAACCAAAGGAATAAAGAATCTATACAACCTAGAAGATATAAAATCGACATCAACAACCAAAAGATGAAAAAAATAGTAAAACAAACATGCACACACATGATCTTTGATTTCCTTCAAGAAACATATATATCTATTGAATTCATTTATATGGGTTCAATTAGAAGTATGCAAAAGTGCACACATTACATATATATTATTAAGACAACTTCTTATTGTGTTTCAAGAAACATAATAACATGGAAAATACATGTACCCTATTTATAAAAATTAATGTGCACAGCGTGGTGCCCATAATATACCAAAATCCTTGATTGTAAGGAGAAAAATAATCATATTTAGTTGGTGGAGATCGGGTATCCAACATTATTCTATGCTTATTTGACAATGATATTCTCACCATGGATTTGGATGTCTGCACCAATGAGTCTTCTAGTTGTTTGCCTCATGCATAGTTGTCCCAATGACCCAGGGTGCAATCATAACAGATTTACAAGAAATCTATATGCATCTACCTCAGAAACTAGTAAAACAATAATTAGAACAAAACAAAGAAACAAAGAAGCACAAATCCATTATATTCTTTAACCTGTACATCATGTTCCCTGACCAAGGGACCATCTAATGATCCCATTAGTACAAATTCATTAATCAACATGCAAAGAACATATTCATCACTACAACCTTACATGAATGCTTCTGAGAATGTATAGCAAGGGATGACCTCATATAGGTAGAGAACCCAATTAATGTTACTATCTAGTGAACCTTCTTTAACAATACCAACTTACTGTAATATACTATTAGACCTTCTTTAACAAGGTCAAATTATATTTATTTATTTCACACTATACTACCTTGTGGGCCTCATACATTACGTAACAACATATTTAAGTAGCAAGGGGAGTTAGGGTGGGACCCCACCATGACCTCCTCCTTACAAATCAGTGTTGTCATGAAAGCTAGAAATCAAAAAATTTATGGAAAATATCTATTGGTTACCATGCAACATCTCTAGGTTGTGTATCCTTCCATTATATCAGGACTTCCAAGATAATGGACTGATGAAGGCAACACTTGTGTTTGTCAAAAAACGCCTTGAACTACAACCAAATCGAACCATTCTCATCTAGTTCGAGAAGGCTATATTGAACTTTGCAATTGGACCCAACCACTTTCTTCAAGCAAGACACATGAAAAACTAAATGGAACTCAAAATGGCTAGGAAAATACAATTTGTAGGCCACTGGGCCAATACATTTGATATATGCTTATAGAGTTGGAGATGTAGGAACACCTTATACCCTTCTTCAAAGTGGCATTTAAAGGCATGCTAATCAAAATGTTGTTTCATTTTGTTTTGGGCCAACAACCAATTATCCTTGAGGGTACAAGGAATGTTAACCTGAGCTACCAAGGTGTTATCCACCTCCTAAAGCTTAGAGAATCATGGTAAGTACGAGATCATTGACAGGGAACTTTGTCCATAGACTACCTCAAAGGGGGTCATTTGAGTATCACAATGATAGGTGGTATTGTACCATCATTCATTCAAGGATAACCATGAAACAAATTATATATATCAATCCAATAAAGACAATGTATGTATTGTCGAATGATTTTGTCTGACCATCTGTTTTGCAGTGATACGTCATGTTGAGATTCAAATAAATACTTTCAAGATAAAATAGATCCTACAATAAATTTCTAGTAAAGGTGGAGAAATGATCAACCACACTTGATTTGGGCATGCTATTTATTTTTAAAATATTTTCCATGAAGATCTATGCTACAGTGGAGGCCTTGAATGGGTGTTATAAGGCACAAAAGTGAGCATATTTAAAAAGGCAATAAAAAATACCATGATAATTTGTTTCCTAGTTTCAGTAACCCCACAATGAAGTCCATAGAAATGTTAGTCCACATGACAAAGGTTAGAATGGCTAAAGGTTTTAATGCTCCTATAGGTTTCATCACCTCCACTTTGTGCCATTTGAAAATGTTATATTCAACCAAAAATATGTGGATATTTACCTCTGTGCCTTCTTAAAAAAATGGAAACTTATCCTTTCATATGTTTTTTTAAATTCAGAGTGACCTTTTATCGTAAAGGAATGATATTCAAATAACATTCTAGATTTAAATATTGAATCCCAAGAAAAAAAGTACATCCTTGATAGTCGAGGTCATCAGTTTGCCAAGTGTAGCCAAGATGTGCATGTGGGTAATCTTATCACTAGTTGATCATGTGCACTATATTGGCATCTACTCAACATTATTGGTGAACCTCCTTCACTAGGTATTTGTTCGTCATTCTTACAGATAAACTCATAGTGAGAGTCTAAAATTTTAGTGACCTATTTCTGCATTTCTAGGAAGACAACCTTTATTCCAAGAAATATTGCAAACTATAATATACATCAAAATGATCCATTTCATATTTTAAAATAATATATATATATATATATATATATATATATATATATATATATATATATATATATATATATATATATATAATGGGATCAATAAAGCGACTAGACACAACTATTGCACTCTATATTAATGGTATCCGTGCCAAAATCACCATTCAATATATCTTTGCAACTCGACACAAGTGTAATACGCATTTAGACTCCATAGTCTAATTTTTTTTCCATTTCTCTACTCTGATTAGTTGAGTTTTTCTGCATTTCTAGGAAGACAACCTTTATTCCAAGAAATATTGCAAACTATAATATACATCAAAATGATCCATTTCATCCCCGGATGCGGGTGGGCAGTGACGTGAGGCAGTTGATGAGTGAGCAGGCGAGCACGTGGAAAACCCAATGGCCTGCCTGCGGAATGCATTTATGCATGCTCAGAACCATAAATACGATGGGCCTTCACCCTACGCGGCATTTATGTCGGTGGGGAGGCCGAGACACCATGGAATTTCATATGAACTCTCTCGATTCACCGTCCCCTTCCTCAGTCATTCGCTCTGGTGTTTGGATTTGGAACTGTGGTCATTTTCAGGTTTCCATGTCGAGGCAGCTTTTGCCTGTAGGCTCCATTTGCTCGCCAGAAGCTGAAGTGCACAGCCTTCGCACCACAGTTGGAAGGCGCTGCCCTTTGGCCTGCTGTGTCAGTTTTACCCCCGGTTTCCACTTTTTGCACAGTCCTTTCTGTGCTCTGCGCCACATCTCTCTATCTAGTTCTTGCTCCGCCATCCCGTTTCTGGTTCCCTCTATCAATCCTGCCTTCTTCCACGACTCTGGAGCCACTATGCCAAGACTGAGACATCAGCTACGATGCTGCAGGGGAAGCTCCCGACGTCGACGCCCCTCCTCTTCCTCGCCCTCTTCTAGCAGCCACAGTGCTAGTCCGCCTCGACGTTGAGCACGTCGTTTGCCTCCCTCCCCGCAGCGTGATGTCCCCGCCTCCATTCACCTGGTTGAGCCTCGTCCTGCCACTGCTGCCTTAATTCAGAATCCTTCAACCGCCATCTTCCATTACCAATGCAACTCGGCCCGCCCTCTGGTCTTTGCAACGGTTAATGTTTCCTTCAAAGAGATTCCTGAGGCTTCTCCTTCTCCCCCGCCCTCTGTCCTCCCTGACAATTCACAAGCCTCTCCCTCTGCTCTGCCATTTTTTGAGCAGGTGGACAAAGGCACTCCTCGTAGGATAGGTGATTGCTGCTCGAGCTTACTCCAGGACACTGGGACACATGCAAGTGAGCATGAGGCCAGGGAAGCTGCCACTCAGAGTGCTCAAGTGCCACCGGACGACGAAAATGATTGTTGGTGTCGAATTGTGGAGGAATCACCCTCGGGTGACTATGGACTCTAATGCTCCTGCTTTTATGTTTTTCTTGTCTAGGCCTTTAAGTATTTTACTGGTTCTATTCTCAATGGGTCTCAGCTTGTTCAAACTGGTCTCGAAGCTTTGTATGGGTCGGTTTTCCCGGATGGGCGACCCAGTTTTTTGGATATGTTTTGTTAAGTCTCGGCTGGTTTCCTCTAGCGAGGCAGCCTTTAAACATTCCTCGAGCTAGTTTCCCCATGAGGGCGGCTCTATTTTTTTTAATTTGCTGACCGTCGGGCACCTTGATGCCTCGAACTCGTTGTACCATATATTACAGTAATAGAATTAAGCTTATTTAGAAAAAAAAAATGATCCATTTCATATTTCCAAAATTTAATATATATATATCATGGGATCAACAAAGCGACTAGACACAACTATTACACTCTATATTAATGGTATCTGTGCCACAATCACCATTCAATATATCTTTGCAACTCGACACAAGTGTAATACGCATTTAGACTCCATAGTCTAATTTTTTTTCCATTTCTCTACTCTGATTAGCTGAGTTGTGCACGATAAAAAAATAAATTTAAAACTCAATATAATCTTATTATTGTGTAAAATTATCAGAAGTGAAAACCTATTTAGAATTTCTAAATTATTTATAGATTACCTATTTTCATGTGATGGCAAGAGAACCTTATCCTACACTGATGCCAAGAAAATTCCCATGCAGGTTATATGTTGTGGCTTCACAAATTCCAATTGCATGACCTGAATCTCATTGAGATATTGTGTCTACGACTTTTAGAATATTAATAATATCTATTTTAGAATATTAATAATAAATAAATAAATTAATTTATGTTGGCATGACTAACTCTTCCTGGATTTAAATTCTTTATACAACACATGCATTGCAAACTACCTAGAAACTATGTGAAAATTGTATAAAATTTGAGAGTAATTTACAGTACATTCCAAACATGTGGAAAGTGCACTGGTGAGCCAAGAATGAGTTTTTAAATATTGGAATTTGAATTTAATGCCATCTCTTAAAATCCTAAATAACAATTCTAAGATGATACAACATAGGATAAGTTTCTCTTCCCATAATAATTTGGATTGTTTTTTATCCATGTAGCAGAATTTTGATTGGATGAGCAGAAGCAAGCGGTTAGGCATATGACAGAGTGAAAACATGATTTATGAGTGTATATTTAGATGTTCAGAAGCAAAGCTGATCAAAATGTTCAACCTAGATATTATGCCGCTTGTGCTGTTGGTGGAATGTTTAGTGCTCGCACGACACACCTTCTCCACTCCATTAGACATGTTGAAAGTTAACATGCAGGTTAATCCTTCTAAATACATAAACTTTTTTTTTGGGCTTGGTGTTATATTGAGGTAACAAGGTCCAGCTCGCCTATGATAAGGCTGGGAATGGAAGATTTTTATATTTTTATATTATGAAATCGGTTTTTTAAATTTAAAAACATTCAACTATTAACCCTATTATAATTAATGTATAAATATTTTATTAATAATAAACATTTATTAATAAAAAAAATTGAACTAATTAACAACTAGTTTTTATCGGCTAGTTTGCAATGGCTAGTTCTTAACAACTGGTCTCAACAACTATCTCCGGGCAATGATGCATCCTGACTATTTATTCATTGAGATCAATCATATTTTTTCACCTTGTCCTGAGGATGAACCACAGTAGATGGTTCGAAATGTCAACCTAATCCTAATAATGTGATTAATACGAAATAACTTTATCTAAATTATGGATCACAAAAGTCTTAGATCTAACAATATTAAACTACAAATGTATGTGAAAAATGTTCCATCAATACAAAAATAATTAATTGAGTTAAGGAATCACTTTGAGTTTCAAAAAGAAAATAAAAAAGTAGATTTTTAAGGCTAGTATGCATTTAAATACGTATTATAAAATGTTATAAAGTGTTACGTGTTACGGCTCTTACCACCCACCATGTTCAATAGCATCCTCTGTAGAAGCATCCAACATTCCAACCATTGAAGGATGGATGCAAATTTTCTCTAGAGATATACCTTCTATATATTTGGACTAACGTCCAAAAAAAAAGGAGGTTCACCATTTATATTATTGTCTAATGGTACTCCAACATCCTCACTAATATATTCAAAGTAGCCAACAATTGCATTGATCAAAGAAAAAATATAATAGATAATTATTACTTGTAAGTATTGTTTTGTTTGGGGAATTACAAGTTTGTTGAGAAAACCATAACCATTGAATGATTTTTTCATGCTAAATATAAAAATTTAAGATGGAAGCTAAAACACACCCATGTAAAAATAGGCAGAGCATGAAAATACTACGAGAGGTGGCCCGAAATATGAGAGAACAAAAATTTACCAAAACAAGAATATAGACATAAAAATAAAGATCTGTCAAAGTCATGCATTAGTTATGCTTGCATATTTCCCAAGATGGAAGCAAACCCAAACAATAAGATCCATCTAGGTTATATTAGTCACACATAGATCCAACTGCAATTTTCTTCCACTCATACAGGTAGGAAAACACTGTGAGACATGTATCATAGTGGGTTACATGGATTATCACTAATCGAGGAGGTGAAATAATATATTATTGATATTTCCATTGTGATAAGATAGGAAAATGCCTATATTTGATTCATTTCCTATGCTTCACCTTTGTTATGGAAATACAACTAGGAAGAAAGGTGTGATATGATCATAACCCTATTGATTTCCATCCAAGAAAGGAGATTTGATGGAAAAAGTATAGTCTTGTGCATTTTGATATAAAGTGGAAAGGTGGAATGATATGGGAGCCACCGATAAAGTTTTTGTCTTATGGTATTGAAGGGGTGTGATCGATTATATAGTGCTAACCATTGGAGGAGATCAAAAATGGGATGAGGATTGGTTGGAAATGCAATATTTCCTAGAATCAAGACTACCCAAATCATACATAATATTGGATTCAATTATCACATAACTTAGGTTCTTGCGTAAATTTACATCAATGCTAACTCAGGTGATCACACTTGTACTTGTGTAAAAAATATAGGGAACTACTTAGTAACAAGAATTGTCAACCCATACATGGTTGGACTAAAGGACTAAAGGCACTGATAAGATAGCATAAGATAAGATAATTATGTTAATGTTGAATAAAGGCACTATTGAGTACAATTACTTCAATACAAAGGAGAAGTACTAAAAAGTCTTCTATATAAAGAACAAGAAGTAATGTAGAAAAATGAAATATATAAGTGAAAGTGGGATAAAACCCTCATCTTCAAGTACATGTAGCCACGATAGGATGGAGTTGTGTAGAGGGAAAGTATCTAGGGATTGGTCCATGATACACTAGATATACCTCTCCAAACATTAGAGGATGAATGAAGGAAACTCGAGATAATATGATGCCCTGAAGAAGAACTAGGGGAAGATTTGAAGCCTCTTATGCATTGTTGCCTGGCCACTATAACTTGTTGTTGATGTCTAGGTGATCTTATATTCTTGATGGTAAGGGATATTTTCTAGTGACATCTTTGAGGTTCCTGGGGAGGGGGAGTGGTCCCTCTAGTTTGCATTGATCTGTATCTAGAAGAAATGATGTCATCAACCTATCTCTTAGTGCCCCTAGCAGATGGGAGCACTGTAAAGATGGAGGTAATCCACTAAACAGGATGTGGATTAGGAGGATACTGGAGAGTGTGCGTAAAAATTTCGAGGGCCTCTATATAGTAGCCATAAGGGATTAAGAAAATTTTGAAAAAAGAAAAGAGTTGGAAAATAATTATTAAATATCGAAAGACACTAATTCCCATATCCACTGATGTTGATAATGTTAAAGCCTGATTCAACCATGGAGTCACAACATAAAATAATATTACAGAGCACAAAGAAATATTTTAGTTAGTTCAATATTTTTTACTAAGGATTAATGTCCAGGGAGATCGTGGGATCGATTCCTTCCGTGTCCTACAAGGTTAGTAGCCGCCATTTCAAAAACAATTAATACCATCTTCCACCATCGAATCTGGAGTGGGGGGGAATGTGCGGGGCATTAACAACATACTATATTCCTCACTCTAAAATTGAGTGGAATTATTGCTCCAAAAACAATACGATATAGAAGTGACCTGACCCGGTCATTCCAGACTTAAAAATGGAATAAAAGAAATTAAACTAGAGATAGAGCAAACAAAAAATTTGAAGGGCATTGTTTATCAAAAGAAAATGGAGCTAGAAGAATTAAAAGCTGAGATAAAAAAATATGAGAAATTGAAAGAAGATTAAAAATCATTTATTTTTTATATAATTCATCAAGACAACTTCAAAAAACTATTAAAAAGAAACAATAGATAAATAATTTTGGTGAGGATTTGCGGGTATTTCCTTAGATTATAAGGAAAATTATCTAAAATATTAAAAGGTAACAATCTATATCATGCAATTTTAGGCAAATTAGGGCAATCCTCAAGCTGATTAATTACTTCAGTACAAGGAATTAAAGCCAAATGACGCACACTAAATTTTTTCTTGTAAAGAATTAGCATCAACATGACCTTAATCAACACCAATATCACTGTAGGCATCAACCTAAAAGAAAATGACTAAAGTACCAACAATAAATATTTCATCTGTCTTCTTTATTGCATCTTACATTTTTTGCTATATTTTTAGCATCTAGTAATGTTATGGCCACTCCCATAATATATAGAAAAATAGTTGTATTCTCTAGTACCGTTGAACTATTTCTTAGTCCTCTATTGGACATTAATAAGATTATTTTATCTTATTTCTCAGTGTTATGCAATTAGTTCCTGTCATTTATTTTTATAGTATATTTGTTTGTAAAACACTTAGACTAAATTTATTTCAGCATGGTTTGTAACATGTTAGCTATGTTGATTCCTTAAACAATAAAGAATGGAGTATACGGAAAACAATTGGAAGATTTAGACATTTTCACATAAGATAGATCTCAAAATTGATCAAATTCAACAAAAATAGGTTATGAATAAAGGTTTATCGTTAGAGAATTTAAGGCACATCTACCATTTCTTTGGTATAAAAGCATAAGTTGATAATCACCCAATGAGTGTCAATTTTTACCCATTATTATATTTAATATTGGGCTGACTAGGCTTATTTATCTTGTACATATCCATTCAGCACATTGGGCTACAATTTAGTTTGATATGTTAATGTATCCTCCTCTGATAAAATCTCGATGTCTTTTTCAGGCATGATGATTCAACGGTTAGAGTAAAAAGATAGCTAGAAACTAGAGACTAGGTGCAAAACAAAGAACAAAACCGTCTTCATATAACATATTAGAAACCAGCAATAAGCATATAAATTTAGCATTCAACACATCACATTGAAGATTCTCAAAAAATCCAACATGTCACTCCACTGATAAAAAAATCAGAAAGGAGGATAACCATATGTAATCTGCAACAAATTAATGTTCAAGGAATGCTCATAATTAGTTTTCAAGTTTCAGAAGAAGATACAAATTTTCAAAAATGAGGGAAATAATTGCATACCAACATATTAACACCTCCATCCTTGAGCACCCTAGCAGAAGAGACAAATTTGAGTCTTGGACATTAAGACAAACAACATTCAGACATATTGCAGATAATAACATTTACTAGGTTCTCTACATGGCCCACTACTAACATTAATTGGGTGCTTTAGTCCTTTGGTTCTTAGCTGAATAATAGAAAATAATAGGTGCATACAAATTATGGAACCAAAGGAATAAAGAATCTATACAGCCTAGAAGATATAAAATCGACATCAAAAACCAAAAGAAGAACAAAATAGTAAAACAAACATGCACACATGTGATTTCAAGAAACATATATATCTATTGAATCCATTTATATGGGTTCAATCAGAAGTATGCAAAAGTGCACACATTACATATATATTTTTAAAACAAATTTTTATTGTGTTGCAAGAAAAATAATAACATGGAAAATACATGTACCCCATTTATACAAATTAATGTGCACAGCGTGATGCCCATAATATACCAAACTCCTTGATCGTAAGGAGAAAAATAATCATATTTAGTTGGTGAAGATCAGGGCTCCAACATAATGCTATGCTTATTTGACAATGACCTTCTCACCATGGAATTGGATGTCTGCACCAATGAGTATTCTAGTTGTTTGCCTCATGCATAGTTTTCCCAATGACCCAGGGTGCAATCATAACAGATTTACAAGAAATCTATATGCATCTGCCTCAGAAACTAGTAAAGCAATCATTTGAACAAAAGAAAGAAATAGAGAAGCACAAATCCATTATATTGTTTAACCAGTCCATCATGTTCCCTGACCAAATGACCATCTAATGATCCCATTAATACAAATTCATTTATCAAGATGCAAAGAACATATTCATCACTACAACCTTACATGAATGCTTCTGAGAATGGATAGCAAGGAATGACCTCATACATGTAGAGAACCCAATTAATGTTATTATCTAGTGGACCTTCTTTAACAAGACCAACTTACTGTAATATACTATTAGACCTGTTGGAAATATTGTCATTGATGGCAAAGGAGGCAGCGCTCAAGCAAAAGAGATCTTCTTTAACAAGGTCAAATTATATTTATTTATTTCACACTATACTACCTTGTGGGCCTAATACATTATGTAACAACATATTTACGTAGCAAGGGGAGTTAGGGTGGGACCCCACCATGACCTCCTCCTTACAAAGCAGTGTTGTCGTGAAAGCTAGAAATCAAAAAATTTATGGAAAATCTCTATTGGTTACCATGTAGCATCTCTAGGTTGTGTATCCTTCCATTATATCAGGACTTCCAAGATATTGCACTGGCGAAGACAACACTTGTGTTTGTCCAAAAACTCTTTGAACTACAACCAAATGGAACCATTCTCATCTAGTTCGAGAAGGCTAAATTGAACTCTGCAATTGGACCTAACCACTTTCTTCAAGCAAGACACGTGAAAAACTAAATGAAACTCAAAATGGATAGGAAAGTCCAATTTGTAAGCCACTGGGCCAATACATTTGATATCTTCTTATAGAGTTGGAGATGTAGGAACACCTTATGCCTTCTTCAAAGTGGCATTTAAAGGCATGTTAATCAATATGTTGTTTCATTTTGTTTTGGGCCAATAACCAATTATCCTTGAGGGTACAAGGAATGTTAACCTGAGTTACCAAGGTGTTATCCACCTCCTAAAGCTTAGAGAATCTTGGTAAGTACGAGATCATTGACGAGAAATTTTTTCCATAGACTACCTCAAAGGGGGTCATTTGAGTCTCTTAATGATAGGTCGTATTGTACCATTATTCATTCAAGGATAACCATGAAACCAATTATATATATCGATCCAATAAAAACAATGTATTTTTTGTCGAATGATTTTGTCTGACCATCTATTTTGCAGTGATACGTCATGTTGAGATTCAAATCAATACTTTGAAGCTAAAATAATTCCTACAATAAATTTCTAGTAAAGGTGGAGACATAATAAACCGCAATTGATTTGGTCATGCTATTTATTTTTAAAATATTTTCCACGAAGATCTGTGCTATATTGGAGGCCTTGAATGGGTGTTGTAAGGCACAAAAGTGAGCATATTTAAAAAGGCAATAAAAAATACCATGATAATTTGTTTCCTACTTTCAGTAACCCCACAATGAAGTCCATAGAAATGTTAGTCCACATGACTAAGGTTAGAATGGGTAAAGGTTGTAATGCTCCTATAGGTTTCATCATCTCTACTTTGTTCCATTGGAAAATGTTATATTCAACCACAAAGATGTGGATATTTATCTCCGTGCCTTCTTAAAAAAATGGAAACTTATCCTTTGATAGGTTTTTTGAAATTCAGAGTGACCTGTTATGGTAAAGGAATGATATTCAAATAAAATTCTGGATTTAAATATTGAATCTCAAACAAAAAAATACATCCTTGATAGTCGAGGTCATCATTCTGCCTAGTGTAGCCAAGATGTGCATGTGGGTAAACTTATCACTAGTTGATCATGTGCACTAAATTGGCATCTACTGAACATTATTGGTGAACCTCCTTCACTAGGTATTTGTCCGTCATTCTTACAGATAAACTCATAGTTAGAGCCCAAAATGTTAGTGACCTGTTTTTGTATTTCTAGGAAGACAACCTTTATTCCAAGAAATATTGCAAACTATAATATACATCAAAATGATCCATTTCATATTTCCAATATAATGGGATCAACAAAGTGACTAGACAAAACTATTCAACTCTATATTAATGGTATTAGTGCCACAATCACCATTCAATATATCTTTGCAACTTGACACAAGTGTAATACGCATTTAGACTCCATAGTCTAAATTTTTTTTCCATTTCTCTACTCTGATTAGTTGAGCTGTGCACGATAAAATAATTAAATTTAAAAATCAATATAATTTCATTATTGTGTAAAATTATCAGAAGTCAAAACCTATTTAGAATTTCTATATTATTTATAGATTACCTATTTTCACATGATGGCAAGAGAACCTTATCCTACATTGATGCCAAGGAAATTCCCATGCAGGTTATATGTTGTGACTTCACAAATTCCAATTGCATGACTTGAATCTCATTGAGATATTGTGTCTACAACTTTTAGAATATTAATAATATCTATTTTAAAATATTAATAATAACTAAATTAATTTATGTTGGCATGACTAACTCTTCCTGGATTTAAATTCTTTATACAACACATGCATTGCAAACTACCTAGAAACTATGTGAAGATTGTATAAAATTTGAGAGTAATTTACAATACATTCCAAACATGTGGAAAGTGCACTGGTGAGCCAAGGACAAGTTTTTGAATCTTTGAATTTGAATTTAATGCTATCTCTTAAAATCCTAAATAAAAATTCTAAGATGATACAATGTAGGATAAGGTTCTCTTGCCATAAGAATTTGGATTGTTTTTTATCCATGTAGCAGAATTTTGATTGGATGAGCAGAAGCAAGTGGTTAGGAATATAATAGGGTGAAAACATGATTTATGAGTGTATATATGGATGTTCGGAAGAAAAGCTGATCAGAATGTTCAACCCAGATATTATGCCGCTTGTGCTGTTGGTGGAATGTTTAGTGCTCACACCACACACGTTTTCCACTCCATTAGACATGTTGAAAGTTAACATGCATGTTAATCCTGCTAAATACATAAACATTTTTTCTGGGCTTGGTGTTATATTGAGGTAACAAGGTGCAGCTTGCCTATGGAAAGGCTGGGGAGGGAATATTTTTGGCTATGGTTTCCAAGGTGGCTGCAGGTTTGGCTTGTACAAGTACTTCAAGAAATTTTACAGTGATGTTGTTGGCCCAGATAAAGTCAAGCATCAGAAGACTCTAATCTTCCTTGCATCTAGTGCTTATACACAACTGCTTGCTGATGTTTCTCTATGTCCTTTGAAGCTGTGAAAGTTCAAGCTCAAACATAACCTAGATTTTCCAAGGGAAAAATTGATATAATGTATACATAATACCCAAACGAAAAATTGATACAATGTATACATCATACCATTTATTTGTAAGATTGAATAAAACAATATAATTATTTAACTTTAATGTATATACTATTTATTTGTAAGAACTATTAAAGCTCTATAATTATTTAACTGTAACCTATGTTACATGGGACCCGTCCCCCCTCAAAATACTCACGTACCCTGCGTCATCATGTTCCGTGGACTTTTGGACTCTTAGGAAACGTCCCAAAACTTTTGGGGACTCCATCGTGGACTCGGAGACTTTCTAGCCATCCCCAAGACATTCCACATAGATTTTAGGGACGTTCTAGACAAATTTCAAGGTTGTTTTTGGCAAATTTCAAGGGTTTTTTAGGAATATTTCAAGGATGTTTTGGGAAGGTTTCAAGGTTAATCCAAGCATATAGCTTTAGTATTGACAATCATGGACATTGATGATTGAACAATATGATCATTTTTCCCATTCATTTTTGTTTGGAATGCATTGAATCTAAATTTTGTACAAGTTGCAGCTCAAAACATGGGTTTTGTATAATGGGTTTCATCTTCTAATTCTAGTCATTTAGATATTGTATATTCAATGGTAAAATTACAAAAAACAACCTCCATGTCAAGAAAATAGAAAATAAAACGTTTTAAAAGGTTGATCCTTGTGGTTGTTTTACTTGTTATTTTTCAATTTTTGGATCATCTCAACTTTTACATATTGTACATGGGTTTTGAGGACTCATTCAAGTTCAGTTCTTCCACCATCCCAACCCCAAGCATTGTGAAAACAATCAGATAGTAGTGAATTCGATTAGGTACTAAATTTTCAAATAAATTCCTATTCAATCTCCTTCTTAATATGATATATGAATTTAATATCTTTACAAAACCAAGTATTTTATATTGGTTTTCGACACAATTGTAAAAGTTTGCAAAATTTGTTGAAAATGGAATGCCTTTTATGTTTAACATAGTCATCATTAATAAGAAATATGAGGAAAAACAACTGCTATAAAGACAATTCTCTGTGATAGATTGTTCATGGACCTTATTACAAATTTAATGTACTTTCACTTAGGTTTCCTAAAGTTAAAGCTAATGTCCAGTGGCCAATAATGGAATGTCACTCAATATTTTCTTAAATTGTTTGAGATTTTAATTGGTGAGTGTAAGGGTTGTGCATAATACTATGAAGTATAACTTGTTATGCTTACAAGCTTGAAACAACTACAAATTGTAATACTGAATTCTGCACACACACAGACACACACACACACAGATATATATATATATATAATTTCTGTCCACAACCAGTCGTCCCCTAAAACACTTGGGGGTGCGCTTTAGCCATTCCCGGGGCTCGTCCCTGTCCCCGTCGTTCCCTCATCCCCCAAAACCAGTGCAACTTACACTATAACATATATCAATACCAACGTTTTTTCTTCATTTATACTAAAGCCCGCCATATTATTTAGCTAAAACAAGATGGAATAATGATTGATTGATTCAATAACTGATATTTTTGGAGGGTACATGAAATCTAAGCAGTTAAGAATCACATTGTTGTGGAAAAACTCCAAAAAGAAGTAAAATTAGCACACACAAAACTTCTATTTTTATTTAAATGTGGTTTCATCTGGAATGAAATTTTGATGGAGAAAACATTTCTAGAAAAAATTAAATGTGGTTTCACCTAAGCGAATGAACATAATAGAACGTTCCACATAATTGTTTTCTTTATAATGTTATAACGAATTTCCTGCCAATGTGATTTTGAATATCTGATGAACATCGATTCCACCCTTTACCATTGGAATGTAGTCCCGCATGAGAGAGAATGAATAGAATATAAAATTCAGGAGATTTTTTTTGGTTTTAGAATTCCAACAAATGTGAATTTTGAATACTTTCCCTACATTTCTAAAAAATTAACTACATGGATTGCAGTGTTTCGATCTCTGCTCTAACATATTTGAAATCTACCAAATTTTCTGTTAAATGATCCATCAAAATGCTGATAAAGCATCAAACTGCATGAATACCTATATATTCTTGCATTAGATGGTCGATGTTTTTGTATGTTCACAAGGTGAAGGTGGTCATTCAAAAATTTCATGCACGTTCTTACTTGCTATGGCATAACTCATTGAACAAGAGAGATAATTTTCTACAGAATATTTGGATTAATAGGGTTGTATGAAAAAATATGGTTAATCCAATTATTCATTTCTTTGATGATGAAACAAGATGCATCAATGGATGTCATCTTTGAGCTCGGGTTGGCTATAATTTGTAAGTAATGACTTTAGTTATCACCACCGACCACTGCAGAGTTCACATTGGAAGTGAGGAATTTTTTGTTATAATTTTCTGAATGAATGGGTGTCTTTACTCGAATTCATGTACTTGTATTGTTCTTATTGTTTCTTAATGGTTTAATTATGAGCATAGGTGGTGAAGGTCTGGAGTCTAGAGATTACTCGCATTCAAATTTTCTAAAAGCTTCTAGCGGCTACAACATTAGCTGAGCTAGGAGAAATTTTAGGGTTTATGAATTCCCAAAGCTCTACTCAACTGAAGGTTGTTCAGGGTTTTACAAAGGAATTGTACCTTTGTGGTGTTAGAACCTTCCATTTTATATGATGAATTCAATCCCTCCAATAGAATTAGATCCACTAACTACCAAAATTTGTGTTGCAGCAACATGATACAGCAAACCAATTGGGTTCGAACCAGAATACTACCAAATAAGATATCAGTGCTCAAATAGTGCTCGATGGCTATATATGTATGGTCACTTAGCCTTGATTTTTTAGTTTAGTGAAATTTTGTACCTTTATTTATTATTCCTTAAACGTGGTAAGTTATGATGACCCTCTTCGATCGTGCTCATTTTGTTTAAGAATCGATTCTATTATGGTGAGCCAATCTACCCGAGCACCTAACACCCTTAAACATATACATGGGGGAACCACTTTTAAATTGTTTACGCAACGATTATGTTGAGCCATGCCATTCCCCAATTCTTCATCACGAAAAACTCAATTGTACACATACCGAATGGAATAAGATCTTGGAGGAATAATGAGAATTATTCGGGAATATGCTCAATCGATTGAGAAAGAAAGGTGGAGTGATTGCCATTACTAGCGCACATAGGTTCTCACTAGCTAATGTGAAGATCAGGTTCTCCCCAAGGTGGATCAATTGATGCCCATCGAAATGGATACAATACCCTGGTTTTAACCTCCTAGCGGGAGAGAAAATGAGCATGTGTCCCGCTAAACCTGCAGTATGGTAGTTTCATTACTGAAATCGCAGAGGCATAGGTCGAACAAAAGAACCTTAATATGCCAGTATCAAGGTTCTTTCTTCTCCATTTATCATCCCTCAATTGATCAATGGACAATTCCAAGAGATGCTTTATAACACTTGCCTTTATGAATCTTAGGAGGTATGACATCTAGAATGAACAGGCCAAGAAGAACAAGGATTAGGTCATTTAAGAGCTGTCGAACCACACTGCCAAGTATGTCAAAAAAATCCCTAGTGGGACTAACTAGATAATGATATTATAATGCATTCATGAAACCAAAATAAAAAAATCAAGGAAACAAATAAAGGTCCATTTGTGGTTTAAGCAGCACCCAAAGCAGGAGCGTAGGTGGCTAAGTTGGGATTTTCGCTAATTCTATTTCATTACAAACACGAAAACACTTGATTTTTAACAAGAAGAAGAAGAACAACACCATTTACCACACACTTTGGGTTTTAAGTAGTCATTATACAGAAGGATAGAACAATCTAATAGCTAAGTAAGAGTTGGTAATAATCACATCGTAGTTCAAACAAAGTAGCAAGGAGGAGATGGCTCGTATTCATGGTATTTATTAATTAATGGCATGGGAATGAGTGGGTTTTGCTTCGTGACAAGATCCTGATATGAGGTCTATAAATTATCTCAAAAATAAGGAGCAGAGTAAAAACCCGACCAAATAAGATCAATAGTGAAAGAATTGAAATGATTTCTTCCCCTAAAAATAGATAGCTAGAAGTTGTGGCTTGTCCGCATTAGGAAAAGTTCTGATAAACCCTTGAATTGGAACTAAATCCATCAATAGAAAAGATGGCCGAGCGAATCGAAGTTCTCTTCGAGTCAATCATCTACTCACTTAAGTGAAAAGTTGCAAATAAAATGGAATCACGCTTAGCAAATGCTCGCTACTGGCTGGTGTGCCTCCTTCCCATTGATGGATCTTATCTAATCATCTAAGTTCACAAATTTTACCCACTTCTTCACCAATGATACCTCATATTTGGAGAGAATATATTAATATTAAGGTTTTAAGTAGAATGTTGAAGCTAAATCATATCATAAGGGATTAAAATAAAAACAAAATCATATAAACAAATAAGATTAGAACAGTGCTTAGTGTGCGACCATCCAGAGAGCAAGAGATTGTAGAGAGAATGATCTGCTATACATGCATAGAGAATGATTTTATTTCAATTTCTTTCGTGCTAGAATACCTCATTAGAAGAGATTGCATGTGGTGTACCAAACAATTTGTAGATTCGAAGAGAGTTTGCATGGTGTACAAAAAATGATAGATTTTAGAAATATTGATGGTATAATTCAGGTGCGGGATTATATCGCTGGCCCCTCCCCCATTTCCTAACCCTTTTGAACAGATCGTGTTAGCAGTAAAACCTTATATGGTTCTTCGCCGAGTATCTGATTCGCTCTTGGTTCAATGCAGATCGGATTAACCTAACCAGGTCGTGAACTAGTAGGTATTCATCACCCACGTGAATCTCGATAACAATTTGGATCTAGTAGATTTGGTGAACAGTGTAGCATCATATATAATATATAAGTACTTTATTCCTAATCCCTCCTCATCTTGTTTGACCATGGTTTTTTATGGTTTGATGCAAGTCATATTTTCAGATATGGGCCACTAAGGGCCTCGGCTAGAGGAAACTGTCGACACTACCTTAATGGTATTTACTATTAATCATGCATAAATTTGTTGTCGTCACCTGAAGGAGGGAAGATTTTGGTAGGTTCCAAATCTAAATCAATTTCCTAAATCGAATTCTTGAGTAATTGAACTTTCAGAGGCACCAAACATGCAGATCCACCAAAACTTCAGTCCCACCACATAGATCTTGATCTGTACGAAGTAAATTTGTAAAACAATGCCAATTATGAAGGCACAAAACCTGGAGATCCACCTGTTATCATCAATAACAATTAGGTTGGTTAGGGAGGTCATTATGAGTTAGGTCAAGTATGTTGATCAGATAAATTCATGAAAATTTTAAAATTTCATGATTCGTCTATAGTTTTAAAGGGTCCAAGGTGTATTTGTGTTATGTAATTAAGGTCTTGTCATAAGCCCATCTCAAAAAATTCACATACATCAGGTCAAATAACTCATTCTTCACATTTTCACCTTTTACTTGAGTCCGCAGTGATTTCTCTGCAAAACAAATGATTTTCGCTATGAACTCACTTGACAAGTTCATAGCAAATCTGCCAACTTTTTAACTGAATTCACTACGAACTCGTGTTTTTTTTTTTGGAAGCAGTTTGGGGATAGATGAGCTGTCATTTTTTAATGGTTAGGATTCAGTGTGTCACCATGTGCCTACCTATTATGAATTATTATTCGGTGTATGACATGATTATCCATCATTACATCACCATCATTTTTTTTTCCTCTCCCACTTTCCTTTCCTTATCAGGCCTTCATACATTCAATCCTGTTAGCACTATGTCGGATCTCTGAGGTTGAGAAGAGACCATCAAAGGTAACTACAGACCAAGATCTTTCCAAGTAGCTATCCCTACTATGCAAGATAGGGCTCTCTCCAATGGATCACAGCCAAGAGGATCAATTAGGTTTTAGGCTAGGTATAGTAGCAAAGGGGTTTTGATTGGTTGATTTGGGTGCTGGATAAGTGAATTAGGTCAAAGAGGTAAATAGGTCAAGGAAAATAATATCAGAATTGTAGGCATCTGATGGGGTAAGGTAGGTAAGCACTCAAATACTTTAGGGTTATTAGGTGAGATGGATCAGATTGATGAGGTTCTAAAAAGAGCATGATAATACATGAATTATTTTTAAACTGAAGAAATGAAACACATTATGATGATTCTACCAAAACAGAGCATAAGAGATGTATTTTTCCTATCAAACTTGAGAAATAAACATATCACAGAGTTGGAATGAACATGAAAGATAAAAAACAATCATACATATGAAACTAAAGAATACTAAAAAGAGCATGGCAGTACATGAATTCTTTTTAAACTGAAAAAATGAAACAAATTATGATGATTCTCCCAAAATAGAGCATAATAGATGTATTATGCCTATCAAACTTGAGAAATCAATATATCATAGAGTTGGAATGAACATGAAATATACAAAATATTCATACATATGAAACTAAAGAAGAAACTAAGCCAAAGTACAGTACCACATGAATCCTAAAGGAACAGCTGCAAATCATCCAATATATTCCTGCCAAAATATGAATACACTAGTGTCTCTGATCAATACAACAACATCCAACTCGTGAAATGAGTCAAGAAATGAAATATATAGCCATCAAAAAACTTCTCCCAACCTCAAGGGTCAAATCCTTGAGTTGAGGATCTGATCCAAAAAATTCTGAACTCATACCTAGAGTGTAGGGTGGTCAAATAGACTCATCCCTAACATTAATGAAACCAATTCATCCATCCTTTCAAAGAGTTTTACCTAATGTATTTACCCCTCGGTCGGTGTAAAACATCATTATTACATTTGCATCCATGAATTACATTATTAAAAACATGATTATCCAAGGTGAAAGTCAAAATTTCAGAGAAAATTCAAAATTATCAGTGTCTGGTCAGGAGCGCAGTGCGAGTGTCAGGTGCGCAGCACTAGTGTCAGGAGCGCATCACCATTTTGCAGCCAAGTTTTGGAGGGGTTTCCGGTGTCGAAAGTGGGCTTAGGATAGCTCATTGGAAAGCTTGTCCTGTGTGGTTTCCCAATCTATTCTTAGTTTCAAAAATTGACCAACTTTGACCATCAAAAAAGTAAATCTCCCAAGACTGGTAAAGAGCGCAGTGCCAATCTCAAAGAGAGGGCATAAACATGGTTTTTTAGGTGTGTTTTGACCATTTTTCTAACAATTTTCCCAAATTTTGCTTATAAAATTTTCTAACTTGAATTTCGTCATCATTATGAATCCATTGGTGGTCTTGGTTTGAAAAATGGAAGTCCCTAGAAGAAGGTCAATACCTAGGGCGCTACTCTCCTAATAGTCAAATTGTCTAGTGACTGTCAAGAAATGCACAAAAACACAAAAACATCAAAATTTCCTAACATTTTTCTAAAATTTTCAGAATGGTAACTGATGATGTGTGTTAAGCATGGAGAGAGTCCTCAGCAATAACTTCAAGTTTGTCTTCTTCCATTTGCTTGGCTAGGGTTTTCTGATGTTTCTCATGCAATTGCTTGAGTTTGATGCTACAAACCTTGTTTCTTGTGATGTACATGTTTGACAAGTTTTTGAGCATCTTGGTGCACTTGTTTTCCTTGTGGAGGAGTTTCTCAAGATGGATGTTGACCCTATCCAACCATGTCTCTCTATCATCTTCAACCTCCTTAGTAATGCTCTCCTCAAAAGTGTGTTTTTCATCTTCAATTATCTGCTGCTGTAAATCCCTCTTAAGACCCCTTCTTTTTGGTATTTTTCTGTTTCTTTGGATGTCATCTTTGTCAGGGTCATTAAGTGGCATTATGAATTTACCTCTCTTTGTTTTAAGTAGCTCTAGCTCCATGAGAACTTTCTTATCCTTTAGCTTCTTATTATCCTACTCAAGAAAAGAAATGACAAATTGAGCTCTATCCAAATTAGTTTGCAGCTCTCTAATTTGGGCATCCTTCTCTTTGACAATAAAACTGGAGGCCTCATGAGATTCATCCTGCTGATCCAAGTTAACTAGCTCAAATTATGTCTCTATCTCATGGCGGTCTTCCTCATCATTCCTGACTTCCTCATGAACCTCTGCCTCTGTCATTTTTTTTTCCTTTATGTACCTGCTTTCATGATGGAGAAGGCAAGGCCCCTTCCACAATATGTGGAGAAAACACTTTCTTATGCCCTCTCTGATATGTTCTATCCATTTTTTTCATTTCACCCCCTTTAGGGTTGTTGACCATAACTCTACTAGATGAACCGATCTGACTCTGAATGGTGATGAAATGGGTCTAATAGGATGATTTGATGAAGAAGTAGGTTTTGTGGGCTGAGATGGAGGAATAGATGTAGTAGTATGAGAATAAGGAGGAATATTTTCAGCATATTGAGCTTGTGGAGTAGTGAAGATGTCATTGGCAATGAAATTTTCCCATGAGATGTTCAACTAATTAAGGCGATGGAGGACAATGATCTTGATGAGAGAGTGGTGAATGAGTTTTTTCATCTGCTGGTCATAATATCTCTTTTGTACAATGTATGCCATTTTTTCAATTCTCCTGAATAGATAATATGGAATATTGAGCATCTTGACCCTTGTGAAGTGCATGAGAAGTCTAATATGGTAGGTATAAAGTCTAGAGAACATTTCTTCATAAGAGTACTTCATGATTATTTTCATCATGGGGGCATACCTATCAACGAGTTCATTGAAAGGAAAAGCTCTCTTTCCTTCATTTTTGTGCATTGGCTTGATGTATGGATCATAATAGTTATCATCCAAGTATTTGGCCTTAAACCATTTCTCACCTACATTTGGAATTCCAGTGGCAGTTGCAATGATGGCTGATGATATGGTGAAAGTCACACCAACAAGGGTCACTTGATTATCCTAAAGTTTTGATATGAAAATTCTACTCAAAGTAGGGTGGTGTTGGACTCTTTGTATCATTTCACAAAAATAAAAACATCTAACATGCTTGAAACAAGTGACAGTCATGGGAGATGCCATTAGTTCTATACTGTTGGTGGGTTCAAGTCTAAGAATCCTTCCTCCCTTATGTGGCCTTCTCTCTTCCCTCTCTTCTTCCTCCATGTAGTCTATGTTTTCATCCTCCATGGTATTTTGGTCTAGAAACCATAGGGACGAGGAGATGGGAGTGGGGATAGTTTTAGGGAGTGGAGAATGGGTTAGGAAAAACTAGGAAGATAGGGGAAGGGGTTAGTAAAATTAAGGAGTTGGTGGGGGGTTAAAATGTTTAGGGAATTGGTAATGGTAATTTTATTATAAGCTTGATGGTAATGGGTGCCTAGGAAATTGAAATGCCTACAACTTAAGCTTTAGGGGAAAAGGGATTTAGGGACAAAGATATAGTAATGTAGGGGTAGGGATAAGTTTGACTGTGATGTGGGAAGGAAATGTGAGGTCTTAGGGAATCAAATTTGGAATGAGGGAATGATATTATGGTTTTCACTAAACAGATTCCAAATTTTATATGAAAACTAAAACACCATGAAAACTGCTCTTGAAGAATGCAAGGAGGTGGAAATTATGTCTTACTTACTTGTAAAGATATGGTGAGAACCTTTGCAAGAGGTTAGAAGTAGTTTGGATGAAGATTGGAGCTTGCTGGGAAAAAAAGGCCAGGAGCGCAGCGGCCTCTTTGCCAGGAGCGCAACACCCTCTCTACCAGGAGTGCAACGCCCTTAGCAGGTGCGCAGTGCTAGTTATAGGAGCGCAACACCTCTTGTCTAGGAGCACAACACCACCAAAGAAATCACTCTTTCGGCCTTCAAACTAGAAATTCAAGCTATGGAAGTGGTAGCTCGATGTTGTGAGGGACAAATGAGAGTGAATTTGATGTCTTGGTGAGCTTTATACTTGGTGGATTTGATGTTTTGGGCCTTGCAACCCACTTTACCTTCTTCACATTCACCTTTAAAATTTGAAACTTTACCCTTTCACTATGAATTAATTCTTTGACAATTGATCATTTGATGGATTTGAGACACTTTAGACTTTGACATTTTGATTCTTTGGCATGTGGAACTCTAAGTTGGCATCTTGGGAGCCATGAACTTATTACAAATTGAGTGACATAAAATGACATAATAAAAAATAAAAATTACATTTTGAAATCAAAATTACATTTGAAAATAAAAATTACTCCTTACAGATCATCTTTACATGATAAAGATAAGTTTATTTGATCACTCTCTTACTTGATGGTCTTATGCAATGGAAATGGTGTGTTATTAGACCTTGCAAAACGCTAAAACCTAATGGGAACCTTGACTGACTGGAATTAATGATGACATCACTGAATAGGTGATGTAGTCTCATGAAATAATGGACTCTTAACAAATGACAAAGCGAGCCAGCAAGTAATGAAATTCCATTTTTGAAAAGAGTGGAGTTAGATGAAAATCTACACCAAGTAACCAAATTTTTGCATGACCTAGAGGAATGATAAAAGAATTCTGAGTGGGACCCCTAAAATGACATGAAAGAGTTATTTTTTATCACTGGTGGAAGGATGCAAATACTGACACTAATAGAGCCCAATAAGTTACCTTGTTAATCCATATTAGCTAATTTTTCCACCATCTCCCAGTTTTGATTTTGATCTAGCTATTTTCATAAGGTGATTTTTCAATTCTGTCCACAAACAACTTGTTGTCAAAAGTCATATTTTGCAGGTGTCAACTTCCAAATAAGGAAAAACTGTTTTGGAGTAGATGGACGCATATAATAAAACCAACAAATGAGTTTCAATGGCTAGGTATGAGCCTATGGACCTTTAATTGGTTAATGAATATCCAATTTTTTCAACAACCTTCACCAGTGTTGGTTGCATGAGGTTTTGCTAGAAGTTGCAGGGGTATCATGCCCAAATTTCTAAGGACTTTGAAATGAATTTTGTTGGCACTGAATCAAAGGTGGGCGTGCTAAATTTTGTGTTTCTCCTGAAACTATTTCCCAAACTATAGAGATTCCAAGGACAGGGGAAGAGTGGTTTAAAGCCACTAAATTCAAATTGCAGAACTATGATGAGTTCCTGAATTCTGAGCACATTGGAGTGGACATGAGCTCAGAGATACCAAGAAGCTGTCTGAAAGAAAATTATTTCAAACTTTTTTTGGTGATTCAGAAGTATTTCACATGTGAAGGGAGGTGTCACATGATATATCAGTATCACTTCAGGCTTTTTCTCCATTTCACTAGTAAGCAACTTTTGGACCTTCCATTTCTCTTATTCAGAAGTCTGGGAAAAATTTCAGATAAAGTCCAAGCTAGTCCTGAGAGTAGTGAAAATTAAGTATTTCATCACGGATTAATCAAGCTACTGGTTTTGGAAGAGTTGAAAAAGTTAAATAGAGACTGGGCCACATTTATGTTTCTTAGTGGTTATGGAGTGGATGTGTTAACTCCTAAGAAAACACCTAAATTAAAGACTAGCCCTTCAAGTAAGAATGATGAACCTATAGCTGAAGCATGGGGTGGATAGGAAGGAAAAATGCAGCCAATTACAGAGCCCATGGTGATTGAAATAGAAAATGTACAGGAAATAGATATACCTCAGCCCTCACCTAGAAGTATCAAGACAAAGCCTAGTAAAAAGAGTCATGGGATAATCACTAGCAGCCGGGCAGTGGGAAAAGGTAATCTTGAGGACATTGTACAAGCCATATATATAGAAGAAACTCCTGTGGTAAAAGTTGTGGAGGTCAAATAAGGTAAGAATAAAAAGAAATGTCTCACTGCCAAGAAACTTGAATTTTCAAGTGAAGATGCAAGTTTTGTATTTAAACCAAAAAAACCTCTCACTAGATTACAACTAGCCAAAGGTATCAAGGCTGACAAGAAGACCGAAGAGATAGAAAAGGGAAAAACATATATGGTATAAGACATCATTGACCTATCCCCAACAAAGGAAGAAATCATCAAGTATAGGAAAGGCAAGGAGAATATCACTAAAAAATATAAAGTGGAGCTTTTAAAGGAGGAGATGCGGGAAGATAGGGAGGAAGTCACTGAAACGAAGCTGGAGTTGGAATAGGCTGAGATAGAAAGAAAAATGGTAGAGGAAGTCAAGGAGAAAGTGAATGAGCATATTAATCATTAAGATGAAGCCCTAACAAATGCTAAAAAATTGTTGAATAGAACACTCCATTTACGTAGAGTGTTGAAACATACAAGGAAAAGGAGCATCTGGATGCAGGCAGAGAGAAAGAAGTTCAAAGTTCAAGTGAAATATTTGGAGGTGCATATGAAAATGGTACAAAGAGAACTCAAGAAAAAAGGCTTAAAGATGAAAGTCATAAATGAACATGTTGAAGCTGAAGCAATTGCTTCCAAGGGTGAAGCTACTACTATTTTAAAGGGGGTAAAATATCTTTTAAAATATTTTTATCCTCGTTATATTTCATCACTTACAAAGCCATGATCAAATTTGAAGAATAAAGAAATAATTTTCAGGTATGTTGTATATCAGGGAAGTTCGTAGCATGTATTAGGCTTAAAGAAGAGAAAACGCTAAGAACTCGCTGAAGATGATTTTTGGTTATATATATATCAGGTTTTGTTATGAAAAATGCAGGTAAAGGCATGTATTTAATTGTTTTGACTCACTAGATAACCTCAAATCAGCAAAGAGAGAAGATAGTTTGTAGAGATGGTCGAAGTTGAAAACGCTACGAACTCTCGCTACATACTTGCCTAAAATTCCCCAGTTTCTGCAACGAAGAGGGATTTTGAGATTCTTCAAGTTTTGATTGTCTTTTTGGATAGGTCAGCCACCCGGAAAGGTCAGAAGTCACCAGTTGAATGTTTGTATGAAGACACACTCCTTGACAAATTCGTTCAAGTTACCAGCTCATCATGGAATCCAGATCAACAATCATGACACCACCTCCTCAAATTTTGGAAGACGAACCTCCTGACTTGGTGGGAGTATTTATGGTTCAGTCATGGTCAGTGCCACCTCATGCACATGATATTTTCGATGTTAAAATGCAGCTTTTAATTTTTTTTTAATGTAATAAAGAGTTTTAGAGTCCTATTAGGTTTGAAAGTCCTAAAAATAGTAGATGTATGTTTTCTCTCCTTGTAATATGCTTTTGGTTAGTCTCAGTGTCATTAGAAGTATTCGAAGGTCTGGCCTTACTGGAAGACTCATTGTAAAGGTGCCTAAAGTTGTAAATATGCATATAATTGATGGAGAGAGGTTTGATGGATGTCTTTACTACAGGATATTATTGTAAATCCTTTTATCAGTACTCTACAGTGGAAGCATACTTCTCTTTACCTGAGTTTCATTGATATTCTTATGAGTGTTTGTATTTTATCCTCTCTTATTCTATCTTCAGTATCTAGTTGTGTGATTACTTAGAAGTCATGGCCAACATGCTCTAACTTCCTTCAAACACTTAGTCTGTTGCAATTGTTATTTTTTCATCAGAATATATATACCTCTGCTTCCATGAGAGGCGTTTCCCATGTCACTGAGTTTTTTTTATATTGACTCCATATGCCCAATGGTAGTAATATATCTACATATTTAACCTTCACAAAAATACATTTAAAGCTAATTTCATAGTTATCCATCTATTGATATTCATTTACAAAATATCATATTTATCCTAGAGAGAGCCCTCTCAGGCTGGAAAGGCTAAGTTCCAGCTAAAAGTAGGTTTGAAATAGTTACTCTAGGTTGACTATTGAAGCAAGCCATCAGTATCAATTTAGTGATGACATTTTGGTGTGTCTATCGGGAGGCTGAAGACACATTTTCCTGAAATTTTGTGCTCAAACAAAAATACTGAACCCTTGAACGTAGTAGGAGATCAGAAAATTTGAAGGTTTTAATTATACCTTGGTTACTCCATTCTTGAAGAATTCAAAAATTCATAACTTCATGGTAACACTACTGGGAAATCAGAGACTTAGATACAACTACAATTTCTTCAAGGTATGCATGTGTGGAATTTTTCAAAAATTATGGGTTTCCAAATCCTTTTCCTAAGGATGCATATTTTTTAACAATGTTCCAAAATTTAATGGCGAAGATTTGAGTTTGACCTTGAAGCATATATCAAATTTTTATGACTTTACTGAGCTTCTTAGAGTCAGACATGAAGATATTTTCAATAGATTGTTCTATGATTCATTTCAAGGGAAATGTAGAGAGTGGATTGAAATTTTGTCTGTCAGACCTATTAAGTCATTTGCATATTGTTGGCTTATCTATTTGGAAACATGGATGGAAAAAACAGATTTTGTGGAAGACTCTCTTTCCATTCAAGGTTTTAAGCAATGTAACGATGAGCACACTAATGAGGAAGTGGATGAAAATTTTTCTTCAACCTTATCTTCTTATTTAAATTCATTTGAGTGCAAGTTAAAAGATAAGATTCAATTTTTGGATGAATTTGCTAAAAACATTGAGAAAGACATTGAAGTTTTAGAAGATCAAATTCAGTCTTATAGTCTTCATTATTAATATTAGTCTTTTGAAAGATTTTTCATGCCAAAATACAAGGAGAAGGCGGTGCTACCTTTTTATTTTGAGATTTAGGAGGAATTTCTTGTTTTTGAAAATGATTTTGATAGCACAAAACTGAAATATTATGTTGCTAAAGAAAGAATATATGAGTTGTCCAAAACTAAAGAATGTCTTGAAAATTAGCAAACAAACTATGTCTTCTATGATCCCATAGCTGACTACATGGAAGAGTTCTACAGTTCAAATTTTCAACTATTTTTTCAATGTGAAAATCAGACCCATTTTCTATTTCCTTTGTCACTACAGTGTCCAATTTTAATTTGGTTTAAGCATAGTCAAAGATTTCAGGTATCATATCAGCTCATTGACTGGCCCTATTGGAGGTTTTATGTCGCTTGAATCAAGCATGAAGATTGCAGCAGATTAGAGTATATTTGTACATAAATAAGTTGTCTAAATCAGTATTTCAATTTTCAGCACGGTTAGTTTCAGTATCCATTTTTTGGTTTGCAAGCCTGCACTATTCAATTTTCAGTTTGTATAAGTGGTTTGGTTTCATAATAAAGATAAGTTTGCTGGTTTGGGATCAGGCCAATGGATAAGGCACTGGAGCTACAAGTTCTTTGATGTACCTCTGGGGCACATCATCCCAAGTGGAGCCACTGTTATCATAAATAACAATTACGTTGGTTAGGGAGGTCATTATGAGTTAGGTCAAGTATGATGATCAAATAAATTCATGAAAATTTTAAAATTTCATGATTAGTCTATAGTTTTAAAGGGTCCAAGGTGTATTTGTGTTATGTAATTAAGGCCTTGTCATAATCCAATTTCAAAAAATTCCCATACACCAGGTCGAATAACTTATTCTTTAAATTTGTCACCTTTTAACTGAGTCTGTAGAAATTTCTATGGAAAACAGGTGATTTTCGTTACGAACTCACCTGATAAGTTCGTAGCAAATCTGCCAGCTTTCTTACTGAATTCACTATGAACTCATGTTTTTTTTTTGCAAGTGGTATGGGGATCGATGAGTTGTCATTTTTTAATGGTTAGGAGTGAGTATGTCACCATGTTCCTACCTGTTATGAGTTATTATTCGGTGTATGACATGCTTATCCATCGTTACATCACCATCATTTTGTTGTCCTCTCCCACTTTCCTTTCCTTATGCAACCTTCATACATTCGAGCCTAATCACTTACCTTGTCAATCCCTATTAGCTGCTTTTTCCACAATTTCCATGTTTTTATTTTGACCTAGCTGCTATCATAAGGTGATTTTTCAATTCTGTTCACAAGCAACTTGCTATCAAAAGTCATATTTTGCAGGTGCCAACTTCCAAAGAAGGCATCGTTGTTTTGGAGGAGATGGTCACATATAAGAAAAACAAAAAAGGAGTTTCAGTGGTTAGGTATGAGCCTATGGACCTTAAATTGGTAAGGGAAGATCCTAGTTTTGCAGAAGCCTTCATCAAAGTTGGTTGCATGAGGTTTTGTCAGAATTTACAAGGGGATTTGTTGTGTTTTTGGAATGTTTAAGCAGTTGACTTCAATAGTAGTTTCTTGGTAAAAGAAGATGAATTCTAAAAAACTGGTAGAGTTTATTTTCAACCACGGATCAAAGAAAATTAACCTCTTTCACTTGTTTCACAGGTGTTACAGATTGGGAGATTCAAAGATGTCTTTGGGCTATATTTTCAGAGTTCATTTTTTCCCTGTTTAGACATTTTTTTAAGATGCCGATTATGGATAACTGAAGATGTTTTTCAAAAACTCAAGAGAGGTTTTTCTTCCACACAAACATATTTACAAAAACCTCCTCCTTTTTTGTAACATCTATAAAGGGTCAGGAGATTAGAGTTCATTTCTAACCCCTATTTTTCAGAAAAACATGTCCATTTTTAATGGAAGATGAGCCACCTGTTATTCCATGAAGAAGGGTAAGATGTATTTTAAACCATTTTTACTCTATCATGCTTCATATAATCATCTAATATAGTATTGGATAATTTTTTGGAGGTGGGAAGTGAAATTTTCAAAATATACAGTTTATCAGGCAAGTTCGTAGCATACTCCAGGCTTGAAGTCAACTTTTCACTACGAATTCATTGTAGCTTTCCATAAGATTTAATCCCTTAAAAAATTATATAAAAGAGATGTATTAAGGCATTTATTTTGTGAAGTTTTGGTTAGGAAGGATCTCCGACAGGCTTCCAAGTTATAAAGTTTGCATAGGAGGCTATTTTCAATTAGGTATAGAAATTACACTATAGGTTTGCCTAGAACTCTATTTTTCCAACTCTATTTTTCCATAAGTCAAGTTCTTCAGTCTTTTTTGGAGACATTATATGCATTTAAAAGAGGAAATGAGCTTGCTGAGATGTCATTAGAACATTGTAGATTAAGATACTCAGCCTACACTTCATCAAATGGACAACTTGTCATCTATTTCCACTTCATAAAGGGACAACACTTCACTTTTTCCAATTCATTAGTTGATATAACATCAACAAATTCAGTACATTAAAGCCTAAAGTTCTGGTTGATAATTTTCCATATCAACATTGTTGTTGGATTCGATAAACATTATTTTTATGGGTTATTTAAATTTTCTTGTTGATATAATTAATAAGTGATAGACTCCTTTTTTATTACAAACTCCTCCAAAACAGAATATCCTATTCTTGCTCAATGTAATAGAGTTATTTTAGTATTATATCTCTGGATTAGTATTCGAGAGTCTAGCCATGGTGGAAGATCTAATGTAAAGAGATCTCACTCTATAAAAGAGGAGCTTTGATAGTTTTAAGGGGTTGATGGATGTTTCTACTACATACTACTATTGTAAATTGTTTTATCAGTAATATACAGTGGCAACATACTTCTCTTTACCTAATATTCATTGGTATTCTTATGAGTGTTTTTATTTTATGTTATGATATTATATCTTCAATATCCTAGTTGTTTGATTACTTAGAATTCATGGTCAACATGCTCTAACTTCCTTCAAACATTTATTTTGTTGTAAATGTTATGTTTTCATCAAAATATATGGCTCAGCTTCCATGAGAGGAGTTTCATATGTCACTAAGTTTTTTTATACTGACCCCATATTCCCAATGGTATTAATTTGTCTACATCTTTCACCTGCACAAAAATACATTTAAAGCCAATTTCAGAGCTAGTCATCTGTTGATATTTGCTTACCTAATATCACATTTTTCCGTGAGAGAGCCCATCAATATCAATTTAGTGATAACACCACCAAAAATCTAGCCCCACCACATAGATCTGGATTTGTGCTACCATCGCAGAAACAATGTCAATTATCAAGGAAGGATCTACGATGTATAACCCCTAGGGTTTACCACGAAAGCACCAAATTTACTACCTTTACAGTTTAAAAGGTAAATCAATGAGAACTAAAATTTTGATGAGAAAATAGAAGTAGAAGAAGAACTTAAAAATAAAGCAAGAAAATATAATTGCTAAAAAGATAGAAAAATACCTTCCAATCCCAACAATTTAAAGTAGAATGGCTGGTTGAAAAGTCAAAATAAAAAAGTTTGTTATAAAAAAATGTATTGAGGTTTTGTTGAATAAGAAAGTGAATTTTTTGTATAATTTTTAAAGGTTTAAAAATAGAAATAATTTGACATTCTTAAACCTAATAGTAAAAATTTGTATATAGAAATATAAGGTAAATCAAGTACTAAGAATGTGACTGACAGCTAAAGTTATAAGCAGAGTAATGTAAAGTTATAATGATGTAAATGCTTATTGATCTCACTTGCAAAATGTTTTTGCAAAAGAGTTTTATATCTGGAGCCTAAATAATTTCCCATTGTTAGGCCTTGGTGGATTATAATAAATGATTTTCATAACATTTCACACATTAAATTTTATTTTACTTAACACTTTTCATATTAAACTTTATTTTACTTAGTTTCTTCAAATTAGATATTAAAATTGACTTTCAAATAAAATAAAATGGCTATATTTTTTAATATTAAAAGTTAGTTTTAATTTGCTCTATGGTGTAGATATATTGATGATAGAATGTGTTGTTAACGCATTTCTTATGATGTTATTGGTTTGAACTTCGATTAGCTCAGTATGCAACTTGTGAGGCAATGTGGACACACTAGGAGGTGATTGTGGTTGTGGATAGAATCGATCTCATACAAAAATTAACAATAATAATAATAATAATTATTATTATTATTATTACTTAATTAATTATTTATCAAAACTAGATGTTATTAAAAGTGCATTATTTTATTGGAGGTATTTTAGGTGATGGAAATAAGGAAAACTAATTTTCTTGTAAGTATTTTCTAAATTGTGTTGCCACTCAAACACTCTCATATAAAAAAAATTCTTTACCCCAACCTGAATTCCTAAAAGGAAACTCTGAAGCAGGCCACCCAATGTCACCTTGGTGGCCTTATCTCACTCTTTCCACTACAAAAAAGATATCCTTGTCAAGGGTTGAATCCTTAAAGATCAAACTAAGCTAGGTCGTTGAGTAATGAAGGGAAGTTTCTTAACGAAGACTAGTGATTTGACACTACTCACTCTCAAAGTAAAAGGCCAAGGATAAGTGTGTGAATAGTCAAATAAACCATGAATTAATAACACTTTTTGAATGATTTTAATTATAAAACTATGCTTATTCATGCAACAAAATTATACTTGAAAAATGAAAGATAAAAATTATTGAATTAACCATATAACATGAGATGCTAGTGAAGCATATATACAATGGCATGATAAAAATAGAAAATGAATCATAAATTGTGTCCATACAAGCAAGGAATTACATCATTCATTCATCGTATTCATGAGAATTAGAGATTGAGAGTTTGTTATCATCATCAAGTGACCATTCCATAATTAATAGATCATACCCTAATAGTATTAACTATGGTTGGGATGACACAGAGTTATGTGTTTGCGATGATAAATAAAGGAAATATTCAAACTTGTCATTGTTACTAAGAACAATGAAGACAACAAAGTTGAATGTGGACCACTTACACATTTGTAACATTGAAATGTCATCCATTTATCATCAATTTATCACCATTTATAGTTGGGTAGTTTGTAACCATAGAATTGTGGCCAAACGATGTATTTGTAACATTCCAAAGTGTGTAATTATAGCTAATGAACCATGAGAAATCGAATTAGCGTGTGAGCATATTAACCGCTATATATTTAGAACAAATTTCATTAAGACTAGAGATAAATGTAAGTTTTAAAGAACCCCTAAATAATAAGAAATTCCATATGTCAACATCAAATATTTAAGAATTGTGTGCATTGTTTATACTATGTGCAGAGTGCACCAATAGTCACATTTTTGGGCTTCAATCGTGAACAAAAATATATTTAATGTCCATGAACGAAATTATATTAGAATGGAAATATGGTAACAACTAGTATGTTTTACGTGATAAGGATGGTTTTTATGGACTCTACGATGGATATGGAAGGAAAACAAAATCCTTAGTCCCTAAAGAAAACTTATTTAGTTCAAGGGACATGAATAATGCCTCAAACCACCACACATATCTTATCAATTATATATCTAGCCTTTAGGTGTGATATGGGTCCTATTTGAAAGTTTTGTGTGACATATTTGGGTATTAGGCCCTTAAATTTTAGCCTTAATATCATTAGGAATATTTTTGCACCATGTACCACACTTGGAGCCTTAACCATGGTTAACAAAGGATCATAAGGTGCTTGGGTCATATTTGAATCCTCCCATGATCAATCTTCTTGAGCAAGTATTTTAATTACTACACATAACATATCTAGGGGACATTTCGCCTCTATGGGGCATATTTGTCACCATGGTTATGGTTTACATGATAATAATGGTTCTTGGGCAATGTAATATCTTGAGGGTAGGAGAAAAGAGGGCCTTAGGCCCCAACTAAATATTCTAGAGTTCAGGGAACATGAATCAACCCCGAAACAACAACATAGATACTCTCTAAGGGATATTCAGACTTCAACTTGGATATGGGTGCCATGGCATGTTATTCTACATAATTAAAGAGCCACACAAATTGTTAGTATGTACAATTTTCTAATAATAGTGTGTGCACACACTAAGAATGTGAATGCATTTTTAGAATTTGTGAACATCATTGTAATTCATGTATCTGTAGAATAATATGGCTTTAGAGTAAGCTTCTAGATTTATATCAATTGACCATGTATAAATCAACATACTTTGAATTGAAATTAATAAAATCATTCTCTATGAATCTAGAGCAATAATCAACCATGGTATTTAACAATTCCGTAGAAAACCCATAACAAATAGTGCGTCCATAATTAAAATTACTAATATAAATGACAAATTCAAATACTTGTTGTACTTGTTATTTCGTCATATTTTTATTCTTGGACTATAATAGTCATTTACGCTAATCATTATTAATTTTGTCACTTATTATCTAGTCATATATTTTAATCCTAGACTAAATTAGTCATTTAAGTTAGTCGCTTTTAGTTTAGTCACTTATTATCTAGTCGTATATTTTATCCCTAGACTAAATTAATAATTTAAGTTAGTCATTTTTAATTTGGTCACTTAAATTTGCTCAAATTTAGTAGTAATTCAATTGAAATAATTGCAGTGACTAACTTTTTTAGTCACCAAGTCACTAATTTCATCACTTTCTACTAGTGAACCCACCTTGAAGGTGAGGTCGCTCTGCTTTCTTTCTTTAAAAAAAATGGCTTAAAGTACAAAGAATTATGGCCTATGGCTTGTGGGTTACTACAATGAGAAATTAATATTTATGTGCTATCTCCGTATCCATTTGAACTATTTTTTTATCATCTATGGAATAACTCACTAAAAAATAGTGGATCTATTTTTCCTCATAGTGGTTTGATTATGACACAACCCAATAGACTACTACTGGTTAGGTTTCACTACCTCAACTCATAACCAGGATTACAATATAGTGTATTCTATAGTATTTTTTCAACATAATATCATGGATAGCCCATTTTCCATCAATAATGGGGGTTGACATGGAATCCTCTGAAATTATAGTGGAAAAAATAAGAAGGTAAAATTATGGGTGGCATAACTTTTTCATACAGACTCTAATTGAGGTGATTTTGGCACTGTTATAAAGGTCTCTATGTGTAGAATATGGAAAAAAGTTGCACTCTTTAGAAAATTTTTTTACCTCCAAATAATGTCATTTTTATGCCTCAAAATTATCCAATCCAACTTAACATTCATTTTTTTTATTTTTAGTTGTAGATCCCAAGTTTGAGAAAAACTAGAGAGGCCAATGAGACTAGAGACCAGATAATAGTAGGCATTGCAAAAGGACATTCATCTACTATTTACCAAAGCCATGGATTCATTTTTACTACCCAATGAGGTGAGGAAAAATGGCACTTGTGCTACACCAATTCAACATCAAGTGCAAAACCAAAATCTCAACCAATTAAGGAGTAGAAATGCGAGCTACTAACAAAAACTATTCCACCTAGAGTTATATAGGAAGGAGGCATAATAGGGATGGTTGATAAATTCAGGTACAATGAACATGATATGTAAGAATTTAAGAAGTTCCCATAATTTTCCAAAGACACATATGTTAAGAGGATCGAACAACTAGGCCAATCAGTTTTCATTCAGGTTTACTAGTTAATCACAAGACTGGAGAAGTCCATATATTGAATTTTTTGGATATCCTTCACTTAGGGACAAGCCAAAAGGTCAGAATCTACATTAAATTATTTTAAATTCATGAACATAGGAGGTTCTTGTGGTTATATAATCCATATGGGATTGAAACCCACCTAATTTCTTAGATTAAAGTGCTCCACATTGACAACAATGATCCAAATCCCCTATTCAACAAGAGAATCGAGAAGGTAGTGGAATAGGAACTTGTCGAAAAATATTCAACTATTCATGGATTGCATGGAGTGATAATATCGATTATAGATGAAGATTTTGTGAGGTTATCCACATATATCATGACCTAAAAATTATTAAGGAAATGTAGGAAGGATCAATGCTCTACGAGCGCAGTCACAACCACTATAAAATGTGTCAAACATGTTCAGATGAAATTAACAAATTTATTACTTAACAAGTTCATGCAATATTTTTTTTAATCCCAAGACAAAAATACATATTTTCACTACTACTAGCTTTTGATTTTGATATCCCTCACATCTTTGTAAGCTTCAAACTACTTTTAGTTTCCAATGAAATAGAAACTAGAGTTTATTGCACCAAGTTTCTAGTCTCTCTAGTATATCACTAACAAGTAGCGACATATGGAAAATAATGCCACATTATATGTTTGGAAAGGTACCATTAACCATGTTATTAAAAATGTACCTCATATCCCTTTCCAAACTATTGAAGCTGATTACAAAGATGTGGTGAGGTTTTGCGCCACACCTCATTCCATGTACAATAAGGCCCGTATAGACTCAGACAAGTAGTGGTTGTAGTGCTGATATAAGATTGATGAGTTGATGGTTTCATATATCATAAATGAATGGCTAGTAGAATAGTGTGTTGATAAATATTTTTGAACTTCCAATTTTATAATATGCTACAAAATTCCTTGTCTCTTTCGTGCCCGGTCACACCTCAATTTCCTACGAGTAACCTTGTCTTATGAATTTCATTTCGTTGTCATGATCAAAAGGGGGGAAAACTATGTTTTTTTTTGCAATATAAATTGCATCCATCGTCTCAAGAAAACAAACACATATTATTTTAATTGAATTCATCTTCATGTAAAAAATGTTAATTTTATTACCTGGTGACATTTTATTGGTCACATTAATATACCTACAATGGAAACACAATGGTAAGCTCATTTCATTTCAGAAGGAATATCGTTTCAAGTGGTCAAGTAATTTATGAATGGGCTTCTCTTACACATCATGGCATTTTTTCTACATTACACAATTTAGAGAAAGTGGAAATTGGAAAATATTTATAACACAATGTTTGCAAACTTTGGCATACAATTGATATACATAATTGAAGAAACTTGTTGTCACATAAAATTAGTCAATTTTGTGTTGTCATATGGTAAAATTTTGTTATATGTGGTCAAAAAATTATTATAATATGCCCTTAAACTATCATATAATTTATACATATTTTATGCATTCAGGATTCTTTCAACATTGTTAATGACCCACACAAATATTGCATGGTTTGAGTGAAAATTCATTTTTTTATGAAGTTTCGGAAAACATTCTAGCTTGAATGTGGGACCCTTGATTGATTTGGTTATTCCATATCCCATTTATGATTTGAAAAATGTTACAACCCTATATGATGTGTCTTTCATTGACATATTATTAAATTTTCATTGGGTAAGTTCTTGTGAAGGCTGAACTGAGCTATATTTTTTTGTAGTATAATTATGGGTTGATATTTTGAATAAGCCTATGTCTGAGGTCATTTATTGCATGGCCTTGAGAATTATGGGCTTGTATTGTGACATTAATTCCCATTACTAATCCTATTAATGGTGAATATGCTGCATAAATTTGATCCAATACTAAAATGGATCAAGGGTTTTGGTTTCACTTTGTGGCTTATGAAATTCATTTCCATTTCAGAATTTTTACAGTCTAAGGGAAAACTATCAGTTGGAAACTGGGATTATTAAATTATTGTTTCTCAGGCATAGAGAAACCCGATTCTTAATTACAAAATCCTCTATGTTTTTCCATTAATTTGTTTTCTTCTTTATGTTATACTCATTCCAATACTCCTATAACCTTGTCAGTTTCTTTTTCAAGTTTCTCTTATCATATTAATTCTTCAAATGGCCAAGAGAGGGTGCCTCCTAACCCTTCTTTTTCAATTTTGTATAAACCCTTCATTCCGTTCAGAATTTCTCTCATATTTTGGTGAAAAGAATGAAAGGCTAAAACCCTTTCTCATAATTCTAGTCATGAAAATCTTTGTAAAAAATATTCGCTACAAAAGTATTTTACTTTTTCAAATGGCTATAAGGATGTCATGCAGTTCAGTTCTTTCCAAAATGTGTTGAAGAAAAGGGAATTGCATGGCCATTACTAGGAAACTTGACTTTATCCTTTTATGCTCAATTTCGTACAGGATATTTCTGCCTTCCTTTCCGAGTCCTCCATCTACACAGAGTATGAAATTTTTATATCTTGAAAGGAAAAAATGTTACATGCCATTCCCTACATTTTGCATACTTTCTTCTTTCCAATGTATAAAGGGTTTTGTAATGGCACTATCTTTTTCACTTTTCACATGAAAATATATATATATATATATATATATATATATATATATATATATATATATATATATATATATATATATATATATATATATATATATATATATATATATATATATATCAATGTAAACTTTGAAATGGGAATGGAAATGAGTATCCGCTTTTTTTAGGTAGGAAAAAATGGTCCGATTTTGAAAAGTGTTGATTTAGAATACTCTTAATTTTTTTTAGCATGTTTTTAACACATTAAATTTTCTTATGTACCAAGTATAGACATTATTTTTAAAATGTTAGTTTTTTTAATGTTGATTTTGAAAAGTGTTGTGCTAGCATCATCACCTTTTTTTAGAAGACTTATTTTTGACTTAAAATTTTATAATCTATTAAATGCTAATAATTATTTTCTAAATTTAACAATTTTTGAGGTACTCGTCTTATTCCTCTTCACTTTCATATTTTTTTAAGTGTTTTTAAAGTTTTTTTTTTTCGTTTTTCTTTTAATTTTTTTTTGTAGTGAGATCTTTGATTTTTTGGAGTGTCAAAAAAACAAAAAAGGTCAAAAATTTAAAGTTTCAATCTTCTATCTAATTATATATTGTTAAATAATATTTCATTGCACATGAAATAATTTTCACTAAAAAAGAAATAATTCTTAACAATTTACATAAAAAATCACGTTTTGAATATAGAAATAATTGAAAAAATACACATTTTGAGTCTTTTTTGCTAAAAGTGACATGTCAAATAAACCACTTTTATAGGAAAAAATTAACAAAAAAGTATAAAAGTTATCAAATTTGTGAATTTTATGTCAAAAGTTAATAATAATTATAGTTTTTTAAAAACTTACATGATTCACATAAAAATGAAGTGAAAACCACATTATACAAATACTAAACATGTAATAACACCAATTGAATTTTTATTTCTTCTCACAAAATGTCAAAGTCAAAACATTAGAAGTATAACTTACTAATAGTTACAGAAAATGAGCTTCATTTGGAAGCTTAACTAAAAATTAATCAATAATATCACCTAACCCAAATCCTTCAGCTTCAAGAGTTTCATTATTGTTCTCTTCCACAATACTTTCATTATTGGCTTCAGTTTCATCATTTTCCTCTTCTGATGGATCTTTGATGTCTATAAATGTCCCAAATTATGCCTTTCCAATCATTCCATCTAATGGTGTTTGAGGTTCCTTTGCCTTTTTTGCCACACGGGATTCATTAAATTCCCCTTTTCTCAAAGAAACTTCTTGCATTTCGTATGGAAGAAATTGAAAAGCATTAATTCTTTTTTGAATATTGTACTGGGTATTTTTCAATGGAAATGAAACTTCCTCCTTTTTCTAAGAAACATGCTAGTGTTGTACCTAATCATCAAGTAAAAAACAAACAAAATTAGTAAATTAGTATAAACACAAAAAAATTAAAAAAGAAAATAGTGAAACTCATTTTTATATAATAAAACTTTCTTAAGCCTGAAAATAAATTGAAAACCCAATCTCCTTCATTTAAACAAAAATCTAAAAGATACTTAATCAATGACTGTGGTTTTTTATATATGATAACTATATCTCATTTTTCTTCTTTATCTTCATATTTTAGTTTTTTTACAATAGCATCATGGACTTGTACTTGGTTATGATTCTTTCCATCTACTTGATTGAAAAGAATAGGCTTATAGCTATCATCCTTTTTCCAACATTCAACATGAATGAACTCACATTGACTTATGATTGGTTGATTTCCAGCACAAATAGTATTTGGCTTTTGCCTGTAACATGAAATAGTAAAATTTCAATTAGCTTGTACATAAATGATTTTTTTAAACATTAATCAAACATACAATTTCAACGTCTTACCATGTAAGTTGCATCATTGACTTTACGTTTCCCTTGAAGCTTGATAATAACAACTCCAATTGTGTGTCTGAATGAAATGTCATAAATCTCCAAAATGGTGATGGTGTGACTTCTATAAATCCCGCAATCACTTTACTAAATGTTAATTGATAAGTATAAGGGTCACTATCATATTCAATTTTTGGGATATTTAAACCATGAGGAATATCTGTAATAACTGGGGAATAATCCCTTTTAGGTATGAGTTTTGCAATGTCTTCATAATCACCTAATATTATTTAATATTGGATAGTGTTGAGCTCATTCTAGATGAAATGATTAAGACTTGGATATATTTCAACATCACTAAGACATTTTTTTCTCATCCTTTCCATTTTAATTTTTTCAATAGAGCTTCTAAAACTATTCAGTGCTCCATTTGCATCCTTCTTCATCTTTAATAAAATAAACAAATATATGTATAAGTTATAAAATAAAAATAATATACATATGAATATAAATGAATGTATGAATGAACATACATTGTTAAATGGAAGATAAAAATATTTTAGCACTGATGTAGAACTTGAATCTGGGTAGTTGCATACAACATCATCCTAACTATTTGCATTCAACAATTTAACTAGTTCTTCTTGTATTCTCATATAAACCTTGCGACTGAATAAATAAAGTAAACAACGTTAATATAGTGATATGTATAACAAATATTACCAAAAAAAATATATTATATTTAACAGAAACTTATAATCCAAAAATAAGTAAAAATAACAAAATTACTTTAGAAATTCCTTAGACATTTCCTCCATTGATCATTCTAATGACTTTACATGAGATAATATTTTTTTGACAAGATTTTCATCCTTCACTCCTTGCATTGATATCCAAGGTGTGATAGTCATATCTTCTGGAAGGAGCTTCATTTCAGGACCTAATTTACTGCTGGTACATATCAATGGTTTAGAATTTTTGACCTTCTGACTTTTGATGCCAACGTTCTCCCACAACTCAAAAATCTGATCAATCAATTTCCATATCTCTCCAGTTCTAAATGCCAATTGGAAAATGTAATCCATACCTCTGAATATTTCATAATTTACTTTTTCGCCTCTTTAGCTTATTTTTTCTTCGATTTGATAATCGATTTCCATACAAAATTATTTCCGGAATGCATGATCAACCTTTGTCTTTGTTGGGGTCCTATAATAATAGGGTTCATAATTTTTTAATTGACTTTTATAGTATTGTAAATATGTACATACCTTGCTTTCTTCAAGTTGTTTTCCCATATTTTGAAAATAATAAAAATACAAAAGACGCTAAAGTCCTAAAATAATGATCAAAGGACTTAAAAAAATAATGGACCCCAAAATAAAAAGATATAAAAATAAGACCTGAAAGTGAGCAAGTCAAAATGCCACTACTATTTACTTTTATTGCAAAAATAATGATTATATGCAGACTGTCAATAAATTCCATAATCCATGATCAGTTAAACAATTTAATATTAACTTTTCATGCTTTAAATTTCATGTTTTAGAGAGAGAATAAAAATATGTCAAACAGTTTAAACTTGACATATCAGTAGATAATTACAGAATAAATGAGGAGCTAAACAATTTAATCTAAGCCCTTGGATGAAATAAGGTTAGACTTACATAGTTTTATGTTTTGAAAGAAAAATGGATTTATGGTTGCAAGATTTAATGGACCCATGAAAATGAAGTAAAAAATGTTAGAAATAGTGATGGGTAGGTAGAAAGAAGTTGTGCAAGACATGTAATAAAGCATCATTGTGCAGAACTTACTAATTTCCCTTCCACCCAATCATCCAGTATTCTAAACCTTCAGTTAAAGAGGCTCAGAGCATTTCTCTGACTTATGTTGGGACCAAACCCAAGACTCAATAACTGATTGGTTAAATATACTCGATTCCCTACATAAAACCCATTTCATCAGCATATTCACCCCTTTTCCAAGATTATGATCCCTTTTCCTAAGTAAAAGCGCCTTTTTTACTTAGAAAAGTAAAAACCCTACATAATTAATTTCATCTTCATTCAAAAGCACTCAGAAAACCCATAAAATACATTTATCCTAAGTTTATGTGTAAAAATGAAAAAAATGGGACAAAACTATGCTTTATTGCCTATTTTACACTTTACTTAGTGTTAAATTATGTATTTTAATTTGTTTCATACATTACACCTACATTTCATATAAATTTCTAACTTATATTATTAAATCCCTATATTATACCATTCTCGTATATTATTAAATACTTTATAAATAAATAACCCCAAAAACCCATTTATTTAAAGTTTAAACCTATGTTATATATCCCATGTGACGTAATAAAAACCCGCTCTTTAATCCCATAGGTTTAAACATATAAAAAAAAAATACATCACCCCTATGGTATTAAAAAACTTGTTAAGGTTTTATACCATATAATATAAATACCCGCGCCATTGGTCGAAACACTTGTTAAATGTTTTAAGTTGAAAACATAAAAAAACTTTACCCCTACACCAATCATATAACACAAAGTTTTAAACTTCATAAATGTATATTTATAAAGTTAAAAACATATCTCGTTGTATTACTAAACGCTGGACCCCACCTTTGAACGCAGAGCAACTTCATATTAAATCGCGATCGTTCGCATTATCCCTTTCAAATCCAACGATCGAAAGACCATATCGCAATTTAAGTTGTGTGATTATAACATAATCCATTCCATGCGAAATAGGTTGTTTCAGCCTTTTATCTCTCCTCCACATGGCTCATTTGTATTGGATCGCATCTGATTCAATTGAAACTGCTTACCACCTTAAACGCACACAACAACCACTCGCGGTTTCTATCCTTTGAAGCCCGAAAACCGCCCATTTCGTGATGTGATTGACATTTTTTATAGGCCATATTAAACCTAAAATGCCTAATAAACTCTGAAAAACACCATTATTCCCTTTTTTTGCGTTATATCACTGTCTTCTCCATCCCGACTTAGAGAACAAAACCTTTGCACAGTTTATATCCCCAGAACCAGTGAAAAGCCCGCCTATTGCTATTGAAGATTGTTGGAAGTCTTGAATTGCTTCCTGAAGATACTGCAAACCTGTCAAACGCATCAGAACCTATTTCAAAGACCCATACTTGCATAAAATAGGTATTTTTCGAAGAAATCGAGCCTGTTATCAATTTTAAAAAGACATTTGAAACCTGTATATGAATATTCACTCCAAGAAATCCTTTAAAATTGTCCAAAAAAGAGGCTTAACCCTGTCAATTTTTTTATAAAACCCTATTTTATTGAGTTTATTCTAGTTTTACAGACTGTATAAAACTCCAATTAAAGCCCAGAAATCCTCTGTAGGTAACCTGCTCCTCTTTTCTTGATTCCAAACAATTTTTAGTCCAATATCCCTTAAAAAAGCTTAAGAAACCCCTGTTTCTTATTTTCATAACCAATGAGGGTCTGTAACATAGTTGAAAGTCAAAAATTGAAAGAAAAATCCAAGAAAAGAACCATATTCTACGTATTTTCATCCAAGAATCTATGTTAGAGTCAAAAATACTTCTCTAAACCATTTAATCTTACAGAAGAAACCAGAAAGTCTAAAAAACAGAGTTTCGGTAGTCGTAAAAGCCTAAAAATGCCAAAATCCACTCCAGATATGCCCTCCAAGGCTGCTATCATTGTGAATCCTCTACAAAATTTGGTTGTAGACATTGAGCACATCCCTTTAGAAGATGTTGACTATAAAATAACAGATCCTATTCTTGAATTTAATTTATTAGACCTCCACTTCTGGAGCTATGAAAAGTCCTTGGATCAGGTTGAAGAAGTCCAAATTTGGGAATCAAACCTTCCCAAATATGTTGTTCCAGTCACTTATTAATGCCCAGAGGTTATTAGGTTGTGTTAGAGTTACTATTCACCTGAAAATAGAACAATGATGAATGCAAACAAAGAGGTACTGTTTAAAATTACTATTGCATCCATAAACTAGATGTTAAAACTCAAACCAGATCCTAAAGCAGGTCCTTTGTCAATAGAGGCACTTACCAAATTATACATTGGCCTTGATTTTCCCAAAAGATTTCAGATCTTCCAAATCTTTATGCCTTTACATGTTGAAATTCCTCAAATCAATCCTCCATATTCTACTTCAAAATTTCCAGAGGGGTCTAGACATGCCATTTCCATGCTATTATCTATCCTATCATACTTTACAGATGAGCATACGGATGAGTCCATATTAGGGATCCTATCTACTTTTGCACCAGGATAACCTCCCTCTATAATTTTCAATTATGCTTAGTACATTGCTGACAATATCCATTTTAAACTGACCAAGTTTCCAACTAAAGGAGTGTTTAGATACACGTCTTTTCTCTTCCATATGTTTTTGTATTTTCAAGCAGAAAAGTTTCCAATAACCCTCCAGAAGCTTGATATAGAATAAAAACTACTTTTAGTCATCTTTTGGACTTCATTAATCAGAAAAGAGTCCTCAGAGTTCACTTTTGCAGAGTTCACAGATAATTTAGTCCATCCATTGATCAATATGTTGACCAACACTGAACAGCCAAGGATTAATGATGAAATGAAGAATACTCTATAGTTATCTGAGCAGATTAAGACTGGAAATTGTTATTTATATGAAAAACACACATAAATCAGATTTTTTGGCTCTAATTTGTTGCCCTACAAACTGCCTAAATATGTACCAATGAGGGTTTTTTCCTTGGAATACATGAGGCAAATATTAAATTTTGATTCTATCAACTTCTTAGCAGGAAAGAAGAAAACACAATTGAAGCTAAAGAATCAGGTGGGGCCATTCATTTGTAATCACAGAGATGCAGAGACAGAAGCAACCAAATAGTTACTAGAGTACAGATTTGAATAGAGTTTCTCCTAAAACTATGATCCACAAGGAATACTAAGTAAAATTAGGGTTAAGTGAAAACTAACACCCTAAATTCACGAGAAAACTATATTTTGAGAAGTATGTCAATCAGGCTGAGTGGGTAGAAAACTCTTTGACAGATGAAGTATAGCAGGGTGATACTAGTCACAGCTTACAAACTGCAAATAAAGTAGAGAAAGCCACCAAAAGGGTCAGAGAATAAGGAACTTACATTGCAGAGACCACAACTGAAACTAGGTTCAAGTTAAGATATAATAAAAAGCCTAAGATAGACTCAGTTGATAAAGGAAAAGTGACTATTGAGGTTGAAGACATAGATGTCCCAGTAACAAACACAGATGCTGCTACAGTCATCACGAATGAGCCAGTTATAGAAAATTTGAATGAAGAATAGATTGATAATTCAAATACACAGATGATAGAGAAACAATAGAATTTGGAAGAATCATCTTCACAGACAGCAGAGGAAAAGGACCTTGATATAAGAGAAAAATACAAACAGATTAAGACAAAGAATGAAGAGATAAAAAATGAAATTTACTCTCAATATTTGAAGCAAACACCAAGTGTTCAAAATAGACTCTTATCTTCCTTTGATTACTCAAATAAAAAGTTTATCATGTCAGTGTTACAGCCTACAGTGAATATTCCAAAGACAGTTGCAGACTACAAAAGGGTTGATCTAGAAGTACAAACAGAAAAAATTCTTGCACTTGATCAAATAAAATTTCATAGAAAGAGTTCAAAGATGTTGTATTCTACCATTATAAAAAAGGTTATGAGTGTTAAGAAACTTCAGAACACAATCATAAACATGAAATACCAAATGAAGGTATACAAAGCCTCATTATATGCTAAAGACCTAAGGATTAAGTCTTTAGAAGAGTTAGTTCTCCAAGTAGGATATGATCCTGCAAATGCTAAAGCAGTAGAACAAATAGTGAAGAAAAAGAATGAATACATTGCATCATTGAGGAAACAGCTTAAACTGCCATCAAATAAGCATCCTCAAGTTAAAGAAATAATACAAGAACAGACTCAAAAGGATGACATGATGAACCTAATCTTTCAGCTAACAGGACATATCAAAGAAATAGAAATTCAAATGGACAAGCTTGTCCATGAAAGGGAAACATTAAAAGAATGGGAATTCCCTTCAGTAATTCCTATGGTTACTACTGTTGTGCCTTCAACTTTGGTAGAAGAGTTGGCACCCAAAGAACCACTGGCTACTGCAGTGCCAGTGACATCATCTACAACTTCATCTACAGAGTCATCTACTACAGTAGGTCAACCTTCAGATGAGGCCTGTAAATTAGTGAAAGCCATGGAGGAAATGTCATTACAAACAAATGAGATTAAGAGATTGAAGAAGATGATTGATAATCTTGAAGATACAAAGAAGTTAGCCCAAATCAATGCTAAAACTCATGAGTAAAGGGCTAATAGGTTATATGAAGAACTGAAAAAGCTAAAAAAATATGTAACCTTAAAGGAGCCAATATCATAAGTGAAAAACCATTTATGGAACAAAATCATTGAAGCCATCAATGATGTGTGGCCCTCAATTTAGGCAATGTTTGAACAGAGAGATTTACTAAAGGCATCACTAGTAGAAATTCAAAAAATCAAAGATGAGCTAGGTAATAAACCTGAGCAAGCTATAGAATTGATTAATTTTCTCAACAATAAAAACAGGCATGAGTTGGAAGAAATACAAATCACTGATAGGACAGAGACAATCCTTGAAGTAAGGAAAGTCATCTCAAAGAAGAATCTAATGAAACAACTTGGAGAGAAATGTGAAAATATGAACATAGCCATAACCAAGTTTATGGTTAAATTTGAAAATTTGAGGCAAAGAAGTTTGCCTAAAATTTTGGTCATTAATGAAAAAATTATGCCACAGGAGGATTATAATAAGAAAATCAGAGAATACGTGAAAGAGCAAGTTGAAAATACAAGTGGACAAGGCATTCCAACAGGGAAGGTCTTACTTAGAAGTTTTTGAAGATTTATTTTATCTGTAGTATGAGATAAGACATTTGTTTGTCATAAAACCAACTTTTTCCAGATATACTGAGATAGATGAGAATTTCAGGAGGCTGAAAAATATTCAAATTCCTAATGAGGAAGTTTGGCAATCACTTACTGATTTACTGTGAAATTTAAAAATAAGATAAAAGGAAGAAAATAGTTTGCTGATTTTTCAGTCAAAACAGAATTTATTTCAGCAGTAAAACAGTTTTTACAGAGTTAAAGAGTATAAGGTTAAAAATAATCTGAGTTAAAGTGTATTAGATTAAAGGGAATCAGAGTAAAAGAGTATCAGATAAAGAAGATCAGATTTCGAAACATATTTGAAATATCTGAGCCAGCAAAGAGGACACCAAGGCAGCAAGTTGCACGTAATCCACAAACAGATTACTATTTTATTTGGATAAATAGGACAGCTTGCCAATTTGTTAAGCAGCTGTCTCTATTTTGTTGTAAATATATTTCTATTTTCCTTAGATAATTCCTATAAGCATTCTAGGATATTTTGTAAACAATATTGTATAAATACTTCACTTTTATAAGTATTAGTGTGGAATACATTGCTGAAGATTTCTATAGTCATTTTTGTTGGACTTGAATGCTTTTGTGTTGCAAATTTCAAGTGGCATACTGGATCAGATCAACTAGCATCATATTTCAAGATTCATGTGATGAGCTATTGAAGTGAAATATTTTCTACTTGTCATTTTTTATCTTCTTTATTTCATGCATCCATATATTTGTTTCAAATTTGAATGAATAAACATGAGTATTACTTCAGTAGTTGTTAAAAGCACCTTGTCTTTACTGTTTATCATTTCTATGTTTTTTTCTAATTTCTAGAGAAGGGAACCCTTAACTGCTCCCTCTTTCATTTAACCTCTCCCTACTACTTCCTTTTTCTGGATCAAAGAACCCTTAATTGCTCTTTATCCCGATCATACCACTTCACCAAACAGCCTTCCAAGATATTCAAAGGATTATATATCTTGCCCTGAAAACATCTGACTTTTTGACCTTGATCCTAGTTTTGTCTTCTTGAATTTTGACTCCTTAGCCCAATGGACAATCAGATTTCCCACTATCCATCTCATTAAGTGATTTTTCCCACCAAACCAAACCAAATTGCACAATCATAACTAGCCTAATATCTTATAATAAAAAAAAAGTTAAATATTACAGAGAGAGCCCTCTTTGAACCCTAGGAAGGCTATATCTTAGAGTTTAAAAGTAGGTTTGTGGTTACCTATAGTGTTCTTAAATTTTAAATCAAATCTCACAGCTTGGGAATTACTAGAGTGATAACATACTAGACACCATACTGGGGACTAACCAATCCTTAGTTTTAAAATAGATCTTAAAGGAAATATTTTTTATCATTCTTTTGCCTTTAAGGACTATTTTATTAATTGTGAGTATCATTTTATAAAAAATTGTAATTCTAGCTTCTAGAAAAAATTTACTATACGAGGTCTAACCCGGATCCTAAACTTGTTGTTATAGTGGACAATTCAGATAGAATTGGTAAAAATAAAAAACAGATATAAGATTTAGATGCTAAAGTTTGATTAATAAGAGTCAATTCATTACCACAAGAGTTAGTAAGTTTAAAAGATATAGAGTTTGATATTAAATTTGAACATTCTTTATTTAGGACCAAATCTGAATCTGATTTAAAAACTGTTGTTTTAGACCCTGTTTTCATTTCATTTTTTGAAACAATACAGAAAAATATTGCAGTAGATTCTGAATTAAAGAAAGTTAGAAATCAAGACAAACTTGAAGAGATTAATGCTACTATCCTTAAGGAAATTGATGAAGCTATTGAATTAGCTCAATTGTTAGCATATACATCTAAGCCTTATATTCTTCATTTAGATACAACTACATCATCTATAGTTTCCTCCACTATCCAATCTATAGATTCATTTATCCCTAGATTACCCTTACAGCCTAGAATATTATTTCCTTCATCCCCTACATCAATTTCATCCACTACCTTACCTTCTACTATTTCAAACACATCATTCTCATTTCCTACTAGTTTCTTATATATTTTAGTTTCACTTCCTAGTACCTTAAATTTAGCCTTTAGTTCATCCACTGCTTTTTCTAGTTCAGCATCTTATAATCCATTTTCATCAGCCACTGCTTCTAGTTCAGCCTCAAGCACTTCTACTTTACCTCCTATCCAAGCTAGAATTCAAGCTATGGCTGCAAGGTATGCTCCCCTTGTTCTTCTAGCACAACTATATGACATGCCTAAATATTACCAAAGTAAGATACCACAATTTGATGCTACTACACAGTACACTGCACAACATCACATAAATAAAATGACAAATTACTTTGAACTCCATGAAATAGATGATTCTGATCTACAAATGAGATTTTTTGCACGAACATTAATAGGGGAAGTCAAAAAATGGTTTAAATGTCTTACTACTGGTAGTATAGCTGAATTAGAAATTGTCAAATATTATTTTTAAATAAATGGGAAAAGAAGAAAAATCCACTCCAAATACTTTCTGAATTTGATGCAATGAAAAGAGATCCCAATGAATCAGTACAAGACTAATGCAATAGATATAACAGTGTTTACAATTCAATTCCTGCAAATATCAAATCCACTCTTGACTCTTTCTTACTTAAATTCCCAGATGGATTTGACACAGACATGGCATATCAGTTAAGAGAAATAAATGCAGAAACTTTTGAAAGAAAGAGAAGAGGTGTTGTAGGTGTAGAAGTAAACATTTTAGCTAGAAAAGCTAGATTAAGGAATGAGAGGAGAGTAACCATGAAAGAAGAAGCCTCTAGTTTAGATGGAAAAATAGATAAGTTAGCTAAGACTTTAGAGAGAATTATGGATAGATTAGACAACATAGAAAGGAGATCTCAATGGGATAATCAACAGCAAATCAGAAATCCCAACTTTAGAAAAAATACAAATTCAGGTAAATGAAAAGAATTAGCCCCAGATTAAACAATAAGACACCCATTTCAGGAGAACTACGCTGAAAGTTCTCAAAACAATGTAGATGATGAGGATACCATAAATATAATGGGTATAAATGAAGATAACATTATCTTTCTCACTCGGGAAGATCAAGAGTTATTTGAAATGCAACAAATTCAATTAGATTTAGGTGAATCATTTGACTACAAGAAAGGTTATGATTTAGCTATAAACGAAGTACACAAGCAATATAACCTTAGGAGTAAGAAAAACACTGAAACTTCTACTAAAAAATCTCTTCAAACTGAAAATAAGAAAACAATAGAAGCCCCAACAACAAAAGTTCTACAAATTCTCCCCAGGGAAAATAAGAAAAACTCTACTTCTTCCCAAAAAGTTTCTAATCCTAAAACTTCACCAAGTCCAAAGCTTGTTGATATAACAGATGAAATTGTTCAAGTTACAGAAGATTCACAAAAATATGTTGCTACAAAAACACCTAATCCTATTAAAATAACAAACTTTGATCCTAAAACACCTTCTGTTGATCCAAAATCAGTAGATCCAAAGGATGCCACTACAAAAACAGTTTCTGACAACTCAAAATCTGAAAAAACATCTACTGCTTCTCAAACCACTCCTGAAAAGAAAACTAGGAGCAGTAAGACACAAGAAACTCAAACATAAAATGAAAACATAACTGTAGAAAAACAAGATAAACCCACTCAAACTACAGTTACTAAGGAAGAGTTAATTCAAATAAGTAAATAAAAACCTTCATCCAATATACAAACTAAAATTGCAAAGTTAAAAATACCAATTCCTTTAACAAAATTGGTAAAACATGATTTGTATAAAACATGATTTGTATAAAACAACAATCACTGAAACATTAAACATGAATGATGGAGAAGACTCTGTAAACTTGAATGTTGATCAACCAGAGTTGATTTTTGGCCCTGATGTGAATGGAAAGCATAAAGATGGAGCATTTCCTCCATTTTACATTATTTTAACTGTACATGACCAAATTTTACATAATCCAATGTTAGATTTAGGAGCTTCACACAATCTAATGCCCAAAGAAATAATGTAAACTCTGAATTTAGACATTACAAGGTCTTACAAAGATTTATTTTCATTTGATTCAAGAAAATTAAAATGCCTGGGTTTAATTAAATATTTGTGTGTAACATTAGTTCAATATCTTGGAAAGAGTATACTAATGGACATTGTAGTAGCTGATATCCCTCCCAAATATGGAATGTTACTATCTCGCTCTTGGGGAGAAAAATTATAGGGATCTCTACAATTGGACATGTCTTATTCTACTATATCAGTCTTTGGTCAACCAAAGAAGCTTTATAGGAAACATTGATGAAATATATGGTAAGTAGTACAGCAAGATCAATAAATTATCCAATTTATGCTACATCTACTGATCTAGATTCTTTCATTTTATGTAACTTTCAAACAATATGGCTGAGTATGAAGCCCTTATTTTAGGACTCTGGATAATCAGAAGCTTAGGAGGAAAAAGAATAGAAATAATGGGAGACTTGGAGTTGATTGTAAAAAAAATTAAAGGTGAATATTTTGTTTACAATCATAGACTAGGCCAATATAGAGAGACTGTATTAGATTTGATTGATGATTTGTTGGAATGTAATTTCTCTGCAAAAGCAAGAAAGAAAAATTTACAAGCACACTCTTTAGCAAATTTTGCTATTACTTGTAATTTTCCTTTTCAACCTAATCATAAATATACTGCAGAAGTAAAACACAAACCAATAATTCCAGATAGCCTCAAATATTGGCAGATTTTTTCACAAGACCAACAAATTTACCATTTTATGTATAATGAAGGTGAATTTCAGAACATTAAAATAGACATTGATTGTACCATAGATCAAGATTTAGATACTGAAATAGATTTGAATAATGTAGATGTAAATAAAGTAAAGTTTTCCAGACCTACTAAATTTAGTCAAACAAATATAGATAAATTAGAGAGAATAGAAATTGATGAGATAATTGATGAAGAACCTGATATATTAAATCTCAAAGAAAATTTCTTACCAAAAGGTTTAACTTCTTTAGAAGATTTATTTGACTCAAATGATGTGGCAAGAAAACCTAAGATGGAGCCACTTATATCTGACATTGAGGAATGTAACATAGGCATAGAACTGGAACCCAAAATGATTAAACTTTCCAAAGCCTTACCTCAACAGGAAAAGGAAAAATATATTGCTCTTTTTGAGGAATTCCAATATGTTTTTGCTTGGAGTTATGAGGACCTAAAATCCTATGACACCAACATAAGTCAACATAAAATTCCTATAAAAGAAGATCAAAAGCCCTTTAAACAAAAGTTAAGGAGGATCAACCCTGTTTTGATGCCCATAATAGAAAAAGAAGTAAAAAGAATGTACAATACACAGATAATTGCACCAATCAGATATTCTGATTGGGTTTCTAACCTAGTTCCAACCAGAAAAAAGACAGGAGAGATTAGATTGTGTGTTGATTTTAGGAATCTAAACAAATTATCGTTAAAAGATAATTATCATGGATCACATTTTACAAAGGGTAGTTGGTTCTTCTAGGATTTCACTTTTAGATGGATTTTCAAGATACAACTAGATTTTAGTCCAACCAGAGGATCAAGCCAAAAAATCTTTTACTACTCTCTGGGGCACTTGTATGTATGTAAAAATTCCTTTTGGTTTAAATAATGCAGGGGAAACCTTTCAAAGAGCTATGGATATAGCCTTTGCAAAGGAAATTCATGAATTATTGGTAATTTATTTAGATGAGCTGTATTTTCTAAGACTGATTATGAACACTTGGATCATCTTAGGAAAGTCTTTATGAAATGCAGAAAGTTTGGCATCTCATTAAATCCTAAGAAAACCTTATTTGGATTAGAAGAAGGAAAGTTAATAGGACACATAATATTTAAGGAAGGAATTAGAATAGACCCTGCAAGAATAGAAGCAATTCTTAACATTAGTCCACCAAGAAACATAAAAGAGTTACAAGCCTTTCTAGGTAAAATTAACTTTTTAAGGAGATTCATATCCAATTTAGTTGAGATAATTAGAGAACATAATATTTTGAAAAAATATTTAGTTCTTAAATGGACTGTTGAGGGCAAACAATCTTTTGAATCCATCAAACAGGCCTTAACCAAAACTCCATTCCTTATAAGTCCTGACTTCAAAAATGATTTCATCATTTTTTTTATTCGCTTCAGAACACACCATTGCTGCAGTTTTACTGCAGAAAAAAGACCAGGGTTATGAATAACCCATAGCTTTCTTTAGCAAAACACTTAGAGATGCAACTTTGAAATACAGTATCATGGAGAAACAAGCCCTAGCTTTGGTAAAGGCCATTAAATATTTCAGCGTATACATTATCTATTCTCACATCATTGCCTATGCCCCAAATGCAGTAGTAAAAGACATTCTAACTCAGGATGGTCCTGATGGTAGAAGAGGTAAGTGAATTGCCAGAATTTTAGAATATGACATAGAGATAAAAACCTGTTACACCATTTTTTTGTCATCTAAACTGTTACTATTAGATGGACCCAAGTACACCATGTAAAACCAATTTTATCCTAAGTAAAATTGCTTTCACTATGAAAAATAACTTAGTAAACCACCTTTATTAAGTTGTTTATGGTCTAAACAAGAAACCCCATGAGGAAATATTAAATAAATCTACATTTATTTGATTTTCCTCAAGGAATAATTAGTTAAATAATAGTTTAATTAATATTCCTAGTCATATTTTACCCAAAACAAGAAAATTATTTAGATAAATCACTATTTATCTTATTATTTTCTAAGAATAATTATTTAAGCCTTATTTAAATAATATTCCTTGTTAAATGTGACTAAATCACTTATAAATAATTAAATAAATCATTATTTATTTGATTATTACTCAACCATATCCTTAAAATAATAAATAAATCATTTATTTATTTATTATTTACAAATAAAGGGATTTGATCCAAGTCAAATTATTTTTCCCTCCAACAAATATAATAAAATATTCCATAAAAGTTGGATCTTGATTTGGTTAATAATATTTTAACTATGCACTAATATCTAGACTAAATCAATATTTTGTTATAAATAGAATGGTTTTTCCATTCATTCACTAGATTTTGTTGCTTAAAGATCACTCTCGATATAGACTCTTGGTCTGACTTTAATCCACCATCATTGTCAGATTTTGCTACCATTTTCTTGTGAGCTCCCTTAGAGTTCCATTTTTGTCTGGGTTTTCTACACCATCAAGAGAGAGGGATTTTAGATCTGAAGTGCTGAGGACTTACAAGAACCCATCCCTTTGAGGAGAACTAGTAACATCCTTCCATGTTCTCCTCTTGGGTGCCATAAATACAAAATTATTTAAACATATTATCGTCTTGTCTATTGGATGCCTGGATCAACTCTTGTTTTTGCACCATGTACCGCACTTGGAGCCTTAACCATGGTTAAGGAAGGATCATAAGGTGCTTGGGTCATATTTGAATCTTCCCATGATCAATCTTCTTGAGAAAGTATTTTAATTACTACACATAACATATATAGGGGATATTTGGCCTCTATGGGGCATATTTGTCACCATGGTTATGATTTACATGATAAGAATGGGTCTTGGGAAATGTACTATCTTGAGGGTAGGAGAAAAGACTGCCTTAGGCCCTAAATAAATATTCTACAGTTCAGGGAACATGAAGCAACCCCGAAACAAAAACATAGATACTCTCTAAGGGATATTCAAACTTCAACTTGGATATGGGTGCCATGGCATGTTATTCCACATAATTAAAGAGCCACACGAATTGTTAGTATGTATGGTTTTCTAATAATAGTGTGTGCACATGCTAAGAATGTGAATGCATTATTAGAATTTGTGAACATCATTGTAATGCATGTATCTGTAGAATAATATGGCTTTAAAGTAAACTTCTAGATTTATATCAATTGACCATGTATAAATCAACATACTTTGAATTGAAATTAATAAAATCATTCTCTATGAATCTAGAGCAATAATCAACCATGGTATGTAACAATTCCATAAAAAACCCATAAAAATAGTGTTTCCACATTAAAAAATTACTAAAATGACAAATTCATATACTTGTTGTACTTGTTATTTGGTCATATTTTTATTCTTGGACTATAATAGTCATCTATGCTAATCATTATTAATTTTTTCACTTATTATCTAGTCATATATTTTAATCCTAGACTAAATTAGTAATTTAAGTTAGTCACTTTTAGTTTAGTCACTTATTATCTAGTCGTATATTTTATCCCTAGACTAAATTAGTCATTTAAGTTAGTCATTTTTAATTCGGTCACTTAAATTTTCTCAAATTTAGTAGTAATTCACCTGAAATAATTGTGGTGACTAACTTTTCTAGTCACCTAGTCACTAATTTCATCATTTTCTACTAGTGAACCCACCTCGAAGGTGAGGTTGATCTACTCTCTTTCTTTGAAAAAAATGGCTTAAATTACAAAGAATTATGGCCTGTGGCATGTGGGTTACTACAATGAAAAATTCCTCTTGATGTGCTATCTCCTTATCCATTTCAACTATTTTTTTCTCATCTATGGAATAACTACACTAAAAAAGCATGGATCTATTTTTCCTCCTAGTGGCTTGATTATGACACAACCCAATAGACTGCTACTGGTTAGGTTTGACTACCTCAACTCATAACCAGGATTACAATATAGCGTATTCTATAGTAGTTTTTTCAACATAATATCATGGATATCCCATTTTCCATCAATAATGGATGTTGACATGGCATCCTCTGAAATTATAGTGGAAAAAATAAGAAGGTAAAATTATGGGTGGCATAGCTTTTGCATACATACTCTAATTGAGGTGATTATGGCAATGTTATAAAGGTATGTGTGTGTAGAATATGGAAAAAAGTTGCACTCTTTAGAAACAAATTTTACCTCCAAATAATTTCATTTTTATGCCTCAAAATGATCCAATCCAAATTAACGTTCCTTTTGTGTATTTGCAATTGTAGATCCCAAGTCTGAGCAAAAACTAGAGAGGCCAATGAGACTCGAGACAAGATAATAGTAGGCATTGCAAAAGGGCCTTCATCTACTATTTACCTAAGCCATGGATTCAGTTTTACTACCTAATGAGGTGAGGAAAAATGGCACTCGTGCTACGCCAATTCAACATCAAGTGCAAAACCAAAACTCAACCAATTAAGGAGTAGAAATGCGAGCTACTAACAACACCTATTCAACCTAGAGTTATATTGGAAGGAGGCATAATAGGGATGGTTGATAAATTCAAGTGCAATGACCATGATATGTAGGACTTTAAGAAGTTCCCATAATTTTCCAAAGACACATATGTTAAGAGGATCGAACAACTAGGCCAATCAATTTTCATTCAGGTTTAGTAGTTTATCGCAAGACTGGAGAAGTCCGCATATAGAATTTGTTGGATATCCTTCACTTAGGGAGGAACCCAAAGGTCAACATCTACATTAAATTATTTTTAATTCATGAAAATAGGAGGTTCTTGTGGTTATATAATCCATTTTGGATCGAAACCCACCTAATTTCTTAGATTATAGTGCTCCACATTGACAACAATGATCCAAATCTCCTATTCAACAAGAGAATCAAGAAGGTAGTGGAAAAGGAACTTGTAGAAAAATATTCAACTATTCATGGATAGCATGGAGTGATAATATCGATTATAGATGACGATGTTGTGAGGTTATCCACATATATCATAACTTAACAATTATTAAGGAAATACAGGAAGGATCAGTGCTCTGTGAGCATAGTCGCAACCATTATAAAATGTGTCAAACATGTTTAGATGAAGTTCAAAAATTTCTTACTTAACTAGTTCATGCAATATTATTTTGAATCCCAAGACAAAAATACATATTTTCCCTACTCATAGCTTTTGATTTTGATATCCATCACATCTTGGTAAGCTTCGAACTACTTTTAGTTTCCAATTAAATAGAAGCTAGAGTTTATTGCGCCAAGGTTCTAGTCTCTCTAGTATATCACTAAAAAATAGTGACATATGGAAAATAATGCCAAATTATATGTTTGGAAATATACCATTAACCATGTTATTAAAAATGTACCTCATATCCCTATCCAAACTATTGAAGCTGATTACAATGTTGTGGTGAGGTTTTGCGCCACACCTCATTCCATGTACAATAAGGCTCATATAGAATCAGACAAGTAGTGGTTGTAGTGCTGATATAAGATTGATGAGTTGATGGTTTCATAGATAATAAATGAATGGCTAGTAGAATGGTGTGTTGATAAACATTTTTGAACTTCCAATCTTGTAATATGCTAGAAAATTCCTTGTCTCTTTCATGCCCAGTCACACCTCAATTTCCTACCGGTAAACTTGCCTTATGAATTTTCTTTTTTTGTCATGATTGAAAGAGGGGACCACTATGTTTTTTTTTGCAATATAAATTTCATCCATCATCTCAAGAAAACAAACACTTATTATTTTAATTGCATTCATATTCATGTAGAAAATGTTAATTTTATTACATGGTGACATTTTATTGGTCACATTACTGTACCTACAATGGAAACACAATGGTAAGCTCATTTCATTTCAGAAGGCATATGGATTTAAAGTGGGCAAGTAGTTTATGAATTGGCTTCTCTTACACATCATGACATTTTTTTGCTACATTACACAATTTAGAGAAAGTGGTAATTGGAAAATATTTATAACACAATGTTTGCAAACTTTGGCATACAATTGATATACATAATTGAAGAAACTTGTTGCCACATAAAATTAGTCAATTTTGTGTTGTCATATGGTAAAATTCATTCATATGTTGTCAAAACATTATTATCATATGTCCTTAAACTATCATATAGTTTATACATATTTTATCCATTCAGGCTACATTCAGCATTGTCAATGACCCACACAAATATTACATGGTTTGAGTGAAACTTCATTTTTTTATGAAGTTTCGGAAAACACTCTAGCTTGAATGTGGGACCCTTGACTGAGTTGGTTATTCCATATCACATTTATGATTTGAAAAAGGTTACAAGCCTATATGATGTGTCCTGCATTGACATATTATTAAATTTTCATTGGGTAATTTCTTACGAAGGCTGAATTGAGCTATATTTTTTTGTAGTATAATTATGAGTTGATATTTTGAACAAGCCTGTGTTTGCGGTCATTTATTGCATGGCCTTGAGAATTATGGGCTTGTATTGTGATATTAATTCCCATTACTAATCCTATCCATGGTGATTATACTGCATAAATTTGATCCAGCACTAAAATGGATCAAGGGTTTTGGTTTCACTTTGTGGCTTATGAAATTCATTTCCATTTCATAATTTTTACAGTCTGAGGGAAAACTATCAGTTGGAAACTATGATTGTTAAAGCGTTGTTTCTCAGGCATAGGGAAACCCTATGCTTAATTACAAAATCCTCTATGTTTTTCCATTAATTGGTTTGCTTCTTTATGTTATACCCATTTCAATACTCCTATAACCTTGTCAGTTTCTTTTTCAAGTCTCTCTTATCATATTAATTCTTAAAATTCCCAGGAGAGGGTGCCTCCTAACCCTTCTTTTTCAATTTTTTATAAACTCTTCATTCTATTCATAATTTCTCTCGCATTTTGGTCAAAAGAATTAAAGGCTAAAACCCTTTCTCATAATTCTAGTCACGAAAATATTTGTTAAAAATATTCGCTACAAAAGTATTTTACTTTGTCAAATGGTTATAAGGATGTCATGCAATTCGACTCTTTCCAAAATGTGTTAAAGAAAAGGGAATTGCATGGCCATTACTAGGAAACTTGATTTTTTCCTTTTATGCTCAATTTCATAAAGGATATTTCTGCCTTCTTTTCTGAGTCCTCCATCTATAGAGAGTATGAAATTGTTATATCTTGAAAGGAAAAAGTGTTGCATGCCATTCCCTACATTTTGCATACTTTCTTCTTTCCAATGTATAAAGGTTTTTGTAATGGCACTATCTTTCTACCTACTATATATATATATATATATAGAGAGAGAGAGAGAGAGAGAGAGAGAGAGAGAGAGATAACAATGTAAACTTTGAAACTGGAACGAAAATGAGTACCTGCTTTTCTTAGGTAGCAAAAAATGGTCCGATTTTGAAAAGTGTTGATTCAGAAAACTCCTAATTTTTTTTAGCATGTTTTTAACGCGTTAAATTTTCTTATGTACCAAGTATAGACATTATTTTTAAAATGTTAGTTTTTTTAATGTTAATTTTGAAAAGTGTTGATGCGAGCATCATCGCATTTTTTTAGAAGACTTATTTTTGACTTAAAATTTTCTAATCTATTAAATGCTAATAATTGTTTTCTAAATTTAACAATTTTTGACGTACTCGTCTTCTTCCTCATATGTTTTTTAAGTGTTTTCAGGTGTATTTTTTTCGTTTTTCTTTCAATTTTTTTTTGTAGTGAGATCTTTGATTTTTTGCAGTGTAAAAAAAAAACAAAAAATGTCAAAATTTTAAAGTTTCAATATTCTATCTAATTATATATTGTGAAATAAAATTTCATTGCACATGAAATAATTGTCACTAAAGAAACAATAATTCTTAACAATTTACATAAAAAAACAAATTTTGAATATTGAAATAATTGAAAAAATACACATTTTGAGTCTTTTTTGCTAAAAGTGACATGTAAAATAAACCACTTTTATAGGAAAAAATTAAAAAAAATATAAAACTTAGAAAATTTGTGATTTTTATGTAAAAAGTTAATAATAATTACAGTTTTTTCCGAACTTACATGATTCACATAAAAATGAAGTGAAAACCACATTATACAAATACTAAACATATAATAACACCAATTGAATATTTATTTCTTCTCACAAAATGTCAAAGTCAAAGCATTCAAAGTATAACTTATTAATAGTTACAAAAAATGAGCTTCATTTGGAAGCTTAACTAAAAGTTAATCAATACTATCACCTAACCCAAACTCTTCATCTTCAAGAGTTTCATTATTGTCCTCTTCCACAAAATTTTCATTATTGGCTTTAGTTTCATCATTTTCCTCTTCTGATGGATCTTTGATGTCTGTGAATGTCCCTAAGTATGCCTTTCCAATCATTCCATCTAATGGTGGTTGAGGTCCTTTGCTTTTTTTTCCACACGGGATTCATTAAAATCCGCTTTTCTCAAACCAACTTCTTGCATAGCATCTAGAAGAAATTGAAGAACATTAATTCTTTGTTGAATATTGTACTGGGTATTTTTCAATGGAAATGAAATTTCTTCCTTTTTGTAAGCAACATGCTAGTGTTGTACCTAATCATCAAGTACAAAAGAAAAAATCTAGTAAATTAGTATAAACACAAAAAAATTTAAAAATAAAATAGTGTAACTCATTTTTATATAATAAAACTTACCTAAGCCTGAAAATAACTCCAAAACCCAAGCTTCTTCATTTAAACACAAATCTAAAAGATACTTAATCAATCACTGTGATTTTTTATATATGTTAACTATATCTCATTTTTCTTCTTTGTCTTCATATGTTAGTTTTTTTACAACAGCATCATGGACCAGTACTTGGTTATGATTCTTTCCATCTACTTGATTGAAAAGAATAGGCTTATAACTATGATCCTTTGTCCAACTTTCAACATGAATGAACTCACCATCACATATAATTGGATGATTTACGGCACAAATAATATTTAGCTTTTGACTGTAACATGAAATATTAAAAGTTCAATTAGCTTGTACATAAATGATTTTTTTAACATTAATAAAACATACAATTTCAACATCTTACCATGTAAGCTGCATCATTGACTTTAATTTTCCCTTGAAGCTTGATAATAACAACTCCAATTGTGTGTCTGAATGAAATGTCAAAAATCTTCAAAATGGTGATGTTGTGACTTCTAGAAATCCCGCAACCACTTTACTAAATGCTAATTGATAAGTATAAGGGTCACTATCATATTTAATGTTTGGGATATTGAAACCATGAGGAATATATGTGATAAATAGGGAATAATCGCTTTTAGGTATGAGTTTTGCAATGTCTTCACAATCACCTGATATTATTTGATATTGGATAGTGTGGAGCTCATTCCAGATGAAATGATTAAGACTGGGATAGAGTTCAACATCACAAAGACATTGTTTTCACATCCTTTCTATTTTACTTTTTTCAATAAAGCTTCTAAAACTATTTGGTGCTCCATTTGCATCCTTCTTCATCTTTAATAAAATAAACAAATATATGTATAAGTTGTAAAATAAAAATAATATACATATGAATATAAATGAATGTATGAATGAACATACATTTTTAAATGCAAGTTAAAAATATTTTAGCACTGATCTAGAACTTCAATCTTGGTATTTGCGTACAACATCATCTCAACTATCTGCATTCAACAATTTAACCAGTTGTTCTTATATTCTCATATAAACCTTGTGACTGAATAAATAAAGTAAACAATGTTAATATAGTTACATCTATAAAAAATAATACCAAAAAAAATATATTACATTTAATAGAAACTTATAATCCAAAATAAGTAAAAATAACAAACTTACTTTAGAAATTCCTTAGACATTTCCTCCATTGATAAGTCTCCTGACTTTACACACGATAGTATTGTTTTGACAAGATTTTCATCCTTCACTCCTTGCATTGATCTCTAAATTTTAATAGTCATATCTTATGGAAAGAGCTTCATTTCAGAACCTGATTTACTGCTGGTGCATATCAATGGTTTAGAATTTTTGACCACCTTACTTTTGATGCCAATGTTCTCCCACAACTCAAAATTTTTACCAATCAATTCCCATAGCCCTCCAATTCTAAATTCCAACTAGAAAATGTTATCTATACCTCTGAATATTTCATAATTTGATTTTCTGCCTTACGAACTTATATTTTCTTCAATTTGATAATCGATTTCCATACAACATTCCTTCAGGAATGCATGATCAACCTTTGTCTTATCACCACTACATATTTCTTCAAATTCACTATGAATAAATCTTACCCTTTGGATGAATGACATAGAAATCATATACTCATTATCTGAATTATGATCCCATGCCAATAAATTTTCTTTTGTATCTGTTAAAACAACATACATTTCATTGTTTCAAGACGTGGGTTATTGGGATATTCCTCCATCAATTTCCTTTGAACTTCTATAGAATGGTTGCCCCCAAGTACATAATATTTGAATTCAAAATATTTTGACTTGTCAAATGATTTTTTGTTAGGAACCTGACTTGGATCAACAAGAAGAACATAATCAACCACGTGTGCAAAAGGGTTGTACCTCATCAATGTTTTCAAATTGTGAACATGCAAGTGGTGTGGATTTCTAATTTGATATTTGAATTTTCCTTCATATGCCTTGTAGGCATGAATGGCATTAGGTTAAAATGACCGACCACCCTCAATTAAAATTGTATTCACCAAATTATGTTGAATGTAATTTTGTTTTGTTTTCATAACGCCATACTCTAAATCATCTCCTGTTGTAATGATTTCCCTGCTTGCTTTTGATTTTTCACTAGGCCATTCACTAATGTCCATGATTTTTCAGAATGAGAATTTTTTTTTTTTTCCTCCTATTGGTTATGATATTTTCTTGAACCAAAACAATCTCCTCATCATCAACTAGAAGGGAGAAATTCTTGGACATTTTTGTTTTTGTTTTTTTATGGCTCTTATCCTTTCTAACATCAGTTCTAATCTCATTCTCAGATATGGAAACACATTCTTCATCTTCAACTTCAACTTCCTCATTTTGAAAAATAACATCTCTACCTTTACTAGATTGATCCCTTTGATATAATCTTGTAGCATCATGAAGTATTTTTTTTCTTCTTTCGCATATCCTCTTCTTCATTTTCATGGAAAATGGAAACAACATTCATAATATCTCGCTCTATATAATAGATTCCCCCCAACATAATTGAAATTCCCTCAGAAAAATCTTGTAAAACAAAATATAATATGTCAATATTAACTAAGTTATTAAAAATACAATGATATAGTTTGAATAACACAAAACATGTGTAAATAAAAACACTTACAATCTTCTCTGTAATATTTTCAACGATTTGTTTACATATCTTTGAATAATCTTCCCCCATGTTTACATCGACAATGTAAAATGATATATAATTTTATCATGTGACTTGGGAAGTTTTGAAAGTATATAAACATTTTTCAGTATTTGGAAGAATATATAGGTCTAATACTTTTCCCACCAGGTCATAACTTTAAGTATCAAAATTCTTACTAGAATATAGATATAATTGTAGAGTTTTTCCTTCTATATCTTTCAGAAACCATTCATATTTTAAACGATTCACTTCTTTTGATTTCTTCCAGTATGAAACCAACTTTTTTTCTTTTTTGGATGCATCTCTCACATTTCCAGTAATTAACTAAGGTGCAGTTCGTCTAACAGTGATTCTTGAAGGCCCACCTGTAGCATTAGATGATGCAAATGTTGAATTTGGTCCGAAAATATTGACAGAAACCTTCCTTGATGCCCTTTTCCTACAAACATATATATCTATATATAAATTAAAAACCACAACAAACAAATATGTTATTAAACACAATATAAAACTAGTTCTTTTAAAAAAAATTATATTTTTTTACATTTTTCCCTAATAGAAACTATAAAAAAAATTTATTTTATTTTACATGTCATCTCCCCAACACCCCTAAAAAGAATTTAAATTTCTTTTATAATTTGGGGGTTGATTCTCAGAATCGGCCCCCCTAAATTTAAAACAAGTTCCTTTAAAAAAAAAAAAAAAAATTACGTTTTCTCCCCGACCCCAGTACAAAAAATAAATAGATAAATAAAATTAAATATATATATATATATATTAAATTCCCAAGGGGTTGGTTCTAAAAATTGGGCCCGATTCTTAGAGTCGGCCTCGATTCTCAGAATCGGCCTCCTTGCGTTGGTCGCCCTCAGGCTCAAGCGAATGCCGCCCTAAGGGGTCGTCTGCCTGTAGCACGAGCGTCATGGGGGCATCATGCTGTGGGTGGACCTGTCCACGTGGTGGCATCTGCCTGAGCCCGGGGACCTAACTTGGGCATCCTCAGGCTTGGGTGGACGTCGCCCCATGGGCATGTCCACCCGTAGCACAGCCATCGTCGATGTCGTTCTGTGACTGAGAATTGACCCCCTACCAAGTAGGGGGCTTATTGATTGGTTAGCGAGGACGCCGCCTCATGGGCGCATCTGCCCTCAGCACAAGTTCCCTGACCCGAGTGGGAACGCCCACCGCCTGCTTGGGCAAGAAGAGGGGACGATTCTCAAGATCAACCCCCTTGCTTGCCCAAGGGGCTAGTGGGCACACCCACTTGGGCTAGAACGACCACGTTTTGCCCCTGGCTGGCCCACCCACAATATACATGCTAAATTTATTTTTAATTTTAGATATTAAAAAAAAAATTTATTTGGTTTTCTACCAAAAAATTTAACAGTAAAAATTGGTAAATTTATAAGGGTGTAAAATATTTACTAAGTGAGATTTGAACTTGACTTGCATTAATTTTAAAAATTTACTAATTTTCAGAATAATAGAAGTAAAATTAACCTTTCAAAAGCAAGAATCTACCATTGACAATGTTGTTTCTCTAAAAAATTGTTTGAAGCTTTTAAACAAACCTCGAGAATCTTGACGTGATTTGTGGAATAGTGACAATGAAATTTCTTTTTGGCGGCGTAAATGTGGGATAAAAAGCTATGATATATATATATATATATATATATATATATATATATATATATATATATATATATATATATATATAATGAAGTAAATGTTATATACACTTAATTAAAAATATTTAGTTTGAAAAAAATAATTAAAATAAATTTTTTTTTGGGAATTCAATTCAAAATTAGGTCCATATTAAGAGAATATTTAAAATCGATTTCAAACAAACGGAACAAAAATTGAGGACAGCATCCAACAGTGCCACTTAAAATTTGGAGGGAAAATTTCATTGTTTCAGTTATATATTAGCATTGGGAGAGAGATCATTTTCATATTTCAACATCTCTTGTTTGAATCTTATGGATTCCTATAATATTGAAGTTTCGTTTTATGAAGCATCAACATATTCGTCATGTAACAACTCTATTCATATTGATGAATATAACAAGAGAAGTAGTGACAAAATGAAAGATGAAGATTTTCAGATGAATAGAGATTCTAATTGTCCACTTATTGCTAATCCTATGGACTATGAGAGAAAAAATGACGAATGGAAAGATGAATAATTTCCAATAAACTAGAGACTCGCAATTTACACTTAGTCCTAATCCTAAGGAATTTGAGAGCAATAGTGATGAATGGAAAGATGTAAAATTTTCAGTGGATAGAGAGTCACATTTGCCACTTTGTCCTAATCCTAAGGACTATTATAGAAATAGTGATGAATGGTCGTATGAAAAATTTTCAGTGGATAGAGAATCACATTTTCCACTTAGACCTAATCCTAAAGACTATGAGAGAAATAGTGATGAATGGCGGGATGAAATTTTTTCAGTGGATAGAGAGTCACATGTGTCACTTAGTCCTTATCCTAAGGACTATGAAAGAAATATTCATGAATGGAAGGATGAAAAATTTTCAGTGGATAGATAGTCACATTTGCCACTTACTCCTAATCCTAAGGATTATGAGAGCAATAGTGATGAATGGCTGGATGAAAAAAATTTATTAAACAAAGTGTCACATTTTACACTTACTCCTAACCCTATGGACATTGAGAGTAGTAGTGATGAAGGGAAGGATGAAGAATTTCCAAGAAATTGAGAGTCTCAATTTCCACTTACTCCTAATCATATGGACTATGGGAGCAATAGTGACGAAGGTCAGGATGAAGAATTTCCAATAAATAGAGAGTTACAATTTCCACATAGCCCTAATCATATGGACTATGAGAGCAGCAGTGATGAAGGGAAAGATAAATATGGTGAAGAATATCCTCCATTTCAGTATTTCAAAACCACACATGATGGTATTGAAAATTTTCATGCCGTCGAAGATGGTACTGAATATTTTTCCAACAATGTTGGTCTTGAATTTCCTAACTATATTGAAAATGATCATAGCAAGAATAATATTCCTCCTAATGATCATGGAAATTCTTGTTCAGAGAATGATGAAATGATATAGATGTTGCTAGCAAATATGGTTTCTAGGAGTAGGAGTAGACCTTTTTGTATCAATCCAAGATGTTCTAATTATACAAGGGGTATAGTAGTATATCTCATGAGAAGAAGTTCTATCAGTGAGCTTATTTCAAGTGACTATTGTGAAAAGGATTGCTTGAAACATATAGATTTCAATTTTTCTTTAGAGAAAAGGAAGAACTATTTTTCATTGAATAAAAGCATGCAAAATTCATATTTAGTGGGGTGCATGCAATCTACATTGCAAAGTTATGATTATAATATTGGGTCTTTATTACTCGGTAGAAAGGTTTTCAAAATGATTCATTCAATTGGTAATTTTCGTTTATCAAAAACCCAAGATAATTTGGAAAATGATCCTACATATTATTCATAAGTTCGTCATAAACGAGAGTTTGGGTGACTAGAAAATACTGCAATGTCATGGCTGCAAGACTTCTTTTCAATAAATGGAGAGTGTTTTCCAAATAGAGATACAATACATATTCCAGATAATTTCTCAAGACGAGAAACTTTACAACTTATACAAGGAATATGTAGAAGGTGTTAAATGAAATGGTCGTTTTATTACATATCAATATTTAGTGGAGATATGGAGGAGAGAATTCAACAATGTTTGTATTCCTAAGAAGACAAGGATGGGGGTTTGCAGTTTATGTGCTTCTCTAAAATAAAAAAAGGGATAAATGTCAAGGAGCAGAAAGAGGTAACAATTCATAACATTATTCTTTTAAATTGTATAGTGATAAACTATGAAAATGTTTTATTAATACGTTTATTTTATGTTATGTGTAGATTCCATTGTTAAAGCCCTTCAAGAGCATCGCAAACAACAAACAAGTGAAAGGAAAAAATTGTACAAGCTTCAAAATAAGTGTTATGATATTCCAAATAAAAATTTGGGTTTGATAATTGGTGGTATGGACCAGAAGAAAACACTTCTAGCACATTTTTTTCGCACACCCAAAAATTTGCAAGAGGAAAATTTTATCTAGTTTCACTTGGTTGGTTGTATGGTCTTCAATGGAAGCATGTCACCAAGAGTTTAGTTCACAACTCCAAATATTCATAATGATGGAAATCTGAAAATAACGATAATTCATGATGTGCTTTCTCATTGGGGTGGCAATCTTCCTGAAATTTTGTATCTACAATTAGACAACACCTGTCGTGAAAACAAAAATCAAATTGTTTTTGGATATCTAAACACACTTGTTGAATTGAGAATTTTTCATAAGGTAAAGGTTGGATTCCTTCTTGTTGGGCACGCTCACGACCATATTGATCAAATGTTCATTCATTTTTCAGTAACATTGACGAACGTTGGGATCTTTCCATCATTAATTGAATGTATTAAGAAATATTATATGCCAGAACCTATTTTCATGTGTTAGAATAAACTGTTGACATGCGAAGGTTTATTCTTAGATCCAATAGTGAGGAGAAATGCATTGAAAAACATAATGAAATTAGCTTCCAACATCAATTTCATATCAAACAAATTGATGGGAAAACACTTATATGTGGAAAGCAGTATTCAACTACTATAGAATGGGCAACATCATCAGGTTTGGAATTTTTTAAATTCATTCAAGAGCATCCAATATTTGCGTCAAATATATTCTTATTACAATGAGTTATTGAAGTTCATAATGCATGAAGGAAAAAGAGAGATATATATTATTCTGACTTCGTGGAACAAATTAAAAAAGACATTAGATATACATATGAGTACTTTGATGTTGTTGATTTAGTTTGGTGGGAGTCCTTTTACAATGATTAGAGTGATATCCTTTCAAGACCAACAAAAGAAGATATGATTTTGAAGACTCCATTTATTTGGCCACAAAATGTGTCAAATGAAAAGGAGGAAACAAAAATTCTTGAACAAAAATAATCACATGGTATTATTAATTCTACACAGGTGGAGGAAAGAGAAATGTATATTGGTTCCAGAAGATCTCGTGCACAACCTGAAGCCATGGAAGACCTTTACAGGGGTTCAGTATATGATATTAAGGAGGGTTTCATGATCATACTATTAGCACATGAAGGTCCACATGGCTACCCATTTTGGGTTTCCAAGATTATAAAGGTGATTACAGAAAATGAAGTTGTTACAGGTGTTTAAGTACATTGGTATGCCACAAACACACACCCATTCAATGGTGTGTACAAGCCAGAGATGGTAGTTGATAAAAAAATTGACAGAAAGAGAAAAATAAAGGGTACAAATATAAATCGTCGCCGCACGAACCTCTTAAAATTAGAGGAAGTTGACATACTTGTTTATGACTTCATTTTAACAAAGAGAGTAACTATTCGGTCCAGGACGATAGAGATTATTAAGAGGTTGCTACCATAAGAAGAGATGTTGACATGGTAGTTTTTTGAACCTAGTCGTATATCTAGAAGAATTTTGAAACCTCAAGTGGTGGGCATGCATGTTGACTCAGATGGGGCACTAGTTGATGAAAGAGAAGAATATGGAACATCTTCATCTGCATCCAGTCATTCATCTGAAGATGTGAATTCTGATGGTGTGCAAGAAAATATCAATGATTTTAAATAATTGTGTTATACAATTGATATAAATGATGTTTTCATTGAGCAATGAAAATGATATTTTAACTTCCCTGTGATCTTACATGAAGTTATGAGTCATTTTTATGTTTTTTGGATTATATGTTTTAATTATGATGAATTCATTTCTCTAAAATACTCACAATGCAACAATAACTTGGAGAAATAATTTGTGTTTCATTCGGTTATTTTAGTCATATAGTTTGTTCATAATATCATGGTTGAAATATGTTGAGAAGTTAATATTTTTTAATTCTATGGGTGAAAAATTGTGAAATATATTTTATCTTTCACATTATGATTAAAAACAATTAGAATTTTAGGGATTGTTAGTGTCATGATATTATATTTTAAATGACATGTATAAAAGTTATTAGAATTTTAATGTGTTTAAAATCTCATTATTTTATATTTAACGTCATTACTAAAAATATGTTGAAATTGTACCCAGAAATTAAAATTTGTATTCCAGCACCAACAATTGTGTGTTTTTTCCATTTATTTGGCACATGAAACTTGGTTTTACTGCCATTTTTAAAAAAAATTGCAAATTAACCCTAAACAAAAATAAAACCTCATTATGGAACACCTACTTTTCGTGTTTGGGTTTTTTTCATGCTTTTGCAGTTTTTCTGGCTAGAGTTCCCCTTTTCAATTTATAATTCCTGTTTCAATGTTTACGTTGTCACATATACATATACATATGCATATACATATACATATGCATATACATATACATATACATATATAACTCTACTCCATGCTAGTGTACCTTGTATGAAGGCCACATTGTGTTTATTATAGTTGAAAATGCAAACACTCCATGAAAATGACGTTGTTCTATTCCACCACTCCCACTTTTACTCATGTGAGTTTTATCCCTATCGATGCCATTTATGGGAGAACTTATTCAACCCTTAGATCATGTTAAATCATAACCTAGTTTACAAAAAAAGATTAAAAAGGGTGTAACAACCCTAATGAAAATTCCATGTAATAAAGTGAATAAATAATAACCACGGTTGATGGGACACTTATTCCAAGATGAATGTTGGGAAAAACATCATTGTGGGTGTTCATTTTGGTTATTATCACTAAAGGAAATTGGAAATGGAAATGGCTAAGGCATTAAAGAGGCAAAAAGTAGTTTTGGCACATTTATTTATGAAAACAATGGAAAATAGGAGAAAAACAATGTGAAAGGTCACAAGTTACCTGTTAAGAGGAAATGAATGAAAATGATTGAAAATGAAAAAAATAGAGGCCTCATTGATAAAAAAATATTCTCAGGATCAGTTGGAAAGCTTGTACTCACACTTATATCTCTCATTTTATTATCTCTCTCTCTCATACTCTTGGACACTTAGAGTTTTCTTGGAGCACTTTAGCATTAGAGCAATAAAGGAAAAGAAAGCAAGAAGAAGGAGGAAGCAAGCAAGGAGGAGTAGGAATCAAGCATCTACATCAAGATTCTTGGTAGGTATCGATTTGCATGTGTGTTTTCCTTGCTAGATATGCCATGCATGGTATTGGATGTGGTTCTTTTCTGTCATGGCATGTGTTTTAGGTGTGACAGTGTTTTCAACTTAGCCTTTCCATTTCCATATATCTTTGATGAGATGGGTTTCTCATACTTTGGTTCAGCTGGATTTCCTGATGGATTCGAAGCTGAGTGGGGTGGATCTCTGAAATGAAAAACACTTGGAAAAGTGGTCCATGAACTGGACTGTGGATCATGGTAAAGGAAATGACTTAGTAACCCCTGAACTAGATTGTGGTTTGTAGTAAAGGTAGATTATTTGCCTCGGTGGGCCTAGGAATACTTGCATTAGGGGAATTTTGAGGTATAAAATGATTTTCCTAAGGAAATTATAAAATATTAGATTACATCATCAAATTTTAGAAGGAAAAAAGAAAAAGAAACTTTTACAAGTTGTATTTTAAACTTATCTCCTTATGGGTTTACTCAAATTTTGAGCGAGAACACTTGTTGGATGCATAATTTGATTCCTCATCCAAGGCATACCCTTGTTGCATCCTTTTGATGGACCCTACTACATGAAAAATGAGAAATACATGAAAAATGTTACTGCAATCACATTTTTTCATGTATTTCTCATTTTCATGTAGTAGGGTCCATCAAAAGTATGCAACATGGGTACTCCTTGGATGAGGAATTAAATTTTGCATCCAACGAGTTATCCTACTCAGAATTTGAGTAAAACCTTAGGGAGATAAGTTGAAAATACAAGTTGAAAATTTAACTTTATTATTTTATTATTTTTTAATCTTCTTACTTTTTGACCCCAAAAATGGTGAATTATCCCCCATGATTGACATCATCATATTGAATCCTATTGGTTCTTATAAAGTTTATTTTGGTTGTAAATTTTTCTTACGAGACCCATTTTAAAAGCTCTCTAATGATGGTGAATGACAGAATATATGATAAATCCAAGAGGTGAATTTCTCTCCACTGGGCCTAGTAGTCCCGGGATGGGATGTACGGTAAAGCTTGGAGAGTGAGTCTCGGTTTAGGGCCTAGTGATCCCTGATTTGGACTGTGGATTATAATAAACCTTGAGAGACTATGAGGCACTCAAATTCCTCGTGGTGTAGGCACAGAACTCCAGTAGTATTCATGCTTGTTTGGTTCCTTTTGGTTGGTTATGAGTCACACATTCATGCTTGAAATATGGCACAGGGTGATTGGATGAAGAGAGATTTGGCTCAACCAATATATGGTCAAGTTGAACATGGTAGTCCCATCCTCGGTTGATTTCAATATTCATTAATGAGAAATTCATTCCTTTCGTATTTGATGTATAATTGCATTGGTTATTATGTGGATTCTATTTTTGTTGTATCCATTATACTTATGTTGTTATTATGTTGGTTATAAGCATGTATTTTATCAGTGATGATGTATGGATATATCCATATTTTTACTTGTAAATGAATGCACAATGTATTTATGGTCAAATATATCATATTGCAGCTAATGATGTAAGAGAGAAATGCTTCTTAGTGATTCTCAGATAATTATGAGACCCCTATGCTCAGTTATGTTGTTTACCCCTGTAGCTTTCATGTTTGTGACATGTTTGATAAAATTCACTTCATGGTTAGGAGGGGTCTAGATGAGTTTTTAATGATGTGATTGTTTTAGTATCATTGTCCTGTTGTTATTTATCATCTTTGAAATTTTCATGAAATTATGGGTAGAGCAATGGGTTATGGGCCTAAAAAGGTGGCACAAATCTTGGGGACTCTAGCACAGAATTGAGTATTTTTAGGGGCCTTAACTGCTAGTATGTAATGTTATACCTTCAGCTATAGCCTCTTAGTTGAACAAATGAAATTCTATGCATGTGGCTATGGCTCAAAGGGGTCAAAATGTCATTGTGACCGAGGATTAAAAGGCCCGAATGGTTTGGTTACCTCCTGGGGGTGTTGTGGTTGTTGTACAAGGTATGTATGTTATGTTTCCATTTGTTCCACTTACTTAAGGTCACCTAGGAGGTTGAATCTAATTATAGTAACCTCTCGTTACATAATTACCCCGGTTGGACGGTTGCTTGGGTAGATGTGGGAAGAGGGTGTTAGAGATTGGTATCAGAGCATTGTTCAACCCTTGGATTGGATGGGCGATGTGTTGGTCATGTTTTTCTATTGGTTTCACATGTGTTTCTCATACATATGGTGTACGTTCTCATTTCATCTGTGTTGTGTTGGCCATGGTGGTAGTGGCGTCACCATGGAAATGCTGATGGTTTTGTTTTCAACATGTTGTCTGTAATATTCCCAAATGGGAAAAGCAGGAATATAGTGCATAAACATGGGAATAGCAGTGAGTAAATCAATCCACCATTATATGAGACAAATTTACAACCATATTATTAAAATTATAAGCAAATAATAGGCACAATATCTTGAGGATCAAGTCACTCAAGCAACACAAAACAAGCCTCTACTAAGCAAATATGTCAATACATGAGAAATAGATTCCATACAAATGCCATGAGCCAGGAAAGTGCAGTTTTAGGGCATAAACTACTACAAAAATCATATAAAAATTTAGATTTGCTGTTATATACCTCAAAAGGTGTTGGGGCTATATATCTATGCTCCCAACCACATTTCCAAGACAACCCAGGAAGGGTTTCTAGAAATACCCAAAAGTACAAAATGCTTGAATACAACCCTAGGGATGAATAGCAGCTGCAAACTGAATACTGGAAGGAGGTGGTTGAGCTTATGTAGAAATTAATATAACTCCTCCAATAGAGTCTCCAAGTAAAAGGTTGATACCAACACTGAATATCTCACCCTCCAAATCAAGCACTGAAACCTCCACTGCAGATGCTCACTAGAACAACGAGTCAAAGAGGGAATCTATGTTCTAGATGATGGAGATAGGTTGGCATGGTGCCAAGATATGAAGGAAAGCTCAAGAACCTCCTTTTTAGATCTCCTATTAGGAATAATGATTCCTCCATTGAAAAACTAGCTCAGAAAGTGGGTTTCCCAACCCTCCACTGCAACACCCTACAACACAACACAACTCAAAATAGACACTACACTGTAGCTGAAGACTAAAGCTTGGCCAGAATGTCAGAAAGTGGAAATTTAGTGCAATACTCTTCCTAGAGGCTTCCTCAAGGAAAGAGGTGGGAGTCCCACTCAGGAACACCCTGTGCTAAACAACACAACAATCTCAGCTAAACAACTGGAGAGAGCAAGAGGTCATACAGACCACAAAATCAATAATCAATAACCTACCCCTCTATGGCTGCCTTGCCTTCCTTATAAAAAATGTTAGCCTTCTCACCTTGGGTCCCACTTATTAAAGTCACTACTATCATGGAGACTTTCTCCCATTCACACTGCGTTGTCTCTCGTTGATGATCCACTCCCTCCATACTAGCGATGTTGATTTGGTCAAACTTGACCTTGTCCACTTTCATTAGCCCCTGTTCACACATGTGGGTGCTTTATCCAGCTATGAAGATGATCCATTTTCACATTAAGATGGATTTTATTCCTACTAAGGAGATTTATGGGTCTCCCTACCCATTTATTCATCTATCTAAATGAAAAGAGAAAAAATTAATATTCCAATTAGTTGCATGCTAATTTATGAATATTACAGTCCTCCCCTCCCAAATGTTTCTTGTCCTCATGCAACTGTAAGGATAGAATTGAAGAGCCTCCTCTCCTCCTCCTGTAGCATCCTCATATGATAAGCTCCTCCAACGAACAAGATTTTTTCCCATCAATAAATCTCCAAGTTTCTTTCCCAAGTATGCAAGTTAGCTTTTGGTGAAAATCCCTAATAGCTATCATCATGAAAAAGTGGAATACCCATGGAGGAAACAATATGTTGTCTAGAGGCCATCTTGAGGCATGGAATCTGAAATATAGTGGGAACCATCATCCCCATGTGAAGCTCCCAAACCCAAGCTATCATCCATAGAAAATGAGTCACCCTCCAACATGGAAACTCATGAAAAAACTCTTCCACCTTAATCTCTTACAAATTATGTGGGTTGCATAGCTGAAAATGATAGACCAAATGGCCTACCCCACGTTGTCTTTCTCTCCACTTATGGAAAGTGTAGAGCTGCTGCTGAATTTTGGCTGAAATAGTATTTCCCTCTAGTATCATGAATATTTCCAGCCCTAGCCATCTCATACAAAGTGAATAGCACATCATCACCATATGACATCCAACTCAGAAATATGAAAAGTGCTATGTGTAATGTTGGATGGTACCAATAGTTTCTCCAGTGGATACAACGTAGTTTTTCTAACTGTTGTTTCAAAACATCGTGTGGAAAGTTTTCCTCCATCAATTTTCTAGTTGTGCATGTTTTCTCATCTACTAAGGAGTAGTAAATGGCATTATATATCAATTTAGCATAACAATAATAGCGAAACACATGCCCAAAGCCATCCAACGTAGGGCTTCCTTCATCATTGATATTGGTCTTATAAAGACCATGTAGCAAAAATAGGAGCTTGCCCTCTTGTGGAGTAATGCACTGTAAATATATGGCAAGAGAATGAAAATATTTTTTTAGATGAAGAATAAGTACAAATATACCATTCTTACCATGCAATGTGAGTAGGAAAAATATGAGGTCCATGGATGAGCCCTCCCATGAGAAAATGGTTTAAAATTTAAAGTGATACATACTCCCATTGGAACACTCCATCAATAGATGCATACTCCCAAGTGACAACGATGTTGGCCTTAGTGATAAGGCTCTTGTCACCCCATGACTCCATTCTTTGGCATGCCACATTCCAAAGTCATCCACCTTGATGCTGCTATAAGTGGGAGGTTCCTCCTTATGTGGGAGAATCTACTGATTTTTCAAAAATAAGGAGTAGCCCCCTTGCACCATAACTATGCCCCCTTCTACTCCTATAATATCATGCAAAGTATGGGAGAAAATCAGCCCATACTCTCCCAAGAGAAACCAAAGCAACAATAGCTCTTGTTGCCACTCCACATCTCCATTATATATAACTTGGAGGGAAAACATTATGATTGAAAAAAAAAATTGTCACATCACCCCACTGCACCCAAACTCCTTGCTTCCATATAACGCAAATGTCATGCCAAGTCCCAGCTACTAACACACCCTCAAAGATAGGATATGTTACATGATGCCCAAACTCTTTCAAAAGTAGTTAGCATAGCCATGCCTCCTACTCCCTTCTGTCATAGATATGTAAGTGGATCACCAATATCATGCTCACCATTCACACCCCCTCATCCAAATGTGGGTGCCTCCTTCCATGCTCATCATTGGTATCCCTCCAATGGAGACTACCATCCTCCCAAACCAAATCAATATATCTACACTTCATGGGATGTTGAAGTGCATCCTCCCGGAGATCCCTATATGAAGCCCACTCATCAATGACCATGTTGAATCCATCAGGATCCAAGCATACCGAAGAAAAAATCTTCTCATTGAGCTATGAAGTGTTCATCAAGAAATATACATCATAATAATGGGAGATAAGATGTCTCTCATCAACTATCTACCTATCCTCTTCTAGACATGTAGAAAGGTCATTGGAATGCTCCAATAATGGTTGGGCCCCCAACCCATCACTTCTACTCCATAACAGCACTGCGGATCTCCATGATGGTACATTTGTTGTCTCATGCTCAGGTTCACTGTTGAACATATAGTTCTGCATTGGATTGTTTAGGACAATGATCATCCTATCCTCCAAAAATCTACACTCCAACCCCAAGAGTTGTGTGAAAATCATCAATGACATACTAGGATGAATGTATATCTCCTCCTTGATTCTATCAAGGGTCCTTTGCACAGTGATAGTCTACTGCTCCAAATCGGCAGTGTATCTTAACCCTAGGTCATGCAATGGTATATTCCCACAATCCTCCATATGATGTGCTGAAATAACATAGAGTGGAAACATGTGCATACCTCGGAAAAGCTTGGGAACATCTTGTACTGCTACAAGGGTTCGTTCCTCTAGTGTGATGACTTCCCCAACTATTGATGATGATGGCTGCTCCTATATATCTTCACCAGCGTTGGTATAAGTCTCCCCCTCCTCATGCATCTCCTGAATAGTGCATGGGACTCTAAATGCCAAGAGATCAAGATCAATTTGCAAGGGTGAAATTATCCCTTCTCCTGATGCAAGTACTCCTGCTGCAAGTGGTGGTGAAGGTCTCTTCTCCTCTGATTTATTCTTGTCAAACTTCTTGATCAACCTTTGAGTAAAGTTTTCATATGCAGTCACACTTGCCTGACTCAAATGGCTGAACCACCAAATGTTTTCTTCACCCTCAAGGTGCAGCGCTGCAATCTCAATAGCTTCTCTTTCTACTACTCGATGTACTAGGAAGAATGCATACAACTTCATTCCCCAAGCCTTTGTTGTGCATGTGGATGACCCATCAAATGTAGACAGTATAAATCTATTGTGCTTTCCCCTTCCATAGTTGCAAGGGATCCTTTCTTCTTTAAGCTGAATGAACTGTGGGAGAGTTAGATTCTCCCTGAAAGCTCTTGATTGAGATATGTATTATGCAAGATACTCACTTATAATCTCATTATCTAAGTGTCCTCCATGTCCATTCCTTTTTTCTTCTTACTCAAAATAAATGGGCATAGTGTATTTCTTTGGAGCTCTATGCAATACAGGTTCTTTCTTCTGCTGATAGGAAGTACAAGGACCTTCCTCATCTTGAAACCTTAGTGTGGTTTCATGGCCTTTCTCCATTCTTCTTTGCTTGACCTCCTTGGTGAGGTCCCTCTTTGATCTGAAAAGAGATGAGATAAAACTCATTCCTTCCATCATTCTAATCTCTTTCCCCTTCTTCTTATTCTTTTGATAGCATAATGATTGAGATCCACAGACTGAGCCAAGATTATGTACTGATACCACTGTAATATTCCCAAATGGGAAAAGTAGGAATATAGGGCATAAACATGGAAATAGCAATGAGTAGATCAATACACCATTATATGAGACAAATGTACAGCCATTTTATTAAAATTATCAGCAAATAATAGGCACAATATATTGAGGATCAAGTCACTTAAGCAACACAAAACAAGCCTCTACTAGGAAAATATGGCAATACATGAGAAATAGCTGCCATACAAATGCCATGAACCAAGAAGACACAGTTTTAGGGCATAAAATGCTACATAAATGATATAACAATGTATATCTACTGTTATATATCTCAAAAGGTGTTGGGGCTAGAGATATATGCTCCCAAACACATTTCTAAGACAACCGAGGAAGGGTTCCCGAAAATACCCAAAAGTACAAAATGTCGGAATACAGCCCTAGGGCTGAATAGTAGCTACAAAGTGAATACTGGAAGGAGGTGGTTGAACTGATGTAGAAATGAATAGAACTCCTCCAACGTAGTCTCCAAGTGAAAGGTTGATCCCAACACTGAAGATCTCACCCTCCAAATCAAGCACTTAAACCTCCACTGCAAATGCTCACTAGAATAACACAGCCAAAGAGGGAATCTGCATTATAGATGATGGAGATAGGTTGGCCTAGTGCCAAGATATGAAGGAAAGCTCAAGAACCTCCTTTGATGATCTCCCAATGGGAATAATGCTTCCTCCATTGAAAAACTAGCTCAGAAACTGGGTTTCCCAACTCTCCACTCCAACACCCTGTAGCACAACACAACTCTAAACAGACACTGCGCTGTAGCTGGAGAGTGAAGCTTGGCCAGAATGTCAGAAAGTGGAAATTTAGTGAAATACTCTTCCTAGAAGCTTCCTCAAGGAAAGAGGTGGGATTCCCGCTCGAGAACAGCATGTGCTAAACAACACAGTAATGGCATCTAAACAGATGGAGAGAGCAAGAAGTCATACAAACCACAAAATCAGTAATCAATAACCTACCCCTCTATGGTTGCCTTGCCTTCCTTATCAACAATGTTAGCCTTCTCACCTTGGATCCCACTCATTAAATTCGCTACTATCATGGAGACTTTATCCCATTCACACTCCGTTGTCTCTGATTGATGATCCACTCCCTCCATACAAATGCAGTTGATTTGGTCAATCTTGACCTTGTCCACATGCATTAGCCCCTGTTCACACATGATGGTGCTTTATCCAACTATGAAGATGATCCCTTTTCACATTAAGAGATATTTTATTCCTACTAAAGAGATTTATGGGTCTCCCTACCCATTTATTCAACCATCTAAATAAAAAAAGCAAAAATTTATATTCCAATTAGTTGCATGCTAATTTAGGAATATTACATTGTCATGAGTGTATGACTGGTTGTTTGTTTCTCATGCTTATGTATTGTTCGTGCATGCTTGCTTACATATTGTTACATATTGTACATGCATTGCTTGCTTATGCTAGGGTTTCATATTGGTCATGCTTCAGTGTAATCCATGTATGATGTGTGATGTCATATGCTAAACATCCATTGGTTGTTTATGATTGGTTATACATGCCAAGTGGGTGAATATGGTCAATTTTGCATTGGTTTGACTGATTTTTTTATGCATAATGTCATTGTGTGCAATTAGGTCATCATGATGATATTGGTATGTTATGATGCTAATGTGTTGTATGAGATAGAGTAGGAGATGCAAATCATTAAAGTGGAGTTTCAACACTGCAATTTGGGGTAAGAGAAGATCTTCATAAAAGTTTGTATGCTTGGAATGCAGGTATGTGATTCATGAAAGTTTTAATCATTAAGGTTACTTATATGTTTGTCATTCTACTGCTATCATATGTGATAAATGCTTGTTGATCAGTGTAGTCATATGCATTACGGTTATGTGTATGCCTTTCATTCTATTGGTTTTATGGTTACATACATGATAAATGTTAGATAATTAGTGCGATCATATGTACATGCGTTGGTTAGTAAAGCATGTTATTAACTTGATATTTCTGATGAGTGTGTTATATGTTAACTTTTTTTTGTTATATATTAGTTAAATTGATGATTAGGGTTATAGCATTAATATAATGATGTTATATGTATCATGCTAAATTGGACTGGCATAGGCAGATGTTAAGGTTATGACAGTCTGGTATGAGTCAACTTATTTGTGTTATTATGTCATACTAATCTAGGTTGATTGTGCATCTGTGATTGTTACACATGAATGACAATTTTTTAGGAGCTTATGATGTGAACATGTTAGTTAGTGATTGTTATGGATATCATGATATTATTTATCTTGATTTGAGGTGTTGTGAAGTTATATTTTTCTAATCTAGATTGATTGTGAAAACAAGATAACCTCCCCTGAGATACATTAAGGTATGAGTTTTCTTATGTATTGTACTTGATGCTTGATTGTTTGATTATGTCATCTATCTGGTATTGAGTGTTTGGTGTCCATTATGTCATCTAGTTGATTTATCTAACATGGTACGTTTATAGTTTGTTTGAATGTTTGACTAATCACATGATATAAGTGTGTGTCTATAATATTGAATGAAGAAATGATCTTGGTTTAAGATGATTGCACTAACACATATGCATTGATACAATTGATATGTATTTGAGTGTAAATAGGAGATAGTCGTAGCATTATGTATTATGATTGATGACTGTGAGTTGATTGTTTATTATGACATGTTTTTTGGATCTGGTAAATTTTGATTCCAAATTAATATATATGTTGTCTTGATCTTTTTACATAGGCTGACATGCGTGTCTAGTTACAAGGAAACGTTATTGACACAACAAGGTAAGGTAAATGGTATATTTCTATATTTAGTTATTCTCTGGAAGTTATGTATTTATGGAAGTATGATGAATGGGATTGCATGGCAAGGTATTTCCATGAAATATTGAAGAAGGCTTGGGTTGAGCTTTCCTTTGGAAGTATTGGGAAGCATGGGGATTGAGTCATGGTGTTTTTTGCTAGTCTTGTGATTTCGGTCTTTTATGATTTTCTTGTGCTTTATTTGGAGTTTTGTTTGTGTTCGGTGCAAGGCCTTGCCACTTTGTTTTGGTGTCGTGTTTCTTTTGGTTTCTCATGGTCTTCTTCTTATTTTTTGGTTCTTGCCTTTTATGTTTTGAGAGACTTGGGAATTGGTTGGGGAAAGAGTAAAGTAATCGAGCTCGTGGAGATTTGTGTGGTACCCAACAGGTAATGTAAGACACAGATGAAGCTCAGTGCATGAGTAAGCATAGTGGAAGGTAAGAATATGACAATCGGTTGGACTGGTTGGGTCCATTGTGGTAAATGAATGGTAGCAGTACAGACATGAGAAAGGAAACATAAAAGAGAACTAAGGTGTTATATATGGATTGTCTATGTTGGGAACTGTTGTTCTCAGCATTTTTCATGTCATGCACGAATAAATGATGTTATATTAACCTATACCTTATGCTATCTGGTAATTATTATGTGATTATGATAATGTTAGTGTTTATATATGTATACATGTATGTTTGTATGTATTTCATGTCTGACAGGGTCATCGTGGATTATGGTTGTTTAATGCTAAATTTTTATATGTATGTCGTTGTATGACAGTATGATGATTTTGTTATGCTAATGATTAAATATGTATGTATCTATGCATCTATGTCACTGTGTGATAGTGTTTTCAGGGATCATTCTTGTGGAGGAATGATTTCTTATGCAGGTGAATCGCATGGAGAAGTTCCTAGCTATGAGGAATCAAGTGGCAAAGTAGCCTTGACAGATCTATGAGGTAAGTATCATGTGGGTATCATTTGATATTATGTGATAATACTATGTACATGTCTATGTTATCGCAGGTAATGTTGAGGGGTACATCAACAGAATGAACCCAACGTGATCTACGACATGTTAGGATAAGCATTGATAGTGGAAAGACACTAGAACCAAGGTTGCTTGTGGGATCAATGTGTAGTCTATGGATGTGAAATACTACTGTGGTGTATATGTTGTGCAAGATGCATTTTTAGTGATTGTACCTATGATGATGTGTACATGTGACATATGTGGTATTGTGTACATATGATGTTGTATGCATGTTGTATATAGGTTGTGTGTATATTGTATCAACTAGGTATAAATGGCGCGTTGTACATGTTGGATCCATGGTTTTGTGTACATATCATATTGTACACATGTTGCATATGCGATTTTGTGTGCATATGGTGTTGTGTGCATGTTATATCCGGTGTTGTGTGTGTGTGGTGCTATGTACATGTTGTATATACGGTGTTATGTACATATGGTGTTGTGTGTGTGTTGTACATATGGTGCTATGTACATATGGTGTTGTGTGCATGATTGTACATGTGGTGCTATGTGCATATGGTGCTTTGTACACATTTTACATGTGCTGTTGTGTATAGGTGGTGTCGTGTACATGTGCAAGTGGCGTTGTGTACATTTTGTGTCATGTACATGTAGTGCATGTTGTGTTGTGTATACGTCATATTCTATACACATTGTACAAGTGGTGCGGTGTACATTTGGCATTGTGTACATGTTCTGCAAGGGTGTCGTGTACATGTGATTTTGTGCACACATTTTGTAGGTAGTGTTGTGTATAGGTGGTACTGTGTACATGTTGTATATATGGTACTGGTATACATGTGGTATTGTGTGCATGTCGTACATGTTGTGTCATGGGAATGTGGTACTATGTATGTGCATGGTGTAGTCATGTTATTGTGACATGTGTATTCATTGTGTTGCACTATGTATATGTATATGTATTGTCTTGTATTGTACACTGAGTGTAGTTGTATGTGTTGTACGCCGGTGTAGGCGTATATATTTTGTTGAATTGTACACCGGGTGTAGGTGTGTCATATGCCAGTGTGGGTGCGTGTATTGTATGGTGTTGTATGTCATATTTGTTTGTAAGTGTTATGATATACATTGTGTGTATGTGTACATGATTTAAGAGAAGAAAATGCATTGGGTGCTTGTGGAGTGTGGCAACCGATCCGATATGGGTACGAAATAACCAAGGTAGAAGTAAGGATCGATGAAGGATAAGTATCAGTATTTTATTTCAGTTTTATTACGCATGTGATCTATGATTCTAACTTATGATGGTTACATGTGATTTATGATCATGGTTTATGATGATTTCATGGGATTCATTATTTTAATTTATGACCTTTGCATTTTCAGCTAACCATATGCAAAATTCTTATATATTATGATTTGCAAACATCTAGTTTGACTTCTTGTGATAGGAAGTGAATAGAATTGCAAGTGTACCTTATTGACGAGCTACCAATGAGCCATGATGTGAATTTATTTAAAAAAAAATTGAATCTAATGGCATTTATGTGCTTGGTACAAGAAACCATGAAGTTCCCAGTTGGGTGGTTGAAATTGACTGCAAGAATTAGCAACAACAACAAAAGGAATTGAAACCAATAGTAGTATGCTGGAAAAGAACTTCAGGAGCAGGGCCATTGTGGGATATGGGTACCCAATAGTGTTCGTTGATTTCCATGAGCATGATATGACTGGTATGATGGTTTTGAGGAAGTTATATGCCCTCATTTTTTTAACTTCCGATGCGAGGAATCCTTTCCAAGGGATGGATAACTTGAGATTGGGGATGTCGGGGAAGTTGGAAGGTGAGTTATTGCACAGAAGGGGATTACCAGATTTCTCGAGGGACTGTGTATTAGAGAAGAGGGGTTGGGGATGGATTTGTTTTGGTCATTAGCATTTCTAGATGGAATCATATGCACATTGGGAGTGTACCATGGAAAAATGAGTCGGTAACTATTCATTGAGGGTAAAATGGCACAGGATTGTAACCTTGGACATTGGATGCAACTTTGACTTTAGTAATCGATTCTTGACTTCCTGGGAAGGAAGTGAGTGCTGGTACTACTTTGAGGGTGGAGGTGTGGGCCTCTGGACTCCCTTGTTGCTGATATGGGTATCATATCCTTTTATTTGCTAGTTTAGAAAACGTGTATATGTGTATATAATTGTAAATACCATAATGAGCTGTGTTATAAAGCTCCATTACACGATATGATTGTCATGATGATTTTTTATTTTGAGCAGATTATTAATTGTTATAAAGCTCCATAGGTTTGTTGGTTATAGATGTCACTGCATGTTGACGATGGTGTTCTACCAAGGGGGAGGGTTCTGTAACAGCCCTAGTGAAAATTCCATGTAATAAAGTAAAAAAAAAATAATCATAGTTTATGGGACATTTCTTCCAAGTTGAATGTTGGGAAAAAACATCCTAGTAGGTGATCATTTTGATTATTATGGCTAAATGAAATTGGAAAAGGAAATGGCTAAGGCATTAAAGAGGAAAAAAGTATTTTTTGGCATATTTATTTATGAAAATACTGGAAAATAGGAGAAAAGTAAGATGAAATGTCACATGTTCCATGTGAGGAGGAAAATGAAGAGAAATAATGGAAAATGAAGAAAATAGAGGCCTCATTAATAAAAAATTCTTATGAGGATCAGTTGGCAAGGTTTTTCTCACACTTTTGGATCTCATTATATTCTCTCTCTCTCTCTCATACTCTTTGACACTTAGATTTTTCTTGGAGCGCTTTGGCATTGGAGCAAGAAAGGCAAAGAAAGTAAGAAGAAGGAGGAAGCAAGCAATTAGGAGCAGGAATAAAGCATCTACAGTAGGATTATTGGCATGTATTGATTTGCATGTCTATTTTCCTTGATAAATCTGGCATGCATGGTATTGCATGTGGTTATTTTCTATCATGGCATGGGTTTTACTAGGTGTGACAGTGTTTTTAACCTAGCCTTGCCATTTTTGTATAGCTTTGATGAGATGGCTTTATCATAATTTGGTTTAGCTAGATTCCGGATAGATTTGACATTGAGTGGAGTCCATCTCCTAATAAAAATCATATGGCCTAGTGGTCCTTGAACTGGACTATGGATCACGGTAAATCCACTGGCCTAGTAACCCCTGAACCATATTGTGGGTTGCGATAAAGCCATATTGTGTGCCTCGGTGGGACTAGGAATCCTTTTAGGTGAATGGAGGGATATACGGTAAAGCGAAGAGGTTGATTTCACTCCATTGGGCCTAGTAGTCCCAGGATGGGATGTACTGTAAAGCTTGGAGAGCAGGTCTCAGTTTAGGGCCTAGTGATCCTTGATTCAGACTATGGATTATGGTACAACCTGAGAGACTAGGAAGCACTCAAATTCCTCACAGTGTAGGCGGATAACTTTGGTAGCATTCATGCTTGTTTGATACCTTTTGGTTGGTTATGAGTCCCACATTCATGCTTGGAATATGGCACAGGGGTGATTGGCTAAAGAGAGATTTGGCTCAGCCAATCTATGGCCGAGTGGAACGCGGTAGTCCCATCCCTGGCTAGTTTCTACATTCATTAATGAGAAGTCCATTCCTTTAATATTTGATGTATAGTTGCACTGGTTATTATGTGGATTCTATTTTTGTTTTATCCATTGTATTTATATTGTTATTATGTCGAATATAAGCATATATTTATGAGTGATGATGTATGGCTCTATCATTTTTTTTACATGTGAATGAATGCACAATGTATTTATAGTAAAATAGATTGTATTGTAGCTAATGATGTGAGGGAGCAATGATTCTTAGCTATTCTCAAATAAGTATGAGACCCCTATGCGCAGTTCTATTTTTTACACCTGTAGCTTTCATTTTTATGACATGTTTGATAAAATTCTTGTCATGGCTACGAGGGGTCTAGATGATTTTTTAATGATGTGATTGGTTTAGTATCATTATCCTATTTTTATTTATTTTCTCTGATATTTTCATGAAGCTATGGGTAGAGCATTGGGTTCTGGGCTTTAAAAGGTGGCTAAAATCTTGGGGATGTTGGCACAAAAATGAGTACTTGGGGCCCTAGCCATGGGCATGCAGTTTTATGCCTGCAGCTATAGCCTCCTCGACATAGGCATGCAAAGTTGTGCCTGTTGCTATGGCTCAAAGGGGTTAAAATGTTTGTGTGATCTAGGGGTAAGAGGCCTTAATGGTTGGGTTACCTCCTGGGGTTGTTGTGTTTGTTGTACAAGGTTTGTATGTTATGTTTGTGTCATTTTAACTTCCTTAAGATCACCTAGGAGGTTGAATCTCATTATAGTAGCCTCTCATCACATATTTACCCCGGCTAGTCGGTTGCTTGGGTAGATGTGGGAAAAGGGTGTTACAAAGGGACATTATTCTATGAATTTCTCATTTATATGTATATGTTTCTTTTGAAAAGAAAGAGAAAAAAGAGAAAAAAATTAAAAGAACACTCTCCTGGAAAATTTCAACAGGAACTTTCAAAACAATTTAAAAATAAATAAGAGGAAAGGGATTTTGTAATCATGTAAATATGCCCTTTTATTTTTAAATAAAATTTTTTATATCATAATCTCAGTTAAGGTTTTAATTGTTCCATTCCTACACTCCAATTTCCCATCTGAAAATCCATTTTGTTCACATGTCTTCCAAGCATATGAGAATTTCCCTATTCTTGACTAGCACATTTGGATTGTAGTGATTTTAAAGTGAAATATGTTGTTGATAGTTTCCTATTTTTTACATTAATTTTTTTTTTTTCTAGACGTAAGTTCAACTCTCAAGGATAGGGTAGAGGTAGGAGCAGAAGAAATAAACCTTTAGGAATGTGGGACTCAGGTAGGAATAAAAGGATTCAATTCTTTGTTCACATAAATGTTGATTCTAATGAATTACACTAGCTGGCCACCTCTATTCATCTGAATTTGTGTTCTCCTAATATGTCTTTTATTCCCATTGTTTATCAAAACCACTCACCTCCACCTTTGAGACCACACCAACCAATTATTATTCATGAAATGCATGAGCTCGACCATGTAAAAGCGAGTAATAATGATGGTTTGAATCCTATTGAGAAATTGTTTGTACAAGTTAAAGTTGCCTCTAGAACTTCCCAAAAAATTCAATCCCTTGTTTCTATTCCTCAGTCAGACACACATGTTTCCTCATCACCCTTCGGAAGGCTTGGTTCTAATATGCATGCAAATAGGTATTTCATCTCCTACTACTGCTAGTCAAACCCATAATGCTCATAAGCTTATTGTTGTCCCATTCAATACTCCTATTGGATTTTATCCTTTATTTATTTCTTCCACCAGAACCTCACTTGAAAAGGTTTTTGTTCAATACACCAATCCAGAGCCAATGGCATACTTTATAGTTTCTGCCTCGAAAAATATTGAAGATCAACAATAGAGTAAAGTAGAGAACCCTTGTTTCTCAATGGAATAATTCTTAAGGGATTCAAAGAATAATTCAACCCCATTCACAAACAATTTTTGATATTTTATTTATGGATCTATGACAGGGGTATTTGATGGTTTAAATTTGATAATGATTTTGACAGGAATATTTTGGTTGTGAATGCAGTCATGATATTTTGGACTTTTTATTTTTGGAAGTTATAAGTTTTGACTTGAAAGGGACATTGGACATTTTCATACATAATTACTATGATGACCTCTTTACATTTTTTATGTGAAAATATTAATATTATGTTCAAAATTTTATGTGATTCATGCACCTATTTTATGTGTTATACTATCATGCATATGATAAATTATCGATTTTGAGGTCATTTTATTATGGATGTGGGTCCTCCTCTTGTCGAGTCATTGCATATTTTCAAGGAGTCCAAGATTTTGTCTTATATTCAATTAATTGAGTCTAAATGTATTAGTTTAATAAAAGAAAAAAATAAATTATGCAACTATTTAAAATCATGAGTATAAACTCAGGCTTTTATAGGAGGATAGGAGATCTCTTAGCTACATCACAAATTGTGATTCTTTTAAGTAGCAGCACCGACAAAGATTCATAATATTTCTTGTTGTTAGAGTGACATACTAGTCTTTGAACGTGTCCTTTTGATCTTGCTACATCAATATATGTTTTATTTAGTTTTTTTCTCTATTATCATTTGAGCACATGGTCTTCAAAATGAGGTCATTTGTTAAATAAGTTTACTTGTGCAGAAGTTTAATCTGCCAAGTTTGTGAACACCTTATCTAAACATTATTCTTTTATGGTATGAATGAAGAATATTTCACTATTTTTTCCATCTTTTCTCTTGATTATTATGTTTATGTATTTCTTTGTCCTGTTAATTGCAACTTGTATATTGTATACTACAATTTGTTTTTATGGTGTATGACCTTAAAAGGAAGAAATGATATTTCATTTGCATTTGACAATTATTGATTATCTATTTGTGAGTTTAGATTTATATGCTAATTGTTTAATTACTACTCTATTTTATTGCATACCCCTGTTGTTATTTTTCATTAGGCACATTTCAAAGTTTGCAAGTTTTTCTTCTTTATTTTTATTTATTTTTAGATACTTTGAAGTTGTATTATTGTGACTAGGCTTTAAATCGAGCTTTGTTCCCATGTTCCTGGCCTAGCCAACCTTGGATTCAAGGGTTGTGTGTGTGGATTTGTGATAAAAAATCATCAAAATAATTCTTGGTGACCATTATAAGGAACGATATCATAGTTCCCTAGTTTAATTAGTTATTTTGATTATATTTGGTCCGATCTTGCTGAGTTTTTCACTTTATATTTGATTACTGCACTTTTATTGGTGGTTGGATTTTGTTTGTTTGGCCTTTTAACTTGACTAATGACCAGAGTTCATCCTTTTAGATCGATTATGGATCAAGATAATATAGCTTTATCATTGTTGTCTACAACTAAAGCAAAAATATATAAAGAATTTAATTAAGGTCAATTATTTGTCACTTTTGTTATGTTATTTAGATATCTATATGAAATATTGTCACTTATTGAACAAGGCTATTGAATATGATTAAAATACATGACCCATTTAGCCTTGTTCCAATCCAATATCATTCATAATTTTAACAACGAGAACAACATTTCTAGCAATCTTTTCAATCTTTCCCTAAATGCTTCCCACACTCATGAAGAGATTGAAAGATCTCAGGAAGAAATTTCACGGCACATTGAGATCATTGATGAAAAAATGAGACAATGTATTCTAAGGATTAAACCTAATTTATCTGTTAACTGATATATGTACACTCCTTATCAATCTCAATCTTTTATTCATACCACAGAAACACCTCATCAATCAAGATCAACAATCCTATAAATTGAAACTCCACATCAATCATGTAGGTTGATGGGAAATTCACCATAATTTGATTTCTTGTTAGTTGTCAGAGGTAGAAAAAGGAACTTACAGTGCATAAAAACCACTCTTAAAATATAATTATTGGAATCTTACACTGCATTTATAAATCAAACTCTAGTATTTCATATTCATCTTATTAGAATGCTCATGCTCCCTTTGGGATGCTTTTCTAAGTAAATATCAACCTACCCAACACCCAAATAATCCTAAAAACATTAACAAGAAGTATGGGCCCTTAGAATTCAAGTAAAACTTAAATGTGACCCCTTGGCATGTGCCATCTCCTTTGTATTTTCCTTTAGCAACCACTTGCTTTCCTATGTTTAAAGACTACTTACCGAATTTCTCAAGGGATGGGACCCGTATTTTTGAAGAGCATCTCAGTGCTTTCTCAATTCTTCTAACAACATAAGGGCTATTATTGAATATGCTTGTATGAGGCTTCTTTTAAATACTATGGAAGGTAACTTTTCTTATGATTTTTATGGCTTGCCTCCCAAAACCTTTACTACTTGGGCTAAAATTTCCTATTGGTTCAAATACTCTTACAAAAAATAGAAAATTCTTGCATATTGGCTCAAGGAATACAAGAATATGACTTTTAAACCTAGTGAAACTATTAGGGCATTCAATTTGAGGTTCAAAAAGGTTTATAATAAAAATTAAGACACTATAAAACCACACAACCAGGAAACTTTGATTCATTACTACAACAATATCCATCTATCCTATAGGAACAAGCTTGAAGAGAATTTTTTTAATGACCTGGAAACAACATTGTAGACCTTCCTTGAATTAAAATATAAAAGCTCAAGAACTGATACACCTTTAAATGAATAAAAAACATCCTTAAAATGAATGCAAGCTTACAATTCATGCAATATATGAAAAATCGTATGATTTCTTTTGAACACAATATTGCTCCTATGCCATCTCAATCTGCTCTCCCATTTGTATTTCATCCTACCATTATCTCTTCTACTCCATGAAATTTTCTTTTAAATTACCCTTGGTCTAAATTCTGTGAGGACTATCATGATGAAAATACCTATGAAATAGTGAAGGCTAGTAGAGAAATAATTTTTGGTTAAAACATATGCCTTTTCGTCCCAAATCCACTGTAAACAGTCTTGATTAGATTGATGATGATGTCAAAATTGTAAATACTCGTTCTCACAATTATAATAAAAAAAATTCAAAGAAATACTATTAATCATAGTTTTCCTTCAAAGCGGTCTATTCCAAATTCTAAGTGTGGTAACCCTTCTAATTTGACTAATAATTTACCTAAGGCTATAAAAAGGTACAATATTTAAAGGATCTATCAAAACTTAAAGTCAATGCTACATTACTTGATATTTCTCAGACTCCTGAACATATTGTTATTCTAAACATTTTTCTTCAAACACAAATCAGAGCACCCACTTACTAAGTATCCATCACTAGAATGGAATATGACGATCAACCTTCCAAAAATCAATAAATTGAAATAGTTACTAATTATAGGAAGCACAATAACCCTCCTTTCTATATTTGAATGAATATATTTGATAAAATTTCTCATTGTTGTCTAATTGATGGAGCTTCTGGTCCCAATGTCATGTGCAAAATAATCATGGAAAAATTCAGACTATCATGGACCAATGAAAACCCTAGAAACCTGCTTGTATTCAAAAAATAGAGGCAGATCATTATTGGTGAAATCAAAGATGTTACATTGGTTTTGTGTTCTCATCCTGAAATGTGTACAACCTGTAACATCCAAGTAATGATATTTTTGTTGGAAAACATTTCATAATTCTTGGTAGGGATTGGAAAGAATTAATAGGTGGCTAGTATTCCATGGATGGTTCACATCTAATAATTCCTAGAGTTACTAAAAATATAATTATACACAGATAAGGGAGGATAGTGCCTTATATTGAAAATATGCCTCAACCCTTTGCCAAATATGTAGAGGAAAACTTAGTGATTTACTCCATCTTTAATGAAGAATAAGTTGGCTATCAAAATCTTGTGAATGAACCTTCTGACCTAGATTTTATTTGGCATACGTTCTTTAATGGGGCATCATCACATGAAGGTAATGGATTCATTGCTTTTTTCAAAATCATTATGGAAAATATCATTCTTTTCCCTTTCATTTAACTTTTTCATGCACTAATAACATAGAAATGTTTAAAGATATACTTATAGGGTTGGATAATTCCCTTTAGCTTGGAATCCAAAATATTTCTATTTTGGAAGATTATAAATTGATATTAAATCTATTCAAAATAATATATACCCCTTCTAACAAGTTGATGAGGCGTTACACTTCCCTTGCTTCAGATGTTATTCCAATATTAAAAACATTTAACGTTATGCACATCAATTGAAGTATGAACACTATGGTTGATGGTTTGGAAATGTATGTTGTGAGGCCTTAATATCTTGATATAAATAATAAGCCTAATTTGATTCTAGTAACACAGTACATACCTCATCTTGTAAACAACAAAGAATCCTTACAGATGTTTGATGATGACAAAGATCTTCTAATTTTTCTCACCAATGATATCAAGGAATCATTCTCGATAATCAACCTTGAGCAAAACAAGTATCATAAAGGTTTGGTCCCCTTGGAATACTTTTTCTCATCAAGTGATGCTACTAAAGCCCCTACCACAACCAAAACATCCTGAAAAAGATTAACAAAACCATGAAGGTAAATATTGGGATTTATAGTGATCCTAAAATACTATATGTATCTAAAACTTATTTTCAAGATGACATCTATAAATTCAATTACCTCTTTCATGATTTCTCAAATATTTTTTCTTGGGCATATAATTATTTAAGAGGTTTTGATCCTTCTATTCTCAGTCATGTTATACATATTAAAACAAATTGTTTACCTATCAGAAAAAGAAAAGACCTATAAATCCAACTTTAGATGAAAATATTAGAGCTAAGTTAGACAAAATTTTAGTTTCTCACATTATTTATCCCATTAAATATTCTAAGTTGGTAGTTAACTTAGTTTTAGTGAGAAATAAAATTGGCCAAATTCATTTATGTGTTGATTTCCGCTCTTTTAACAAGGCTAGTAGGAAAGATAATTCCCCCCTCCCAAATATGAAAATAATATTGCAACAAGTAATTGGTTTTAGCATTATGTCACTTCTTGATGGCTATTATAGGTACAATAAATTTTTTTTAAAGAGAAATGACAGACATAAAATAAATTTCACTACTAAATGGGGAACATTCGCTTTTAAACACATTTTTTTAATATATCTTCAAATTTTATTAATGCGAGTATTCTCAAAAGCATGCATAATGGGTAATCGTTGGAGGTGGAATTCAATTCTGCATCCCACGCATGCCTACACTTGTTTGATTAAACCTATAAGGAGATAAGCCAAAAGTACAATTAAAAAAAAAAAGAGTTTTCTTCTTTTCCCTCCAAAATTCATAGCTCTTATTTTATTATTTCAACGATTATTTTATTATTTTTCTTTAGGAGGCCACTTTTAGGCTAAAATTACCTCTAATGAGTTGAGCTGCAATCAACTTATTTTCATCTTTCCTTTCAAACTGAAAAAAATAAAGAATCTAATCTAGTTAATTTCTATCATGCACTTGTTTGGTCTCAATCTAGTCTCCTAAATTGAGCTCATTTAATTGTCAACCAGGGTTGGTAAACTGTTGAAGTGAAGTGTATTGTATGTACCTAGGTGTTTGTTTCTTAATGCGTTGTGTGTAGTGTTTTGTGATGTTTTTGGTCTTTTGTGATGATTTATGATGTTTTTGGTCTTTTGGTGGTTTTATGTTCACAAGAAAGATGACTAGAAAGCTAATGGAAAGGAGCTGGTGATTAAAAACAGAGTGAAGTCTAAATGAAAATGCAATACTAAAAACAGAATAAAATCTAAACTATGACTAAGCAAAAGCAAAGCTTGATAATGACTTTTAAGCAAATGATTCAAAACACAAACTAAACTTGTCAAATTCTTTCATCAAAGGCATTTGAGAGAGAGAGCTTGAGACATGGTCAACTAAGTATGCAAATTTTCCTAACTAAACAGTTTGAACAACTAATTTATAATGATGCAACATTTCATCCTTAATTAGAGATTTGTTGAAGTATGTTTAGAATAAAACATTGATATCATCATAAGATCTTCTATTCTAGGACTAGTTCATAACTCTATTCTGCAATTTAATTGAATGTCACAAAACCTTACCCAAGAGTTATTGATTTCTTTTCAAAGTAGTCTTTTGAGGGAGGGCTATGTTTATGAAATAATGAGGAAATTGCAGAGGTACTTCAGGCCTTAAAATGATATTATCTTCTGTTCATATGGTTATGAATCAATTATGGATTTTAGAACAAGAAGAGATTTGTGAATAATGAAGGTTGTTTTGTTAAATTTAACAACTGAAGTAATCTAGTATGCAGTGAATAACAACTGAATGTGGAGTGCAAATGCAATGAGTTGAGCTACAACCAAACCTAAAATGTCACTAGCCTAAAACAGTGTTAAACTACAAGTTATTATCAAACTTAAAGCAAAACAACTGAACATGAGTTAAGTGCAATTAAACTCCGGAGCATCCTAACTAAGCTATCATGCATTATTCTATGGAATTATACAGTCTGTTTGTCCATCATGATTGGTATTTTGGAAGAGTTCCTTCTTTTGGAAGAGTTTTTAGAACAATCCTGACTGTGTAATTGAGTGCAAATGCAAATGTAAAGACTGAAAGCAATGAACAACTAAGATATCATAGCCATCTCCTACCCATCATTATGATATTTTTGACAAGCGTTTAAGAGCAAGAACAACTATGGTACTTAGTGAAAACACACAACTAAAACGTTCAAGATCACAATCATGCTTAAGACAGTATAAAGATTTCTTGGAAAAGTTTCTTCTTGTGGAAGAGTGCTTATCATAATTATAACTGTGATGGTGAATAAAAGAGACTACAATTAAACCCTACAATACTATAGCCATTTCCCATTCATCATTATAATCTTTTGGAAGAGCTTCTTCTTTTGGAAGAGTTAGAATGATTATAACTATAGTAGCTAATTAAAACAACTACAAATTCAACTTAAAAAACGTAAAGGCGGCTAGAATACTTATCTAAATTACAAAAATAAATCCGTGCAAGAGGCAGGGGCCCTCTACCACCTGACGGAATTTAACTCCAAATCAAATCAACGCTTTCAAAACAACACTGTCTGCTTCATTAAAGATGAAATAACTTGAACAGAGCACTCTGCGTCTTCAGAAATGTAGCACAGAATCTAAGCAAAATCTAGAACAAAATCTAGCCTAGCTCTCGGTTTCCCAAGTGTTTATATAAAAAATGTAAATAACAAGACTTGCAACAATTTCAGGAACATTGTCTTTCCTTATCGGAATCACATTAGGACTCTTGAAGTGGTTGCGTAAAGAGGAAAAAGACATCTGGACTGAGACAGTCCTAATAGAAGTCTGTCTTCCTAAATGTGTTCCCACGTACCAAAACCATACCCAGAATTCGTTTCTTCCTCCATGATGAGCAACGAACCATGTAGACATGACGTGGATTATGCCCATATGCGGTTTTTCTTGAGAGGCCACCTGGAACATACCCAAACGTGAAGACAGCTACAGAATCGCCGGTTAGCTACGGAATGTCTGCATTCTGCAGCTAGTTCCGGTCAAAATGCATTACAATGACAAAAATCACAAAATTTATCAAGTCAGTCATGTTAATAATTCTAAAAGTAATTTCAACTAAATTCATTGATCAATTGGGTCTAGGATAGCAATGGACAAGGGAAAATGAGGTAAAGTAAGATGAAAGAAAGCACAATTTTGAGGCTCAACAGCACTTACAGGCCTCGATGAAAAAAGAACTAAATCTCTCAATAAAATTAAAAAGAGAAAAAACACTATAAAAAATTATCAAGATAAAAGGGCTAAGTATTGTGTTTTTGAAGTTGGACAAAAAGTATTTTTAATGGCATTAACTCATGCTGAAAAAGGAAAAAATTCAAAATTCGAAAGACTCTGGATAGGCCCATATGAAATCCCTAATAAATATGGTATCAAATATTACTTTCCAAGAGATGATGATAAAAATATATTATCTTATCTTACTAATGGTTCTTACCTTAAAAATTACTCAAATCCTCTTGAAGGATCTATCCAGCTATAAATCAGGCACTTCTAGTCATTATTCTTGTTTTTCGATTTATTTTATTATATTTCTTGTTTTAGTTTATTTTTCTTAAATTTTACATGTTGTTCCTTTATTAATGAATAAAATAAAGTAAGATATGTATTTTTTCTAGAAACTCAATATAAGAACAACAATTCTCGCTTGTTGAAACTTGCTCAAAGGTAAAAAACAAAGGTATTGTTGTTAAAAGTTTAACATAGTATTATCTTTAAGCATGTGTACATATATAGTGACTCATTTTTTCTCCAACAAGATAGATATATCTACATATACCTCCCCTTGCTCTAGAAAAATGTTTCCCTACAGACTATGTCATAGGAGTAACAATTTTTAAACAAGCTTCAAAGGGAATGGGATTATCTTACCTGCTTTGCTATTCTCTGAAACCATAGATGTTGAGTTCATGTTGAGTTTAATATATATATATATATATATATATAACCTTATGGAGTCACCAAAATTTGATACCTATTTTTTAACTTCTAATTTTGTAATATGATACAAAAATTCCTCACCTTCGTCATGCTCGATCACACCTCAATTGGCCACTAGTAACATTATCTTATGAATTTTCTTTAATTTTCATGACCAGAAGGAGAGGACCGCAAAGGTTTTATTTTATATATACATTGAATCCATTGCCTCAAGAAAAAACAAATGCATATTCTTTTAATTGAATTCATCTTCATGTCTAAAATGTTAATTTTATTACATGAGGATATTTGATTGGTCACATTATTGTACCTACAATGGAAACATAGTCGTCAGCTCATTTCATTTCAGAAGGCATATGATTTCAAGTAGTTTATGAATGGAATTATCTTACACATCATGACACTATTTGTTTGCATTACACAAGTTAGAGAAAGTGGAAATTAGGAAAAAATTATAACAGAATTTTTGCAAACTTTGGCATACAATTGATATACATAATTAAAGAAACTTGTTGACATAGAATATTAGTCAATTATATGTTGTCATATGGTAAAATTGGGTCAATATGTTCTTAGGAAATTATCATCATATGCATTTCCACTATGATATTACATGGTTTGAGTGAAAGTTTCTTATTTTAATGATGTTTTGGAAAACATTCATTTTAAAATGGCTACAACCCTATATGATGTGTCTTACATTGGTATATTATTAAATTTTATTGGGGTAATTGATTGTGAAGTTTGAATTGAGTTATATTTATTTGTTGTATAGTTATAAGTTGATATTTCGAACATTCTTGTGTTCCTGGCCATTTATTGCATGGCCTTGAGAATAACAAGCCTTCCCTATGACATTAATGCTCATTTATAATCTTATCAATGGTGAATACACTTCATAGATTTGATCCATGGATCAAAGGGATCAAGGGTTTTGGTTTTACTTCGTGCCTTGGGAAATTCATTGTCATTTGGGAATTTTGATAGTTTGATGAAAATATATCAACTGGAAACTATGATTGTTAAAGAGTTCTTTCTCAAAGAGAATTTAGGTAAATCCTATGGTTAATTATGTAATTATCTGTGTTTTTTCATTAATTAGTTTCCTCCTTTATGATATACTCATTCCAATACTCATGTAACCTTATCAGTTGTTATTCCAAGTTTCTCTTATCATATTAATTCTTCAAAAACCCAAGAGAGGATTCCTCCTACCCCTGCTCTTTCAATTTTTTATAAACCTTTCATTCCCTTCGGAATTTCTCTCATATTTTGGTAAAAAAAAACAAATGATTAAACCATTTATTTCAATTCAAGTCATGAAATTATTTTTTAAAATGCTTCATTGCAAAAGCATTTTACTTTGACAAAGGGTGATAAGGACACCATGTTGTTGGGGTCATTCCCAAATTTGTTAAATGAAAGGGAATTGCATGGCCATTAAAAGACAAATTTCTTGTATACGTTTGTGCCTTATATCATAGGGAGCTTTCCACCTTCATTTTTTAGTCCTCCTTACAGGCAAAGTACGAAATTGTTTTATTTTAAAAAGGAAAAATGTTGCATGTCATTCACTATGTTTTGCAGAATTTATACCTCTCAATGTATAAAGGGTTTTGTAATGACCCTATCCTTTTAACTATTGAAGCAATATATATATATGTGTGTGTGTGTGTGTGTGTGTGTGTGTGTGTGTGTGTATATATATATGTCTATATGTATATGTATATGTATATGTATATGTATATATGTGTATATGTATGTATATATATATATATATATATATATATATATATATATATATATATATATATATATATATATATATATATATATATATTTCTCTGACTAGGTCTACCCCATTCTAATATACCTTGTATTAAGACTATATTGTGTTTATTATAGTTGAAAATGCAAAGCCTACATGTAAATTACTCTACTCTATTCCACCACTCCAACTTTGACCATGTGATTTTTCTTCCAATCGAATTTATTAGCCCTCCAATTATGGGAGAACATATTAAACTCTTAGACCGTATTAAACCTTAACCTAGTTTAGAAAATCAAGTAAAAAAGTGACAATCTCTTACAAATTTTTCATTTATATATATGCATCGTTCTTTCGAAAAGAAAGAGAAGAAACATAAAAAAATTAAAAGAACCCTCTGCTGCAAAATTAGACCAAGAATTTTCAAAAAAAAAAATAATGAAGAAAGAGGAAAGGGATTTTGTCATCATGTAAAATATGCCATTTTTTTAAGAAAAAATTTTATATCAAAATCTTTGTTAGGGTTTGAGTTGTTCCCCTCCTGCACTGTAATTTCCAATTTGAAATTCCATGTTGTCCAACTGTCTCCCGAGCATATGAGAAATGAATTATTCTTGGCTAGCACAGTTGGATTGTAGTGATTTTTAAGTGAAATGGGTTGTTTGTGATTTATTTTTTTTGTGTTTTGTATACATTGACTCAATTACTTTTTAGACATGAGTTCAACTCTTGAGGATAGGGAAGAGGCAGTGGAAGAAGAAATAAACATCTATGATGGTGGCACTCAGGTAGGAATATAAATATTTAATTCTCTATTCACTTCAATGTTTATTCTAATGAATTCCAACAGATAGCCACCACTTAACATATAAATTTGTGGTCTCTAAATATGTCTTACATTTTCCTTTTTCATCAAAATAGATTTCCTCCACCTTTGAAACCAAACCAAAGTATCAAAGAAATGTTTAAGATCCACCCTGACCATGTATCAATGAATAAAAATGATTGTTGGAATCCTATTGAGAATTTTTGTGGAGAAGTTGAAGATGCTTGGGGAACTTCCCCAAAATTTCATTTCCTATTTCTAGTCCTTAGTCAAACACACATGCTTCCTCATCGCCTTATGGAATGCCTAGTTCCAATTTGCATGCAAAATATATTTCATTTCCTATTGATACCAATCAAACCCATAATGTTCAAAAGCTTGTTGTTGTCCCACTCGCTTCTCCTCTTCAATTTCATCCGTTATCTATTTCTTCCACCAAAAATTTACCTTAGAAGGTTGTTGTTCAAGACACTAATCCAAAACCAATGCTAGATCTTATAGTTTATCCCTTGAAAAATATTGAACACCAACAAGAGAGTAAAGTAGAGAAACCTTGTTTCTCAATGGAAATTTTTTTAAAGGACTCAAAGGATAATTCAACCCCCTTTCCATAAAAGTTTGATATTTTTTTATGGATCTGTGACAACAATATTTGATGTTTTAAATTTGACACTACTTTTGAAAGAAATATTTTCATGGTGGAGGCAGTGATGATATTTTTGACCTTTTATTTTGGGAAGTTTCATGTCCATAAGTTTTTACTTGAAAAGAACATTGAACATTTTCATACATAAGTATTATGATGACCTCACTATAATTTTTATGTGCAAATATTAATATTATAGTAAAAATTTTACATGATGCATGGACATATTTTATGTGTTATACTGTCATGCATATGATATATTATGTATTTTGATATCAGTGTAATATGGATGTGGATCCTCACATTTTCAAGTTATTTCCTACTTTTAAGTAGCCCATCCTTTTTTATTACCTTTAATTAATTGAGCATAACTATATTTGTTTAAAAACATTTATATGCAATTGTTTTCAATCATAATTATAAACTCATCCTCCTAAAGGAGGACAAGAGATCTCTCAACTACATCACAATTTAGGCTTCTTTTAAGTAGTAGCATCGACGAAGGTTCATAATATTTCTTGCTTTCAGAGTGGCATAATAGTCTTTGAACATGTCCATCTGATATTTTTGTAGTGAGATATGTTTTATTTAGTTGTTCTGCTTGTTATAACTTAATCACGTGATCTTGAAAATGAGGTAATTTGTTAAATAATTTTCCTTGTGAAAATTTTGAATTTTCCAAGTTTGTGAACACCTTATCTGAACATTATTCCTTCACGATATCAATGAAGAATATTTGAATGTTTATGCCATATTGTGTCTTCTTTATTATCTATGTATTTTTGTTTCGCTTGTTAATTACAATATATATATTATATACTAAAGTTTTTTTTTAAGTGTATGACCTTAAAAGGAAGCAGTAATATTTAATTTGCATCTAATAATTATTGATTATTTATTCATGAAATTTTTTTTATATGCTAATTATTTAATTATTGATCTATTTAATGATATATCCCTATTTCAATTTTGTAAAATTTGTAACTTTTTATTGTATTTTTTTATTTGTTTTAGATAATTTGAAGTTGTATTATATCATCCAAGATTTAAAATATGCTTTGTTCCAATGTCCCTGGCCTATCCAACCTTGGATTTGAGGGTTGTGTGTATTTATTTGTGATAAAAAATAATGAACATGATGGACATCACCCACTAAATTGTAGCTAGAGGTGAAAACCATTGATAGTGGAAAATAGGAGTACCAATATCCACAATAAGAAGTGCCATCCACCATAAAATAAGAGGAACATCTAGATACCCCATTGTATGAACCTAAAGAAGGGCATCCTGAATCCAAACAATGGGATTATAGATAAGAGGAAATAGCACCAAGAGGTGAAAGGAGACCTATCAATGGTAAAAAAACATGGTGCAAGAAATAATAGACAGGCTATAAAGCTAACGACTATAGAAACACCTTTGCTATCAAAGGAGGACTTAGAAAGACTTACCAAAGGGAACATCCACTCTAATCAAAATCATTCAAAAGGTAGTGCAATAACAAAAAGAGTTGTAGGATTGGATGTGATGCAGGGGCATTAGACACTAGCCAGCAATGTGAGAGAATTGTCCACATGTTGTTGCTAGAAGAGTTCGAAATTATTCAAGAAATGTTCCAGCAAGGTGCCAATACCTTAGTTGTATGTTGCACTTAGAGCAGTGAGGGTTAGTTTAGTAACTGTAAAAGTCGAATACTTTGATTCGTGTCTATTTGTTCAGTTTCTGTAGACAGAATTATAGTATTACTATGTAATTAGTATTTTATGTTAAAAATAAAACCAATCCTCAATGAGGAGCCGAACAGTCATGTAATAATCTATAAAATTTAACCCCTGATATAGAGTGAGGGGGGGATTTGGTAGTGAAATATTGAATCGAGAAGCGTTGTTCTCTGTTGAATAAAATTTAGGCTCATTGTCTATCTGTGTGTGTTATTGGAATTTTCTCGAATGACTCATTCTTTCAAATTGAGAACTATGTGTATAATTTGAATAAGAATCAATGTTGTGTTAAATCTCCTTGTTTCTCTCTGTCTATATTTGAGCTCATATTCTTGGTGAATGAATTATCCTATATAGAAGTTTGTAAAAGAGTCGATTTTGTTCATTGAGCGTGGCGGAAGCATTCTCTGTTTATATTAAAGGGATATTAAAACCCTGTCTACTGGAGTGAATGGCATTGTTTTGTTGCTGGTGGAATGATATTGTTGAGGCTAACCCACAATGTTAACGCAGGGAGATGAATTGAAGAAATACATTAAATTACTGTGAAATTTTGAGTTGAACATTGTTCAATTACCAGATTACCGGGGAGTGGTTTTGGAGGAGAAACCAGCAGTATCGAGCAGCATTTGAGCTCAAGGAATTTTTTGCCTTTATCAACGCGATCCAAAAATTTTGCGGCATGTCATTCCTTAAATACCACCCATATAGCGCTTTTTTTTAGCGTTAACATTTCGCCCTTGAAAAAACGCAATTTAGACGAGACCCATTCGATCTACCAAGCAACGGATCCAAGGGTAATCGCGCGGCAAGTTGTGTTGAGCCTCAAAATTGTACTTCCTTTCATCTTAATTTACCTCATTTTCCTTTGACCATTGATATCCTAGACCCAATTGATCAATGAATTTAGTTAAAATTACTTTTAGAATGATTTACATAACTGACTTGCTAAATTCTGTGATTTTTTCCATTGTAAAGCATTTTGACCGGAACTAGCTGCAGAATGCAGACATTCTGTAGCTAACCGGCAATTCTGCAGTTGTCTTCACGTTTGGGTATGTTCCAGATGGCCTCTCAAGAAAAACCGCATATGGGCATAATCCACGTCATGTCTACATTGTTCGTTGCTCACCATGAAGGAAGAAACAGATTCTGGATATGGTTTTGATACGTGGGAACACATTTAGGAAGAAACGAGACTTCTATTAGGACGCTCAGTCCGGAATGTCCTTTTCATTTTTCTGCATTTCACTTCAATTCTAATGTGATTTCGATAAGAAGCAATGCTCTGGAATTGTTGCCAAGTCTTGTTATATATATTTGTTATATAAACACTTGGGAAACCGAGAGCTAGGCTAGATTTTGTTCTAGATTTTGCTTAGATTCTGTGCTACATTTCTGAAGACGCAGAGTGCTCTGTTCAAGTTATTTCACTTTTAATGAAGCATACAGTGTTGTTTTGAAAGCGTTGATTTGATTTGGAGTTAGATTCCGTCAGGTGGTAGAGGGCCCCTGCCTCTTGCACGGATTTATTTGCGTAATTTAGATAAGTATTCTAGCTACCTTTACGTTTTTGAAGTTGAGTTCGTAGTTGCTTTCATTAGCTACTGTAGTTATACTCATTCTAAAAACTCTTCCAAAAGAAGAAGCTCTTCCAAAAGATTATAATGATGAATGGGAATTGGCTACAGTATTGTAGGATTTTATTGTAATCTCTTTTATTCACCATCACAGTTATACTTATGCTAAGCACTCTTCCACAAGAAGAAACTCTTCCAAGAAATCTTTATACTATCTTAAGCATGATTGTGATCTTGAATGCTTTAGTTGTGTGTTTTCACTAAGTACCATAGTTGTTCTTGCTCTTAAACGCTTGTCCAAAATATCATAATGATGAGTGGGAAATGGCTATGATATCTTAGTTTTTCATTGCTTTCAGTCTTTACGTTTGCATAGCATGGTTAGGATACTTCGGAGTTTAATTGCACTTAACTCATGTTCAGTTGTTTTGTTTTAAGTTTGATAATGACTTGTAGTTTAACACTGTTTTAGATTAGTGACATTTTAAGTTCAGTTTTAGTTCAACTCATTGCATTTGCACTTCACATTCAGACTGTCATTCACTGCACATTAGATTACTTCAGTTGTTAAACTTAACAAAACAACCTTCATTATTCACAAACCTCTTCTTGTTCTAAAATCCATAATTGATTCATAAACATATGAACAGAAGACAACATCATTTTAAGGCCTGAAGTACCTCTGCAATTTCCTTATCATTTCATAAACAGAGCCCTCCCTCAAAAGACTACTTTGAAAAGAAATCAATAACTCTTGAGTAAGGTTTTGTGACATTCAATTAAATTGCAGAATACAGTTAGGAATTAGCTTTAGAGTAGAAGATCTTATGATGGTATCAATGTTTTACTCCAAACATACTTCAACAAATCTCTAATCAAGGACAAAATGTTGCATCATTATAAGTTAGTTGTTTAAACTGTTTAGTTAGGAAGATTTGCATGCTTAGTTGACCATGTCTCAAGCTCTCTCAAATGCCTTTGATGAAAGAATTTGACAAGTTTAGTTTGTGTTTTGAATCATTTGTTTAAAATTCATTATCAAGTTTTATTTCTGCTTATTCATAGTTTAGATTTGATTCTGCTTTAGTGTTTGTAATTGCATTTGACATTTGTCATCAACCAATTAGGCTTCACTCTGTTTTTATTCATTAGTTCCTTTCCATTAGCTTTCTAGTAATTTTTCCTTGTGAACATAAAACTACCAAAAGACCAAAAACATCAGAAATCATCACAAAAGACCAAAAACATCATAAAATACTACACACAACGCATTAAGAAACAAACACCTAGGTACATACAATACACTTCACTTCAGCAGTTTACCAACCCTGGTTGACAATTAAATGAGCTCAATTTAGGAGACTAGATTGAGACCAAACATTTTGGCGCCGTTGCCGGGGAAGTGAAAACTAGGTAACCTTTGTTTCTTAGCATCCAAAACAATTTTATGCGTAGGGAGAGAGATTCAAGGGGAAGATTTATAAGCAGCAGAGGCAGAAGTTTGATTTCTAGAACACCACTTGTTTCATCTAGATCCAGAGCTAGTACACCTTCAACTCCAACCCATCTTCCATCCTTTACTGATCCTGGACTTCTAGAAGATCTAAGGTCACCTATTCCATTAGAGAAACCTTCCACTTCATCCACTGAACCTGCCATAGAAGAAGATCTAAAGACTCCTAGTAGGGATACAAACCTTTCCACTTCCACAGGGGATTTAACCATGGCAGAAGAAGGGGGAGGAGGAGTTTTTAATGGAGAAAACACACTATTTGGAAATAGAGGTAGAGGTGGAGGAGAAGGAGGTAGAGGAGAAGGAGGTAGAGGTGCAAATGGGGGAAGAGGTAGAATAAGGAAGCTCTTTTGGGTTCCCTATACTTGATGAAGAAACCAATACAACCATGAAAATGTTCACCCTATTTGTCCTTCCAAATTTCTATGGACTCAAAACTGAAGATCTGAAACCTTCTTATTCGGGTTGAAATTCTTTAGAACTTATGAATACTTACAGATGCTCAAAAATTGAAATTATTTCCTTCAACTTTGAAGGGAGCAGCATTGAAGTGGTTTATGAGTCTAATCAGCAGTTCTATTAGAACATGGGAAGACATGAAACAAGCATTTCTAGAGAGATATTTGGATTATTGTATGCCGATTAATCATAAGGAGGAAGTGCTCAAGATGTTACAAAAAGAAGATGAAAATTTGGAAGATTTGTTGGAGAGATTTAATTACAATATCAAAAGAGCAAAAATGGAAAACCTAGATCAAGACACCTTAAAAGCTCTTTTGTTGAAAACAATTAGGGATGAATGGTGTGATATCCTTAACATGATGGGAAAAGGGGATATATCACAACTCACATTACCTGAAATATCTGAGTTATGTATCAACCTTTGAAGAGGGAAATCTAAAACTATCAAAGGTCCAAGAGATCCTTCTCTTGCAAGGGCAAGTAAGTCTGCTTCTGGGACAGTAAGTAGATCAGAAATAGGTCACATGCTTGATGATTTTAAATCTGACATATTAGGGAGTCTTAGTGAACAAATAGACACCCTCAAGATACAAAACAAGCAAAAGGCTGAATCTGATGCCTTGGCAATCTTTTGTCCCAAATGTAGGAAGAAACATGCCTTGAGAGAATGTCCTCTAGATGTAAAAGTTGTAGAAACCTGTGCTATTTGTTCTGAGAAACATGAGACCAAGAGTTGTCCTTCTCTTCCTGGTCTCAAGGCTGTTTTTCAGGAAGAAACTCCTACAGACTCCACAGAATCTCTTAACTTTGTATCTAGAAGACCTTGGCAGGGATCTCAGACACCAGGATTCCATGATCAAATGTATAATCAACCTCCACCTTGGAATTCTTGGCAGCAACCTTGGCCCCAATTTCAAAATCAATCTCAATCTTGGGCACAAGGTACACAAAGTCCCTATGGAAGATACTCTCCATACTATCGGTATCCACCATCCTATCCACCATATCCACATTTTTATCCTCAAAATCCTCAACAAAATTTTCCTCAAAATCTTCAACAAAATTTTCAACAAAATCCTCAACAACATCATCAAAACCAACCACATCAAAATCAACCACTTTCATTACCATTCCCTCAAAAATCAAATCAATTGCCTGCTCAACCCATACCAAACCCCAATAATAATAACCCTCAGAATACATACATGATAGAAGGCCAAAAATTTCCAACTTATTTAATTACTCCTTTAGACCTTAGTGATGTTCAACTGAGGTCTGGAAGAATACTTGAAAAGAGGAAACCTTCTGTGATCATACAAGAACAAGATAATTCTGAGGAAGACTCCCTATGGGTGAATAAAAGTCTTGAGGAAGACACATCCTTTCAAGACCCAAAAACTAAAAAACTAAAACAAAAAGATTCAATAAATCCAACTCCTGTATTAGAGCAACCATCTACATCTACTTCTATACCTCCTTTTCTGGAAAGATTACAAATTGATAGAGGTGTAGAAAAACAAATCATGGTGCCTAATTATGATTTCTGAGATGAGCTGAGAAATGTTTGCATTAAAATTCCATTATTACAAGCCATCAAAGAAATCCCAATTTTAGCCAAAACAATAAAGGAGTTGAGTATGAAGACAACAAGAAAAAGAATAAGAGAAACAAAGAAAATTCAACTGGTAGGACAAATAGCAGACATTATGATGGGCAAGATTGTTATTCCAAAGTATCTTGACCCAGGAAATCCAGTTGTCAAAATTCACATCAATGGAATTGAAATTCAAAACACACTCATTGACTTAGGAGCAGCAATAAATATCATGAGTAAACAAATCATGGACAAACTGAAACTTCCTAATCTTCTCTTTACACCCACACTATTACAATTAGCAGATAGATCTGTGATCAGACCAGATGGGGTAATAGAAGACATTCCAGTGTCCCTAGATTCTTGGGAATACCCTGTGGATTTCATGATCCTAACTCCCAATAATAATCTAGGAGGCCATCTTGTTATATTAGGAAGACCTTGGTTGGCTACAGCTGATGCTTTTATTAGTTGTAGGTCCGGTGATATGTATATTTCTGATGGTAGTTCAACAAAGAAATTCACTTTATATCCTCCGGCTAGGACAATTACAGATCTAGATGACACTCAATGGATAGAGGATGAAGAAGATTTACAACCACTCTTCACAATTTCAGAAATTAGTGAAGATAATCAAATTCTGAATACTCTAGAAAACTTTGAATCCTCTCCAGAACACAAATATGAATCATTTCAGGAGGGATCCAATATTGAATTTTTGTCATCTAGGAAGATGTCTCTTCATTCAATGGATAAATTTGGCAGCTCTACAAGTGAGATTTTTCCAGGCAAAACTTTGAACATAAACAAGAACCTAGAAAAATCTCAACAAAAAGAGTTAATCAAAGTATTACAGAGACATTCTTCTGCATATGCATGGGAATACACTAACATGAAAGGGATAAGCCCCAAGACTTTTACTCATCACATCTATATAGAGGCAAATTGCAAACCAATCAGACAGCCTCAAAGACGGATGAATCCAAATCTTAGGGAAATTGTTAAAGAAGAATTGCAAAAATTGTTAAATGTTAATTTTATCTATCCTATTTCAGATAGTCAGTGGGTTTCTCCTTTGGTAATTGTGCCAAAGAAAAATGGAAAATGGAGGGTTTGTGTTGACTACCGAGAACTAAATAAAGCTACTCTTAAAGACCATTTTCCCTTACCTTTCATAGATCAAGTATTAGATACATTAGCTAGAAAAAAGTACTTCTCATTCCTAGATGGGTTTAGTGGTTACAATCAAATCCAAGTAGCACTTGAAGACCAAGATAAAATCACATTCACCTGTCCTTGGGGTACCTATGCTTACCAAGTATTGCCATTTGGATTATGCAATGCACCTGCAACATTCCAAAGGGCAGTATTAGGAATTTTTTAAGATCTAATACATGACTGTGTAGAGGTGTACATGGATGATTTCACATTTTACGGGAACACATTTGAAGAGGCTTTAGAAAACTTGGAAAAAGTCTTAAAAAGATGTCAAGAAGCAAACATTTCACTTAGTCATGAAAAATGTTTTATGATGTTTACTGAAGGTATTGTTTTAGGACACCATATTTCAGGGGATGGAATTAGAGTTGATGAGTCAAAAGTTGAAGTCATTTCTAACCTATCCATTCCAAGTTGTCAAAGAGATGTTAGAAGTTTTCTAGGAATTACAGGGTATTATCGAAGATTTATAGAAAACTTTACCAAGATAGCATCTCCACTCTTCAAATTACTCACTAAAGATTGTGAATTCAAGTGGACTTCTGATTGCCAGTTAGCTTTTGAAACCCTGAAAACCAAAATTTCTGAAGCACCTATATTAAGGGGACCTAACTGGAAGTTACCTTTTCATATCTCAATAGATGCTTCCGATACAGCTCTAAGAGCAGTATTGGGACAAAAAGATTTAATTCCCTATGCCATCTATTATATCAATAAAAATTTGACTCCTGCAGAGTTAAACTATACTATAACTGAAAAAGAGTTTTTAGCTGTTGTTCATGCCATAAACAAATTTAGACACTATATAACAGGCTATGAAACTTTTGTTCACACTGATCATTCTGCAATTAGATACTTAATGAACAAATCAATCACTAATGGCAGAGTTATAAGATGGTTATTTCTCTTACAAGAATTCAACATTACCATTCTAGATAGGTCTGGAAAACAAAACACAGTAGCTGATTTCCTATCTAGACTCCAAAATATCAAAGATGACACTCCAGTTGAAGATCAATTTCCTGATGAATATCTTTTTGCAATCTCTACTCAAACTCTATGGTTTGCTGATATTGCTAATTATTTAGTTTCAGGAAAATTTCCTTCAATTATGAATGCAAGGGATAAAAGAAAAATCATTTGTGATAGTGCAAAATATTCATGGGTTGCTAATGATTTGTACAAGACAGGTCTAGATTTGATCATTAGAAGGTGTGTTCATGAAGATAAGATGCCTGAGATTCTCAAGGCATGTCATGATGAACCTTGTGGCGGACACTTTTCAGATAAGAGGATAGCCTATAAGATCCTTAATTTAGGATATTATTGGCCATCCTTGTTTAAAGATGTTAAAGAGTATGTCAAAAGGTGTGATAGTTGCCAAAGGGTAGGGAAACCTTCTCCTTCAGGTGAGATGCCATTACAACCTCAGGTACATATTGAACCTTTTGAAAAATGGGCTTTGGATTTTGTAGGACCTATTAGTCCTCCATCAAGACAAAAGAGATATATATTAGTTTGCACTGATTATGTTACTAAATGGGTAGAAGCCAAGCCATTACTTGTTGCTAATGAAGCATCCATAGTTACTTTTCTTTTTGAGGATATTTTTACTCGTTTTGGTGTCCCAAGGGAAATTGTTACAGATCAAGGAGCTCAATTTACATCAAGGCTAGTGGAGAAAATGATGGAGAAGTACAAAATTAGACATAGAAAATCTACTCCTTATCATCCACAAGAAAATGGTCAAGTGGAATCTACTAATAAGGTCATTGAAGGAATCCTAACAAAGACTATTCATTTACATAGAAGAGATTGGGTAGATAGGCTTCCTGAAGCCTTGTGGGCCTATAGAACTACATGGAGAAACACAACAAGCCATACTCCTTATGAACTTGTTTATGGAAAGCAAGTTTTGTTTCCCATAGAGTTCCAGATTCAAACTTTCAAAATGGCAGTTCAGCTAGGACTTGATTTAACGGAGGCACAAAAGCATAGATTGGAGCAGATTAATGAAATGGATGAGATCAGACAAGATGCAGTTCAGAAAACAAGTCTAGTCCAACAACAAAGGACTAGATGGCATGACAAGTATATCAAAGAGAAGAAATTCAAAGAAGGTGACTGGGCTCTCTTGTTTGATTCAAAATTCAAGGATTTTCAAGGGAAATTTCAGACACATTGGCTTGGGCCATATGAAATTGTTGAAAATTTTGATAATGGGGCAGTAAAAATCAGAACTATAGATGAAGAAGAGGTCACTTTTCTTGTGAATGGTCATAGATTGAAGTTGTATTACAAACCACTCTCAAGAGAGGAATTTGTCAAGAAGTTCCAAGAAAGTAGTGATGTAAAGTTAATGAAGAAGAATTCTTCTTCTTCATCAACTTGATTAAATTTTCTGAAGTATTTCTCTTTGAAAAAAATAATAAAATAATAAAATAATAAAAAATAAAATAAAAGGTATAAACATGAAAACCAATCATAGATTGGCATGTTTATACAGAAAAGATAGGGTGAAAATCAGAGTCTCTCTGACACTCTAACTTTTCGCATTTTATTTTTGCAAGCAGCTGTTACAAAATCATAAGTTCAGATCCATAGTGCTTATGATCCATCTCATTTCATTTCACTTCATTCACTTATCCATACATATTCCATTTCATTCATTCATGCTCTACTTCATTCCATATTTCATTCATCCCATTCCATACTCCATCCATCTAATTTTCATGTCAAAATTTAAAGTTTGATGTCTTGCTGTAAATGAATAAAACATGTCATGGATTGCAGGGCAGTTCTTATGTTCTTCCACTCCATTTCATAAACTGAATCCATTTCATTTCATCAACCACTTCATCCATATCATAACACATCATCAATCTCCATTCATATCATATAACATTTCACCTATATCCAAAAACACTCCATTCCATGATTAAAATACTCTACAGGTACATTCTGCAGCTCAACAGACATTCTGCAGTTGATCAGCCTTTCTGCAGCCAGACAGTCATTCTGCAGCTACAAATCCTGAAGGCACCAACCAGAAGACATTAGAATTGCAATAAAATGATCCAGAATATCCATGAATAAGAAGCATCAAGAAGAATTATGAAGACTCTTTCAAAGGAGAACAAAGAAGACAAAGACTACAAAAATCAAATGAAAAGCAGAGGTAACAAGTTTAGATTATAATGGCATTTCATAAATTTTAGCATAGTTTTAGTTATGAATTGTTCGAAAATGTTGTTTTAATTATTTTTATTGATCATGACCAATAAAACCTCCACAAACTTTGGATTAAATCTCTCATTTCAAATTTCATGCCCAACATCATTTAAGCGGTTCAAATGGTCGAAGTGTTTGAATTATTCACGTCACCCAACAAAATCATTCAATGATGATTTTCTTTTCCGTTGTAAAAATCTCCGTCGTCTTTTCAATCATTAATTCGCTTCCTCCACCTCACTCCATTACCTCATTTCGTAACTATCTCCATCACTTCATTATGTAGCCGGCACTTCATTCCACAAGCAGAGATATCCTTACCACCAAGAGCAGAGAAAAAGGGTAAACGCAAAGGTATATCAGCGTGAGAATTTTAAGCCATTTGTTACCGTGGGAAGACAAAGTATCACTGTGGGCAGAGATTAAGCATTATCACTGTAAACGCAGAGGTATAGCAGTGAAGATTTTGAAGCCATTTGTTACCAAGAGACAGAGGTATAGCAGCGTGTGAATTTGAAGTCATTTACCACCAAGAGACAGAGGTATAGCAGTGTGAGAATTTGAAGCCATTTTTCACTGTCAACCAGAGGCATATCAATCCAAAGTTTCATTGTCAATTAGAGGCATATCAGCTCGAAGTTTTGAAACTATTTTCATTGTCAACCAGAGGCATATTAGTCCAAAGTTTGAAGCTGTTGTCACTATCAATCAGAGGTATATCATTCCGAAGCTTGAAGCCATTTCCATTAAGAACTTGAAGCCATTTCAATTCGAAGGTGAAAGTTATTGTTTTTGTGGGTAGAAGAGTGTTAATCTGAACATTGAAGAAGCAATTATGGGTTTCATAGTAAGAACTGAACCAGTGGGTTCAAAATACCTAGAAGGCTATTCTCAATGTAAAGAAATGTTGCAACAGATAGGATGGCTTCAATTTTTGGAGAAATTTAATGGCTTCCACAAAGAAGTCACTAAAACATTTGCAAGATCATTTAAAGGAACTGAAGTTGAAGTGGGAGATGTCAAATTCACTGTCACTTAAATTTTCATTGCAGAAGCTACAGTGTTGCTTAGAAATGGAGAGAGATGGTTCAAAAACAGAGAATTCCACAATGAATCCTGGAAGCAAATTCTAAAATCACCAGGTATGGATGTCACTGTATTTAAGAAAGGAATTCCAAGTTCTGCATTGAAATATAAATGGAGAAACATACTACTTCTTCTGCAAAAATTTATTACATGTGAGGGTAGATATGGCACATTTTATGTCTACCACATTAGACTGATAATGCATTTTCTGGGGGAAGACTTAAACCTACCTTACTTCTTGCTTCAAAGTTTGAAAAAGATGGCTTCCTGTGTTCAAAGAAGGGTTCAATTTTTAGAGACAACTCTATATATCATGGTTTGGTTAAAATTTTGATTGAACATCATTTAGCCAAAACAAATGATACATGGGACAATTTCTTGATAAGAAATAATTTTGAAGAGCCAAAATAACCCTCACCGGAACCACAGCCTACAAGGAGAAGTAGAAAATGGAGAACCTCAAAAGTTGAAATTGACAAAACAGTCCAAGAAAGTAGTGAGGAAATCATCTCAGAGAAGTTGACTCAAATCAAGAGACAACTTAAGAAAGAAAAGGTAATGAGGAAATCTGCCATGGAGAAAGGAGAGGGATCTTCTCAGCCTAATAGAAGCCATAGATTAAAGGGAAAACTAAGAAAAACTCAAATCAAACAAACAGGGGTGATTACTATAGAAGATGAGGAAACATCCATTGAAGAAGATGTTGAAGAGGAATTTAATGAAGGAACCCCTGAAATTGACCCTGCTCAACAAGAAATTTATGACTATGTGGAAACTTTGGAAAGAAGAGCTTCAGAAAGCAGAGAGAGAACCCCTAGTCCTCCACTATCTGAAATAGATTTACTAAGAAGGGATAGGTATGAGTTGGAAATACTTAATAGACACATCAAAAATGAGAATGAAATTCTCAAGGATCAAGTCAAGCTCAAAACTGATATGAACTCAACCTTATCCCTACATATAGACAAAGTGGAAAAAGCTAATGACAGGTTGAAGAAGAGGAACAAGAAGCTAATCAGGGCACTTACCAACCTAAGGTTCAAACTTGTCATCAGAAAACCCAGAAGATCTTTAGCTTCCAGGCAAAGGAGAAGGAGAGGATTAGATGTTCTTGCAGAAGCCTCTGAGTTTATAGGATAATTTGCATGAGGACATGCAAGGAGACAGTAGTGGGGGTATGTTGAGCCTCAAAATTGTGCTTCCTTTCATCTTACTTTACCTCATTTTCCTTTGACCATTCATATCCTATACCCAATTGATCAATGAATTTAGTTAAAATTACTTTTAGAATGATTTACATGACTGACTTGCTAAATTCTGTGATTTTTTACATTGTAAAGCATTTTGACCGGAACTAGCTGCAGAATGCAGACATTCTGTAGCTAACCGGCAATTCTGCAGCTGTCTTCACGTTTGGGTATGTTCCAGGTGGCCTCTCAAGAAAAACCGCATATGGGCATAATCCACGTCATGTCTACATTGTTTGTTGCTCACCATGAAGGAAGAAACAGATTCTGGATATGGTTTTGATACGTGGGAACACATTTAGGAAGGCAGACTTCTATTAGGACTGTCTCAGTCCAGATGTCCTTTTCATTTTTACGTTGCTACTTCAAGAGTCCTAATGTGATTTTGATAAGGAAAGACAATGCTCCTGGAATTGTTGCAAGTCTTGTTATGTATATTTGTTATATAAACACTTGGGAAACCAAGAGCTAGGCTAGATTTTGTTCTAGATTTTGCTTAGATTCTGTGCTACATTTCTGAAGACGCAGAGTGCTCTGTTCAAGTTATTTCACTTTTAATGAAGCAGACAATGTTGTTTTGAAAGCGTTGATTTGATTTGGAGTTAGATTTCGTCAGGTGGTAGAGGGCCCCTGCCTCTTGCACGGATTTATTTGCGTAATTTAGATAAGTATTCTAGCTGCCTTTACGTTTTTGAAGTTGAGTTCGTAGTTGCTTTCATTAGCTACTGTAGTTATACTCATTCTAGAAACTCTTCCAAAAGAAGAAGCTCTTCCAAAAGATTATAATGATGAATGGGAATTGGCTACAGTATTGTAGGATTTGATTGCAATCTCTTTTATTCACCATCACAGTTATACTTATGCTAAGCACTCTTCCACAAGAAGAAACTCTTCCAAGAAATCTTTATACTGTCTTAAGCATGATTGTGATCTTGAATGCTTTATTTGTGTGTTTTCACTAAGTACCATAGTTGTTCTTGCTCTTAAACGCTTGTCGAAAATATCATAATGATGAGTGGGAAATGGCTATGATATCTTAGTTTTTCATTGCTTTCAGTCTTTACGTTTGCATAGCATGGTTAGGATACTCTGGAGTTTAATTGCACTTAATTCATGCTCAGTTATTTTGTTTTAAGTTTTATAATGACTTGTAGTTCAGCATTGTTTTAGGCTAGTGACATTTTAGGTTCATTTGTAGTTCAACTCATTGCATTTGCACTCCATATTCAGTTGTCATTCACTGCATAATAGATTACTTCAGTTGTTAAACTTAACAAAACAGCCTTCATTATTCACAAAACTCTTCTTGTTCTAAAATCTATAATTGATTCATAAACATATGAACAGAAGACAATATCATTTCAAGGCCTGAAGTACTTCTGCAACTTCCTTATCATCTCACAAACAAACATTTCCTCAAAAGACTATTTCAAAAATCTATAACCTTTGAGAGAAGTGTAGTGCTATAAAACTGAGTTACAAAATAGAGTTAAGAATTAGACTTAGAGTAGAAGATCTTATGATGGTATCAATGTTTCACTCCAATTATGCTTTAGCAAATCTCTAATCAAGGACAAAATGTTGCATCATTATAAGTTAGTTGTTTAAACTGTTTAGTTAGGAAGACTTGCATACTTAGTTGACCATGTCTCAAGCTTTCTCTCAAATGCCTTTGATGAAAGAATTTGACAAGTTTAGTTTGTGTTTTGAATCATTTGTTTAAAAGTCATTATCAAGCTTTATTTTTGCTTAGTCATAATTTAGATTTGATTCTGCTTCAGTGTTTGCAATTGCATTTGACATTTGTCATCAACCAATTAGGCTTCACTCTGTTTTTAATCACCAGCTCATTTCCATTAGTTTTCTAGTCATCTTTCTTGTGAACATAAAACCACCAAAAGACCAAAAACATCATAAATCATTACAAAAGACCAAAACCATCACAAAACACTACATACAACGCATTAAGAAACAAACACCTAGGTACATACAGTACACTTCACTTCAGCAGTTTACCAACCCTAGTTGACAATTAAATGAGCTCAATTTAGGAGACTAGATTGAGACCAAACATTTTGGTGCCATTGCCAGGGAAGTGAAAACTAGGTAACCTTTGTTTCTTAGCATCCAAAAACAATTTTATGCGTAGGGAGAGAGATTCGAGGGGAAGATTTATAAGCAGCAGAGGCAGAAGTTTGATTTCTAGAACACCACTTGTTTCATCTAGATCCAGAACTAGTACACCTTCAACTCAAACCCATCTTCCATCCTTTATTGATCCTGGACTTCTAGAAGACCTGAAATCAGATATTCCATTAGAGAAACCTTCCACTTCATCCACTGAACTTGCCATAGAAAAAAATCTAAAGACTCTTGGTAGGGACATAAATCTTTCCACTTCCACAGGAGAGTCAACCATGGCAGAAGAAGGAGGAGGAGGGGTTTGTAATGGAGAACACACACTATTTGGAGGTAGAGGTAGAGGTAGAGGAGAAGGAGGTAGAGGAGAAGGAGGCAGAGGTGTAGATGGAGGAAGAGGTAGAATAGGAAGCTCTTTTGGGTTCCCTATAATTGATGAAGAAACCAATACAACCATGAAAAATATTTCACCCTCTGTCCTTCCAAATTTCTATGGACTCAAAACTGAAGATCCTAAAACCTTCTTATTCGAATTTGAAGTGCTTTGTAGAACTTATGAATACTTACAAGATGCTCAAAAATTGAAATTATTTCCTTCAACTTTGAAGGGAGCAGCATTGAAGTGGTTTATGAGTCTAATCATCAGTTCTATTAGAACATGGGAAGACATGAAACAAGCATTTCTAGAGAGATATTTGGATTATTGTATGCCGGTTAATCATAAGGAGGAAGTGTTCAAGATGTTACAAAAAGAAGATGAAAATTTGGAAGATTTGTTGGAGAGATTTAATTACAATATCAAAAGAGAAAAAATGGAAAACCTAGATCAAGACACCTTAAAAGCTCTTTTGTTGAAAACAATTAGGGATGAATGGTTGGATATCCTTAACATGATGGGAAAAGGGGATATATCGCAACTCACATTACCTGAAATATCTGAGTTATGTATCAACCTTTCAAGAGGGAAATCTAAAACTATCAAAGGTCCAAGAGATCCTGCTCTTGCAAGGGCAAGTAAGTCTGCTTTTGGGACAGTAAGTAGATCAGAAATAGGTCACATGCTTGATGATTTTAAATCTGACATATTAGGGGGATCGTGATCTGCCAGAGCTAAGGAACGAGAGCGCCGCCTCTTCTACAATGACTGCGTTGGGTTCCAGGTAAGCCTTCATCGCTAGTTGGTTTATTTGCATTAGGAACCTGCACTATAGCATGTGACGATTGTTGCTAGACCTGGTCTGGGCTAGTATGGATCGCCTCTGTCCGCAGAGGGGATTTACCTCCACAACAAATTGGAGACGCCGCTCAGGATCGTTAGCTTGTTGTCGTTCGTTTTATGAGCTATAGACGAAGCCTCAAGTTATCTAGATAGCCTTCGAAATGCTTTTGCTCTGCGATTGCGAAGTAGATCAAAGCTGCTTTAGTCAATCTCTAGTTTAGTTTGTAAACTGAACACTTGCAGCATTCTCTTGTCTTTTCGGTCGATTTCTTGATCCTCCTTGCTTGATCAGCTCTTTTGGGCTGGTTCTTTTTGTGAATTTGGGTCTTTGATAGCTTTATCATTCACTGGTCTACTTGTTGGATTGCTTCTTTTTTATTTTTCACTGGGAAACTCAACTCGACTGGCACACTTTTCAGCTTGACAGTCGCGCCCATTGGCGCAGGTTTCTTGTGTATTACCCATGCCAATTCATTTCTGGCGCTAGTTTCAGCCTCACAGTCGCGCCAATCCTATGAGCTACTAGGGTTTGCTCAGTTCTGAGCTTCCTGAGCCTGATCTGTGTGTTTGGTCTTGATTTTTCCACTGTTTGAGTGTGTTGGAGCCTAGATTGACTGACTGTTACCTTCGTCCTTTGGCTGTTTGCCCATTTCCATCAATTTTTGCATTTTATCCCTAGGTCATCTAGGTGTTGTTGTGTGTCGAGCGTTCCTTAGGAGTTCTTGGTCTCTTTTGGTTCAGTCAACCTTCTGATTGCTTCTTTGCATTTATTTGGTGGTTTTCTATTGTCTCATTGCGTTGTTTGAGTGATTGTTTCCTTCTTCATTCGAATTTCTCTTCATCTCGTCTTGGGCCTAGATTACACGGCTCATTTTGAGTCTTCGGGATTCTTTCACTTTGACGGACTTTTGGTCGATTTGAGGTCTGATTGTACGTTTGCATTGAGTGGAATTTGCTTGGTTTTTCTCTCTTGTCATCGTTTCTCGAATTGCCTTTGCATTAGTTTTCATTTTTTAGTGCATTTTTCTCTAAAATATTGAAAAAAGAAATCTCTTTTGCTTTTCATTAGTTAATGAGAATTAGATCTTTTCGGTGTTAGTAGTGATTGGTAACTTTGAACGAAAATATTTTTAGTTTTCATTAGCTGCATTAGAGACATCATTGGTTGTTTTCTGTTCATTTCATTGTTGTGTGAAAAGCTCTCAACTCTCTCATAAGTAGCTTTCATCGAATGAAATGATATACTGTGGCATATAGATTGCATTTAGGAGATTTTGAGACATTACATTCGCTAGGGCCTGAAAACTAAAACGTAATTGAAGATAAACTTTAAAATTTACTCAATTTACACTAAGGAAGCATTGAAATCTAACAAAACACATTTAGAGGTCTAGGCTAGAGACGTGTTTCGGCGTCTTTAAACCTAGTAGTTGTCGTTCGCCTCTTGGCTTTAGACAGCGCTAGTACGGACTTGTGCTCCCCGTACCGTCGCGTATATAAAGGGCGACCCCACTAGGTTTCAATCCTTTATCCTTAGGAAGCCAAGTCTGCCGCCCTATACTCGTGATACACCGGACACAGCATTCGGGGAGATTGCCTGCACGTACAGAATGTCCTTGGTTGATTTCTCTTTCATTCTGAAACCAAGGTGTATATTGCAGTTCACAGTTATTTGGTACACCCTTTGCCTAGTATTCCTGAGTAGTCATTTTGATCCTATCTGACTCCCTAAATTTGAAAGGATCACCAAGCGCTTGTCCTTTCACGCTTGTGTCAAATCTGAAAGAGATAGAGTCACCTTTTCAACCGTTTCTCGACTCTTAAAACATGAAACGGTGAAGTTTCTTATTTTTCAATGTGGTAAAAATTAATCACCCGCGATCACACGCCCTGTTAGATTTTTCTTGTTGGTCGTTTGATTGTGTGTCTTGATTCTTTTTCAGCCCATGTGTGTGTTTGATCTTTTTCTATTGTCGTTACTACCACAGTGGCAGAACCCTCGGTTTCGTCTACTAGTAGTCCTTATACGGACGATTCATCGGAGGCTTCTCAATCCTCTGCTGAACCACAGCAGCCCATTATTTCTGAGTTTCCTGACGGGGGACCGGTTCTTTCTGAGCAACCCTTTGGGGGACCAGTTGAGTTCAATTGGCCCTTTTCTGACCCTTGGTCTGAATTAAGAGTAGGGGCAGAGTTCCTTTCTCTCACATCGGGTTCGCCTTTTATAGCTGCTGTTTTTCCTCCTAGTCCTCGTCGTCTATTACAAGATCTAGCGGCAAGCTCAAACATGAGTGATTCCAGTGAGGAAATTCCAACATCTGGTGAAGACTATCATATCTTCCCACGAAGATTATTTCCAAGAGACAACTCTGAACCAGCCATTATGTCATCATCCGGTCTCTCATTTGCCAGCAGGGTATAGATCCTTGGGTCAGATCATTTCTGCCGCAGCCTCTATGGGAGTGTCAGCTCCTTCTACGAGGTCGGTTGCTCCTTCATTGGGGATGTCTCCTCAGACACCTGTCACTTCTGTACCCGCTCGGCCTACTGTCTGTGTGGCCGCATCTGCACTTGCTATCACGACACCCTCCACGAGGGCTATGCCGCTTCCTGAAGACGTTTATATAGCGACTGTTGTGCCAGAGAAAATTTCTCTGGAGGAGTATCGGTTGTCCCTACAACAGCTGAACCCCGAAGTTGGACCATCCTCCCAAGATCCCAACCGCTCTTATTTTTCGCACTATGCGCAGGATGGTACACCCGTGTATGCTTTTCCAGGTCAGTATGATGAGCACGGGGACATTTTGGGTCTACTTTCTCCTGAGGCTCACCTCCATGCTCAAGGTTTACCTTATAACTAGGCTTATAACCCGCAAGGGCAACCTTTCCAAGGCCAACCTTCGAGCCAACCTGGCTATCCTTATGACCCACAGGGGTAGCCCGTGCAAGGCTATCCTGTGGGCTAGCAAGGGCCATCGTACGGTCCGCAAGGACAGTATTACAACCCTTACGGTCAACCTGTGCACCCTCAGCCGGGGTACCAACCGGGGCCGGTCTATGGTCCTGGGGGGCAAGTCCAACCTTCTCAACCCATGCAACCTCAGTATCCTGTTAATCCAAATGTTGCACACCATCCAGGACCATCTTATGGTCCTGCTGTAGGTCAACCCGGTTACCAGCCACCACCTGGCTCCATTCCTCCACCACGCCAACCGGTCTATCCGGCACAACCCGGTGCTTCTCAACAGCTAGGTCAACCTGCGCAACCGACACAACCTATTTATCCGGGTCAACCTGTTAACCCAGGACAACCCGCTCAGCCAGGTCAGCCTGCTCAACCAGGCCAGCCTGCCCATCCTATCAACCCTGCCCAACAGTCGACTTATTTGATGCCGCATCCAAATCAACCGCTGCGCCCTAATTACCAGGCTCAGCAAGGTCCCACCTACCAGCAGCCCACTCAACCTCAGGGCGGCTACTATTCTCATGGTCAATATCGACCGAATTATAGCCAGCCCCAAGGGTCTAACTATCGTCCTCAACAACCCGGTTATGCCTATACTCAACAGCCAAATCCAAATGCTGCTTACACAGGGCCGACTCCTAATCAGGGTCCATACTCTGGTTATCAACCCCTGTACGCTGGTTACCAACAACTGAATCAGGCTGGTTATAACACCTATACCCCCTATGGTCAGAATTCTACTGGATAGAACCCATGGGGGCAAGGATATTCCCAACCAATGTGGAGTACAGGTACTGGTCCTTACCCAGGGCCAGGTATGCTGTCTAATCGGCCATTGTCGTTCCTGGCTACCTTGGAGTTACCGGATGTTTCAAAATTAACGAATGATCCAATACTGCATAATCCTTATTGGCCTCTGGTTCCCACCAAGGTGCCCGTCGATTGCCCCAAGTTTGAGGGTAAAGCTGGGGAGGACCCCCAAGCTCATGTGATGACTTACCATCTTTGGTGTTCGTCCAACTCTTAGGTGGATGATTTAGTTCATCTACGCCTCTTCTAGCGCACTTTTACTGGCACTACAGCTAAGTGGTATATCGAGTTACCTTGTGGTATCTTTCAAGACTTCAATACCTTAGCCATGGCTTTTCTAACTCATTTTCAGTTACCGGTTCGCTACGAAGCCGGGACGCACCTCCAACTTCTCTGAAGCAGGACAAAGCCACCCACATTTCTGATCACATTCATGAGTGGCGACGTCATCGTAGACTGATCAAGTTCCATATACCTGATCAGATACTAACTCATTGGTTCACCACCTCCTTTGTTAACAAAATCGCCCAAGATATTGCTATGGGAGCGTGTGTGACTGAAGAAAAAGCCATCGTGCGTGCTCAATATCTGGATCTTGTATACTCTCAGTCCGGCATGCTGTATGATATTTTTCCTATTGCTCTAGGGTCTGGAACCTCTAAAGCTCCACCTACCCCTGCGGTGGATGGTGTTATTGGTTCTGTGTCTCAGAATTCGAAGAAATCTTCGAATGGGAAGCAGAACTCCAATTCATCCAATAATTCTGCTCCTCCCGCCCCTACCGATTCTGGCAAAACTATAGAGGTTAACGTCGTTCAGGCCAATCCTACGGAGAAAACCTCCAAGGGGAAAAATAAGGGCAAAGGTAAATCCAAATCCGACACCCCAAAGACAGAGTCCAAACCTCGTACTGAGGATGGTTCTCAACGCAAACCGAAGTACCCCTGCCTCACTTGTGAAGGAGACCATTATACCAAGGATTTTCTGCGACGATCTGAAGTTATTCAACTTCTCAAAGGCTCTAAAGGGACTTTGGTAGTTCTTAAAGAACCATTCCCATCTCAGCAGACCCAGATGGTTGAACAGCCTTCACCATCTTGACCATTTGGGTCCCAGGTTTTTATGATGAATGGTGCTACACCTATCTCTATCGCTACGCATTCGAAGGATTACAATGAATCGCGCCAAGCACCTGGGAAGGCAGTGGCGGATGGCCCACCTCCCCCACTTATCTCCGGTTCGTTGGAAATTGAGAAGCCTACTCCTGAACCTGTTGTGAAGCCACCTTCTAAAGGTGTTCTTCGAAGATCTTCTTACAATCTGAATGCCCATGCCGCTCAACACTACAGTATTGCTGAGGATTTGGCACAGGTGCCTTCTGCTATGTCTACATTAGAAGTTCTTCAAAGCTGTCCTTCGCAACGGAAGGCTTTATTTTCTGCAATCGGTGGCATTGATCTCGCCGATTCAAGTCTTCTCACCTTCAACTTAGAAAATTTCGCCCCCCAACTTCCACATTAGATCTCTCTTGTTATTCAAGTCGGGATTAACGGTCTTAACATCCATAGGGCCATTGTGGATGAAGGTGCTTCTACCTATGTCATGTCATCAGCTTGCTGGAAGGCCATTGGCTCTCTGGCCCTTTCATCATCTCCCAATGCCCTAGAGGCATTCGATGGTCGGGAATCCAAACCCTTGGGTGTTCTCGAGAGTTTAGTGATCACTTTACAGGGAAAGTCTGTCAACGTAGAAGTAGAAGTGGTTGACGCCATGCTCAACTACAATATACTTCTCGGCCGCAGCTGGACTCACGCCATGCTATGTGTTCCATCCACCGTTTTTCGACTTCTTAAGTTCCCTCACGAGGGAAAAATCATTACGGTGGATCAGTTGTCCTTCTTCACCTCCACCTCTAAGAACAACGTTCCATACGTGGATCAGATCCCGAATCCCCCTGACAGTGTAGGACCCGGTCTCTTCAAAGACCCCATCCTCATGGGTATTTTTCCCACACCACCACCGCACACTGCTCAAGTTAACATGATCTCCAGGTCTGACGACCCCTGGCTCATCCCTACGCTTGAGCAGGTGCTTGAGTTTGGAGAATCAATGCCCCTAACTCCAATAGAGATTAGCTACTGTGAAATTGTTGCTGCATCTGATCCTCCCCCTCCTCAGCATGCTCCTTCGAGCATGGCTCTCGACATCTATTCTCAATCCCCTTGGCTTGGCGAGGCTGACTCGTCGGATCCTCTTAAAGAGAATTTTCCTTCCGATGAAGCCATTATTGAAACAATGTCTCTTGAGGAGCTGCCTTAGAGTGATGGACATCATCGTTCCTCCTTTATGCCCTACCTGGGGGCAATGTTAGATTTTCTAGAGCGTTTCGCATCTCAGGTTCCCACTCCCCCTCTCCAAACGCCCATTTTGATGCATGAGGTTATTTCGAAAGGAAACCTGAGTAATATCACTCAAACCATCCCAATCAACATCTCCATTAAACTGGGGATCGTTGAGAATATACACATGGGAGTGACTTGTTCTCCTGATGAGATACAATTCTATACTGATCTTTTTAAAGAATTCAGAGATGTGTTCGCCTAGTCCTACGAGGAAATGCCTGGGATTGATCCCAGTATCGTAGTGCATGAGATTCCAACCTACCCTGGTGCGAAGCGCGTGCACCAACGCTTATGCCCTGTGCATCCTCACAAAGCCGCTGCAATTAAGGCAGAAGTTGAAAAACTTCTGAACGCGGGCTTTATTTATCCCATCCCCCTAGCAGAATGGGTTTCCAACATTGTCCCTATCGATAAAAAGCAGGGTACTATTAGGGTTTGTGTTGATTACCGTGACATCAATCGCGCTTTTCTGAAGGATAACTATCCCACTCCGTTCATAGACCAAATCATCGACGAATGTGACGGAAGTGAGATTTATTCCTTGATGGATGGTTTCTCGGGGTATAATCAGATCAATATTTCACCTGAGGATCAACACAAGACTGCATTCATCTATCCATGGGGTACTTTCGCGTATAAAAAGCTCTTGTTCGTCTTGAAGAACGCTGGAGCCACTTTCCAGCGTGCGATGTCTTACACTTTCCATGACATACGCCATATCATTCAGCCTTATCTGGACGACTTTCCAGCTCATTCAGCTAGGCGAGAGGACCACCTTGAACACCTCCGCCAGATTTTCCTTCGCTGTAGGCACTACAATATTAGGCTTAATCCTCATAAATGCGTCTTTTGCATAGATTCGAGCTGTCTTTTGGGATTCATATTCTCCAAAGACGGAATTCGCCTTGACCCTTTAAAGTTCGAGGCTATCATCAATCTCCCATCACCCTCCTCGTTATATCAGTTACAAAGTCTGCAAGGAAAAGCAAACTTCCTTCGACGCTTTATCTCGAACTACGCGGAGGTAGCCAAAGGTTTCACGTGCCTATTAAAGTAGAACGTTCCCTTCCATTGGGAAGAAATTTCTCAACAATCCTTTGAGAAGCTGAAGGCATTACTTGTTAATGCTCCCTTGCTTCAGCCTCCTAACTATCACGGTGATTTCACTTTGTATCTCGCCGCCGCGTTTAGCACCATAGCAATGGTTCTGGTGTAGGATGACGATGATGGAAATGAACATGTCATTTATTATCTGTCACGGAACCTTCTCGACACAGAAACACACTATGCTCATGTCAAGAAGTTATCATTAGCTGCAGTACACGTTGTACAGTGTTTTTGCCACTACATCCTGTTGCGTACGATAACAGTGGTTTCGGATTGCAACCCCATGACATATATTCTCTCTCGACAATTACTGGGGGGAAAATACTCCAAATGGATTGTTATCCTGCAGAAGTTTGACTTAGAGTTTACTACTGCTAAGTCAACCAAATCACTCCTTTTAGCGGATCTTATATGCTCACTCCTGACAGACTCCACTCCTTCACACTCCGAGGATCATATCCCGGACGAAACTCTTTTCCTTATCAGTACTCGCGACCCTTGGTATGGCGACATAATTTTTTATCTTCAGACCTCTACATTTCGGTCTGAGTTGACTAAAGATGCCCAAATTCGAATTCGGCATCAGTCTCAACCCTACCGCATCGTAGGAGATACCTGATACCGCGTTGGAGTAGATTCGGTGCTCCGCCGGTGCCTAACCTTGGAAGAGGCTGAAAGGGTCCTAAATGACTGCCACAGTGGCGCCTGTGGTGGACATATGTTTGGATATGCCACTTCCTAGAAAATTTTGTGAGCAGGTTACTTCTGGCCATCCATATACAAAGACTGTATCGTTGCAGTCCGTAAATGTCACACGTGCCAGGTGTTCCAGCGCAAGATGTGTGCGCCGCCTCTCCCTTTGCATCCTGTTATTACCGTCGACCCTTTTGAAAAATGGGGCGTAGATTTTATGAGGTGTAACCCTCATTCGGCCGGGGGGCATGCGTATATAATCGCCGCTGTCGACTACTTCACCAAGTGGGCTGAAGCGATGCCTACACTAGCTGCCGACGGTAAAACAGCTGCCCAATTTATATTCAACCATATCATTGCACGTTTCGGGGTCCCTCAGGCCATTGTTACTGACCATGGTACTCATTTATGAGATTATATGATGGCCGAGCTGACTTCAAGATTGGGCTTACGCCACGATATCTCAATGCCATATTACCCTCAGGCAAATGGCCAGGTCGAAGCAGTAAACAAGGTTCTGGTCACTATGCTTCAACGAACAATTGGTATTCACAAATCCAATTGGAACCTCCAACTGTTCTCACCTCTATGGGCCTACCGGACATCTGCAAAGAGTGCAACTGGATTCACACCATTTCAATTGGTGTATGGTCTGGAAGCAACTCTTTCGGTTGAATGCGAGATTCCTTCTTTGAAATTAGCTGTGGAACTTCTACCCAATACTTCTGCTGAGGAAGAGCGTCTTTTGTATCTCGAACGGTTAGATGAAACCCGCCGTTTGGCTGCTTTAGTCATTGAAGCACAAAAGAAGCGGGTCAAAGCTCACTTTGATCAATCAGTTTCTCCACGTTCCTTTATCAAAGGGGACCTCGTCCTCCTATACGATCAAGCGCATGAAAATGTTGGGGCCGGTAAGTTCCAACCTATGTGGCATGGGCCCTACATAGTAAAACACGTTTTGAAAAATGGGGCTTATGAGCTTATAGATTATGAAGGAGTTCTGCTGGCACAACCCAGAAATGGGTTGTACCTGAAAAAATACTACGCCTGAAGTGATTTTTGGTGTGGTGTGTGTACATAGGTGTGTGTTTTTCATTTGTGTGCATGTGTGGTGTGGTGTGCAATGTAAACATATTTCCTCTGATCAGGTCTTCCTGATTGTGCAGATGTCCATCAATCCGTTTGTTGGTTTCGCGGATGGTGCCTCCCGCAGTACCAGGAATCTGTCTTCGGCAGCCTGGGTAATCTATGATCCTGCTGGTGAGTTGGTCAACCTGCAAGGTGTGTGTCTGGGACGTACTACAAATAACATCGCAGAATATAGTGCTGTGTTAGAATTATTAACTGAGGCTGTAAACCTTGGTACCTGTGAATTACTTGTGTATCTAGACTCACAACCTGTAGTATTACAGCTTAATGGTCATTATTCAGTCAGAAACCCATCCATTTTACGTCTGTATCTGCATATTCGTCTACTGGAAATAAATTCTGACTCTATTACATATCAACATATACCCAAGCATATGAATACACTAATAGATGCAATGGCTAACTTGGTGCTAGATAGACATTTGCGCAATTTGTAAAACAACATCACATGTAAAAAGAAAGATCCATCCAGAAATAGATATGTATATATATAGATATCAAAATGTTTACATAGTGTGCATCGCATAAAATCAAAAAATATACATGTTCGCCTTAATAAATCCGGAGACGACATGTCTCTCAAAAATATGCATGAAACAAACCCTAGGTATCTAATCTGCGTGGTGCTCATGATAACAAGTCACCACACGCGCTAGCCGTCTCAGGATGTGGTGGAGGCGACTAGGCACTCCCACCGTATGTCTCTGGTATGCTAGTGGGACATCTGCCAGCCGGGCGTAGTCTGGAATCCCCCGGGCGATCCCCTTAGGGTTCTGGATCAACTCTCCTCCCTCAGCACCCTCTTTCTGAGGGTCAGCTCCGGGATGAGTTCTTCGTGAAATAGGAGACATACCGGCTGGTCTCTCTGGGCCGACATCTGCATATGCACATAACAATTGTCTTTAGAACGAACATGTATTAACAAAAAATCATAAAACATAAAAAATCAAAAAGATGATCTTACCCAACTCCTTGTCCCAATCATCTCCCTCCGGGAGTAGAAGATCTGGATCACCAGTGAAATCGGTTCCTGCATATGGCTAGTCTTCGACTACGATCAATTGACGCCGTAGCCACCTAAAAAACTCCAGCCTCCAGGATATCTGTTGGCCTCCTCCCGCTCTGGGCATCAGTGCTGCCCAGCGAGCCATTCTCGACTCTCGTGGTATCGGCTCAGCTACTATGGCCCCTTCGCCTTGGAAGATTGGTAGTCATTCCAGAATGAACGATACCAGGATAGAACCATAGCCAAATTGTTTCAGTTTGGCTTGCTTGCATTTTTTCAGCTGCCTCTTCATGTTGACTATCACTGCTGTGGCCCAATCAAACAGTGTAGGACTCATACACTCAGAGGCAAGTATGAGTTGGGCTTTGGTGGCTTCATGCGGAGCCTGCGCTCCTGCAGCCCGCATAATGGTGTGTAGCACTACTCTGAGTGTTAGATCCTCAATAGTGTGAATGTCTACCTTTTCGCTTCCAGATCCGGTTTGTGCCCCTGGGCACACCCTCGCGATTACCTGCTCCATCTTTTCACCAGATGGTCTGCTCCCTGTCAATATGGGCACCGGACCTCTGCGTGACAGTCCAGTTATGAAGTATACTTCAGAAACCTCCAGTTCCAATACTTGATCCCGCATCTTGAACACTTATTCATCTACATCCCAAATATTGATTAGGTACTGTAGAAGCTCAGGTTGAGCTCATAAGCAAGGTGTCAGGAAGAATTTCTTTAGCCCACAATTTCTAAGGGCATTCATACAAGTTTCATTCTCCATGGCTAATTCATCCTCTTCCCCATGCTCCCGTTCTCTCCATTCAATCACCATTTTCCTTGGTTGCCTGCATCAACATGATCAAAACCCTTGATTATATCTCTATCATGCTTAAAAATTCATTTAAATTACTCACAATTTAGAAATTTTGGGCGAAAAAATTCGGTTCCGCCATTGGCGCGGGCCCTGTGTATATAAAAGACCATTGGCGCGGGTCCGTGCCCGATACCCACGCCAATGGGCGGAGCCCTAAATTCTTAAAATCCTTCCACAGAAATCTAATGAGAAATGGAAACTATGAAAAAATGGATTAAAATGAAGTACAGGGAAGCGCCTCTTACCTGGAACAGATGGGAATCTGAATGGTAGCCCGGATCAGTCGCAATCGCCGTCAGAAGTTTGCACACCAAACGGACCACTGTTGCTCTCCAATAAGGCAAATAGTAAAAGTAATTTTATTTTTACCATTTGAGACTTATTTATAACTTTTTGAACTCTAATTAGGTTTAAAAAGTCATTTTTATTAATGTTTTAATATATTTTGTCGAAAATGGATTTTACACTTGCCTCTGTCTGCAGCGACAGGTTTGTACGCGACTTAAATGGTGAAACGAGTTGTATTTTATACTTTTTCGGACTCGGTAAAAACACGAAAAAAGTCACTTTGGAGTCATCTTTCAGCTCTTTTCTGACTCTCTAAACATGAAAATATTTTCGAGGCCCTTATCGTTTCGATCTCGTTAAAGTGGCTACGAATCGACATCTACCCAGTATACGTTTACCCCTTTTTCAGGCTGGGATGGATTATTTATGAAAAAGGAATACCCTAGCCTATCGCAACTAGGAGGTTTTCTCAAATATTGTTTTCTACCTTTTTGGGTCTGAGAAACTATTTACAAAAAGGGACCATTGGAGTTTACTTTCAGCTGTCTTTTCAAACTCTCTAAACATGAAAAGACACCGAGTTCTTCCTTTGTCAGACTCGTTAAACCCTGATGACATTAGATTCAGTCGAAATGACATTATTCGAGTCGCTCCTTCCTAGGGCTCGTTAAATGTAATAGGATGGACTTATATCACAAGCATATGCTATCCCCTTCAAGCTTGTTATCAAAAATAATTGGGGTACTCGCAAAAAATGGTGGGGAAAAAATGGAACTAGCATCATTGTCGTGTCGACAGTATGTCGCTCTTGAACATGGCACTTGTCTGCATTCGTGTCGGGTTGGGGACATCTCATCTCATTTTTCACTTGCCTCCGTGGGTTTGGGTAATCCCTTTTGACCTCTCATCTTCTCTTTTCCTCGTCACTATGACCTCTAATCTTTTGATGTCAAATACTGCCCAGTCCATTGTCGTGCCATTTATATGTTCAAGAGAAGTTGACCTCTGCAAGTATCAACCTCCCTCTAATTCTCATCTGATCGTGATTCAAAAAACATTATGTTCCTCTGTCTCGTGTCGATGATAAACATTATGGCCCACCTTCGATCAAGGTCACTTCCTGTCGACTTCAGCTCATTATCTAGGAAGCTGATATAGAGACTCCCTTCTGGTGCCTTGGAGCCTGCATGCCTCAATGGCAGGTTCTTCGCATTCGACGCGAGGTTTTCATCATTGGCCTCCAATCGAGTGATTCTACGGGTGTTCGATGCCAGCTCATTGATTCACATACCGTAGATTGTACCTGTAGTACCTTGAGGGCCATTGTCATTATTGGTGGTACCTCTCGCATCTGTTAACAGCTTTCATCATTGGTTGGTAATCAGATGATGTTCTTGCATGTTTGACTCCAGCTCACATATTCGCATGCTTGAACTTGTACTTTTTTCGGGTCGAGATGGAGCATAAGACCCTGGATTGTGTCTGTTGTAATCCAGGCTGCGATTTTGTGGATTATTATGATTGGTTACATGACTCACTTACTGGATGGTTGCGACCATACCTGAATCTATTTATCGATCCTCACTGGATGGTTGCACCTATGCCTTGGATCTGGATTATTGTATACTCTGTTATGGATGGCTGCACCCATACCGCATATATATCATGTATCTGAGAAATCAGTTGTATTTCTCCACGCAGGTTTTCTGACGATGGAGTTTTCAGTTGGACACGTTCTCGTAAAGCATTTCACCCCTCTCTCTCTCTCAGGCCTCATGCTTTAGAGAGCATCTGTTACACAGTAATTTGTTACTGTCCCTGCAATTCCCATCTCACACATTGGAGGGCTCATTTCATGACCTGTAAGCAATAACATGGCTTGAAAATACTTTCATAAAATCCCTCTGAACATGAGCTATCATTGCCTTGAAGAAATCTCCTTGTGAAAAACCCTAAAAATGGCTCTTTTTGCATTGGCGCGAGCAGGCAGTTCAGTACCCATGCCAATGGGGAAAATACTTCAAAGAGGCTGCTCCAGTTGGTGCTCTGTCCCAGATTCACACTCGCGCCAGCCAATTTAAGGAATTTTAAAAAAAAATAAATGGTGGAAGTTTCATCCTAATTGATCCAGGAACTGATATCTATCTTGAGTTGGGAGGTTTGACTATGGATTTCCATAGAGAGGAAGTGGTTTTCCACCTCTCATGGAAGCTTCCTTGATCATAGGGCCAATCCCATGATTATATGGATCCCAACTCCCCTTCCTCCATCTATAAAAGCTTGCTCATCTCCATTGCAAGCTAGTCTTCAAATTCCCAAATTCCCAAGAGCCTTATGCTGCAAGAGCCTCCATAATTCCCTTAAGGCCAATTCAAGCAAGGAGACTATCGTCAAGAGCTGAAGAGAGAGGTTTTTCCCATCCTTGATAGGCTTTTCGAGACGTGTTCTGCTGGCGACCCCCTCCGAAGGAGAATTCAGCGTCAGAACTATGGTTGTAATTTTCCTTTGATTGATTATTAATGAATGACTATTGGTTATGGTTCCACTCTTGTTGTTGTTTATGATGATGAGTTATGTCCTTTCTGACTGACATATAGTTGCATCTACTGGACTTCATGCTTCCGTTTGTTTTTTTTCTCACATGTGCAGGTGTCCCATCACGGAGATCGTGGGGATCGTGATCTGCCAGAGCTAAGGAACGGGAGCGCCACCTCTTCTACAACGACTACGTTGGATTCCAGGTAAGCCTTCATCGCTAGTTGGTTTATTTGCAATTAGGACCCTACACTATAGCGTGTGACGATTGTTGCTAGACCCGGTTTGGGCTAGTAGGGATCGCCTCTGTCCGCAGAGGGGATTTACCTCCACAAAAAAGAGACAGGAGAAAATTTTGAGATTCCTCCTGAGCTAAGACTCCTTAAATCTGTTCTGGGGTCTACATCCAAGTCTAGACTTGAAGTGTGAAGCTTTGCAGGAGGATTGAATCCAGAAGAATTGATAGACTGGATTAATGAGATGAACAAATGTTTTGATTATGAAGAGATGGGTGAAGAAAAAAGAGTCAAATTTTCAGTGACAAAGTTGAAGGGACATGCAACACTTTGGTGGGATGGAGTGCAAGCAGAGAGAAGGAGAGTTGGTAAACAACCAATCAAAAGCTGGACCAGAATGGTGGCAAAGCTAAGAGGTAAGTTCTTGCCTAGTGATTATCAGCTTACATTGTTTAGACAAATGAAAAACCTTAGACAGAGATTGATGACAGTGAAATAATACACAGAAGAGTTTTATAAAGTAAGTATAAGAGCTGGAAAAATCCAGGACACAGGAGAGGAGGTTTCTAGGTATGTGAATGGTCTCAAGTTGGAGATCCAAGATGAGATAGGTATTTTGTCTCCTAAGACGGTTGAAGAGGCTTATCAAATGGCCTTGAAAGCTGAAGAAAAACTCTTGAGAAAGAAGTCTTCCAAAGGAAGAGGTACTTTCCAAGGAAGGGGAAGTCAAGGTGGTAGAGGAAGGTCTACAACACCAAGAGATGGAGCTAGCAGTAGCTCACCTCAGAATGCATCCACAGAAGGTGATGCAAGGGGTAGAAGGAGTTCCTACAGAGGAAGAGGAGGCAGAGGTAGAGGAAGATAAGTGACGTGTTACATATGTTACCAATTGGGACATAAACACTATAAATGCCCAGAGAATATGGGTACTAATCATAGAAATGCAATTTTTGCTCAGATTGGAGAAGAGGCCGCAGGGTTGTGTGAAACAGAAGAATCAATTCTGCCAGAGAAGGGAGAATCTTTGGTGGTCAATAAGGTTTTGTTGAAGAAGACAAAAGAAGTTGTTGAACCAGCACAGAGGAAGACTTTGTTCAGGAGTGTGTGCAAAGTCCAAGGGAAATGCTGTCAGTTGATCATTTATAGTGGCAGCAGAGACAATTTGGTCTCTACAGAGGTGATAGAGAAACTAAAATTGAAGACAAGGGAGCATCCAACACCCTACAAGGTGTCATGGCTTCATAAAGGACACCAGCTGAATGTGAAGGAGCAATGTGAAATAGAGTTGCATATGGGCAGCTACAAGGACAATATCATGTGTGATGTGATACCTATGGATGTGTGTCACATACTGCTGGGCAGGCCTTCGCAGTATGACAGAGCAGCAGTACAAGATGGTAAGAAGAACACTTACAAGTTCTTTAAGGATGGAGTGCATCACACATTGATACCTACGGAGGAAGGAGAACCATCAAGCAGAAACCCTGATCCAGAGACTTTATTGCTGAGTGGAAAAGAGTCCTTACAGCAGATTGAAGAGGAAGAGGTAAATTTTGCTTTAGTTTGCAAACCTAAAGTAGTGCTTACTTCCACAAAACTTTCTGATTTTCCAATTGAAATTCAAGAAATGCTGGACAATTATTGTGATATTGTTGTGGATGATTTTCCTGATGAATTTCCACCTGTAAGAAAAATCAGCCATCAGATAGATTTGATTCCAGGATCAAATCTGCCAAACAAAGCAGCTTACAGAATGACTCCCACAGAGAATTAAGAAATCAGAAAATAAGTGCAGGAATTGGTTGACAAAGGTATGATCAGAGAAATCTTGAGTCCATGTGCAGTACCTGGAGTGCTGAGTCCAAAGAAAGATGGAGGTTGGAGAATGTACATTGATTCCAGAGAAATCAACAAGATAAAAATCAAGTATAAATTCCCTTTTCCTAGAATTGAATATTTAATGGACTATTTGAGTGGAGAAAAATATTTTTCAAAATTAGATTTGAAAAGTGGATATCATTAGATTAGGATAAAGGAGGGTGATGAATTGAAAACAACCTTTAAAACAAATTAAGGATTGTATGAGTAGTTGGTAATGCCTTTTGGGTTATCTAATGTACGTAGTACTTTTACGAGGCTCATGAATGAAGTGTTAAAGGAATTTATTAGTAAATTTGTAATAGTATATCTGGATGACATATTAGTTTTCAGCAAAACAAAGGAAGAACATTTAAGGCATCTTAATTATGTCTTGAAGAAGTTACATCAAGATAAGCTGCTGATAAATTTAAAGAAGTGTTCATTCATGAAAGAAGAGCTGGTATATCTGGGTTTTGTTGTTTCTGCTGAAGGACTGAAGATGGATCCAGAAAGATTCAAGGCAATTGTGGAGTGGCCTTCACCAGGAAGTGTTTTTGAGGTAAGAATCTTCCATGGACTTGCCAGTTTTTATAGAAAATTCATAAGGAATTTTAGCAAGATTAATGCACCCATCATTGAAACTATAAAGAAGGACAAACAACCATTCAAATGGACTACTGAAGCAAAAAGGAATTTTAAGCTTTTGAAACAGAAGATAACTGAAAAGCATGTTCTAGTTTTGCTTGATTTTAACAAACCATTTCAGGTGAAGTGTGATGCCAGTGGAGAAACTATTGGAGCTATGTTGAGTCAAGATGATAGGCCTGTAGCACACTTCGGTGAGAATTTGAATGAGACAAGAAGAAAGTATTCCTCTTATGAAAAATAATTTTATGCAATTGTGTAGGCATTGAAAAAGTGGAGGCATTATTTAATGTCTAAGGAATTTGTGTTATACTCAGATAATCATACTTTACAATATATTATGCAGCAGCCTAAATTGAATCATAAACATGCCAAATGGGTTGAATATCTCCACAGTTTTAATTTTTTTTTGAAGAATATAAGTGGCCAAGAAAATAAGGTAGCTGATGCTTTGAGTAGGAGAAACATGCTTGTTCAAGAAAACCAATTTGAAGTGGTAGGATTTGATTTTCTTAAGGAAATTTATAAGATGGATTCAGATTTCAAAGAAGCATTTGAAGCACGTTGTAATCCTGTTTTGACAGATAGGAGTTAGTGGTTGGATTATTTCTTGCAAGAGGGTTTATTGTTCAGAAGAAACCAATTGTGTGTACCAAATTGTTCCATAAGGGAGAATTTAATCAAAGAAAAGCATAGTGGTGGACTTGCTGGACATTTTGGTACTGATAAAAATTATGAGCAGCTGAGCCATTTTTATTATTGGCCAAAGATGAGAACTAAAGTGGAAAAGTTTGTGAAGAATTGAAAATTTTGTCAATATGCAAAGGGGAGAAGCCAAAATGCAGGCTTGTACATTCCATTGCCTATTCCAGATAGGCCTTGGGATATGGTGAGTATGAATTTTGTTTTAGGATTGCCCAAGACATAGAGAGGGAATGATGCAATCTTTGTTGTAGTTGAAAAATTTTCCAAGATGGCACATTTTATTCCATGTTATAAAACCAATGATGCTACTCATGTTGCTAATTTGTTTTTCAAAGAAGTTGTTAGACTGCATGGGTTTCCTAAGAGTATTGTTTCTGATAGAGACACTAGATTTGTGGGCCATTTTTGGAGGACATTGTGGAAAAGCTTGGTACCAAACTGAGTTTTAGCTCAGCTCATCATCCTCAAACTGATGGTCAAACTGAGGTAGTAAATAGAAGTCTGGGTAACCTTTTGAGAAGTCTTACAGGAGAGCATCCCAAAAAGTGGGACAATATTTTTCCATAGGCAGAGTATGCATACAATGATTCACCAAATAGAAGTACAGGACAGAACCCATTCCATGTTTTTATGGAATGCACCCCAGAGGAGTGTCTGAATTGAGAAAATTGGGAAAGGCAGAGTTGAGGAGTGCTGATGGAGAAGAATTTCCTTCAGAAATCCAAGCAATACATGAGCAAGTAAAATAGCAGCTACAAGGTAGTAGCATCAAGTACAAAGGCAGAGCAGATTTGAGCAGAAGAGAAGTTAATTTTGAAGTTGGAGATTTGGTTTTGGCACACTTGAGAAAGGAAATATTTCCAAAGAAGCAGTATAACAAATTGAAGTTCAAGAAGATTGGACCATGCAGGATACTAAGAAAATTTTATGCTAATGCTTATGAAATTGAATTTCCTCCTGATGTTGGGATATCCCCAATATTTAATGTTGCATATTTGTACAGGTATGAAGATGGTGGCACAAATGAAGCACCAGCAGATAAACAACAGATTGAGTGGGTAAAGAAATTACCTACAACACAACCACTATAGCGAGGGAAGATCTTGGATAAGAAGGTGTTCAAAAGGACTAGAGGGCAATAATATTTCCAGTATTTGATCAAGTGGAAGGACCAGCTAGATGAATATGCTACTTGGATGATAGAAGTTATGTTGCAGAAGCTAGGCAGTTCTGTGAAGGAGCTCATGGACAGGATTCCATGAAGAAAATTTCCCTCAGGAGTCTAATGCAGGGGTATTGGACACTAGCCAGCAATGTGAGAGAATTGTCCACATGTTGTGGCTAGAAGAGTTTGAAATTATTCAAGAAATGTACCAGCAAGGTGTCAATACCTTAGCTGTTTTTTTCACTTAGAGTAGCGAGGGTTAGTTTAGTAACTACATAAGTTGAATATTTTGATTCGTGTCTATCTGTTCAGTTTATGTTGATAGAATTATAGTATTACTATGTAATTAGTCTTTTATGTTAAAAATAAAATTGGTCCTCAATGAGGAGCCGAACAATCATGTAATAATCTATAAAATGTAACCCCTGATACAGAGTGAGGAGGGGATTCAACAGTGAAATATTGAATCGAGAAGCGTTTTTCTCTGTTGAATAAAATTTAGGCTCATTGTCTATCTGTGTGTGTTATTGGAATTTTCCCGAATGACTCATTCTTTCAAATTGAGAACTCTGTGTATAATTTGAATAAGAATTAATGTTGTGTTAAATCTCCTTGTTTCTCTCTGTTTGTCTTTGAGCTCGTATTCTCGGTGAATGAATTATCCTGTATAGAAGTTTGTAAAAGAGTCAATTCTGTTCATTGAGCATGGTAGAAGAATTATCTGTTTATATTCGAAGGATATTGAAACCCTGTCTGTTGGAGTGAATAGCGTTGTTGTATTGCTGGTGGAATGATATTGTTGAGGCTAACCCACAGTGTTAACGCGGGGAAACGAATTGAAGAAATACAATAAATTTCTGTGAAATTCCGAGTTGAACACTGTTCAATTACCAGATTACCGAGGAGTGGTTTTGGAGGAGAAACCGGCAGTATCACGCAGCATTTGGGCTCAAGGCGGTTTTTTCTTTTATCAATGCGATCCAACAGTTTTGCGACACGTCACTTCTTAAATACCACCCATGTCACATTTTTTTAGCGTTAACGTTACACCCTTGAAAAAACGTTATTTCGACAAGACCCATTCGATCTACCAAGCAATGGATCCAAGGGTAATCGCGCAACAAGTTTCATAGGGGATAATGTGAGGTATGGCCCAACGGTTTTGCATTGATAAATGTTTATTTAATAAGTGAAAGTTGTGTATTGAAGGTGGGCCCGAGAAAAAGTATTAACGCAGGGTTGAAATAACCATACCAATGGTTTTTAATATCATAAGAGCTTGAGTATTCGTTCAAAGGATTCAAACCATTTGTTATAGTATTAAGTGCTTAAGTCAGAAGATAAATGTATTTTATTATCTTAAGTTAAGGCTTGGGATTTGTTTAAAAAGGTATAATCGTTGATTCATATACCCTCAGTGAAATACTCCAAAAAGAGCTCGTGCAATACTTAAAGGGCTATTGCATAATAAAAAAATGGGGTTTGAAATATTATTGCAAGGAGTAACATATTATTAAAGCGCTTTTGAAGGGGAAAAATAGTTCGAGCGCCTATTTAAATTACCAAGGGTCATATTAATTGAGAGGTTATATAACATTAGAATATGGCATTTCATTAATCAATTTCCATGAAATTGATAAATGAAATTGAAATAAGAAAATTAAGAAGACTCCCTTGGTGAAAGAAAATACTGAAGAAGAGAGACCAACTCTCCTTAACACTAGCACACCAATTTTGCTATCAGGATGCAAAAATATTTGAAACAATTTTTTCCTAAGTATGTATTCATCAAGGATTTTCACTCTTATTCCAAGCAAAATGGAGCCAAATAATATGACGAAGGTGACCAGTGCACATATTACACTAGAGAGCTTGCCAAAACATTCGCAATCGTCTTCAACTTGAATAGAACTTTGCACCCTAGTTATTCTCTCAGTCATAGTTTACTTTAAAAACACTGATATTCAATAGTTGGCTCAATCATTTCCCTAGGTAGAGTTTTTTTATCAAAATTTCATTTAAATGTTTTAGATCTATTGCAATAGTCTATTGCACAAGAATTATAATTTAGAGTGCAAGAAACCTCAACAAATATAGTTCATCTCACTAACAAGCATGAGGAATTACAAGTTGCACACGTGTAACTGATATAAGTTTGAGAACAATTTGAAGAGAGAGAGGGAACGATGAGATGGGAAGTGGAGGATGTATATAGTAAATTTTTGAGTGTCTTAGTGGAGATTAACACTCCCAGAAAGGAGAATTTATCAAAGATATGATGGCTAAATACCAAAGTTGAGGAGTTGGAGTTACAAATAAATCCCTCTACCCTAATATAGGAAATAGAAAGAGGATTAAATGAATAGGTAGCCTCTCCATATTTTGAAAATGTATGAGAGTTCGAGCATGAATGCATAAGATTATAAAAAGCCAGCATAAATATGTGGTGTGATTTGTAGAAAAATGTTGAGCTTAGGGAAATCAATGTCAGGATTTAAACTACAAAGAAATAAAGTGAGTCCATACATAATAGTTTGATCATTGTACTTGCACTAGAATGTAGAGTTGCAATGATAGAAAGTGTATAATTTGGTAGGAAGATTAACCAATATAAATAAGAACATTTCCAAGTTGCCTAAAAGGTTGTACAAGTGCATGATGAAGTCACACAACTAACCGATAACCTTGTTGTAGTAGATACCACAATGCATCAGGTGGTTATAGGTAATTAACCATCATTTGTGGCTCTTTCTATGCTAGTTAAGGTTATAGATACTACCATTAATCCGATAGAGGAAGTGAAGACGACCACATAGGCAACCAAACAAATATTTGAGAAAATTTGGAGAAAACTGTAGAGATCCTCCCTTTAGTTCATACACCACCAGGCAAGAATGGCTCAGGGATAAGCCACGAATAGTGTTATGGGCTTGTTGATACTAAGGGGAAAAACAGAGAAAATTTTGAAAATATTCCTAAGTATGGAGAAACTAGATAGTGAGGAGGAAATGAGGAATAATGTGCACACTGAAGCTAGGTGTACACCACACGCGAGATAGAAGTAAACATGCATATCACAAAGATGTTTGAAATATCGTGTAGATGTTCAATGGAAGCTGCAAAAACCATGACATAATAGAAAGATGTGGTGGTTGATATAACACTCTCCAACGGTATGGTTTAGTTAGTTGTTGGAGAGTAGTTAACTGTGATGTTTCCCATTATGGTCAAGTATTCAGTTTTCGCTTGGCATGAACATGGAAAGCTCATTAGAATGAGTTGGCTATATGAGTTGTCCTAAGATTTATAGGAGCATGATGTTGGATATTAAAGTTACACAAACAAATACTGCTGAATTTGGATGGTTCCTTTCAGTTGTTCCTGTATTGTTAGTATGTTGTTAGCTTGATGTTAGATATTTGTATATTCTATTCATCTTAATTTTGTTTTTTTTAATGCTTCCTCCCTTTGAATACCTTTATGAATAACTTATTTTGTAATTCTAATGGTGTTGGATGGATAATATTATAGGGGCAATTATGGTCTAAGTTCTCCCCTTTTAGGTGTATGATACTCCTTTATAACTTGTATCACTGATAATTTCTACCAATATGAAGTATTCAAAGGTTTTGTGTCAGTTTCTCATGGTTTTAATGTATATGCATTTCATATGGTTTTAGTGAATATCCAGGGATGATAATATGTAGATGAAACATAATGTCAATTTTAGTGTTTGTGTATGAATGAAGCTTTTTTTCCTTGTTTTGTGTTCAAGTTAGTTTTGCACTCATATAACGAACTCCTATCGAATAATTACTGTGTACATTAGACAATGTGTTTTAACTTGACTAATGTATGTCATTATTTAATGGGAATGTTCCAACTTAGGATATAAAAGGTGGTAAAATGTAATTATATTTAATGGATATAAATGAAACACATAATGAATATCGTAGCTTGGGTTGAGTTATTGAAAACGAGAGTCATATATATATCCCATGTTCCCTTAAATAACCTTCAATGGTGTTTCCAAAACCAGTAACATAACTTAGGTGAGACCTCACCTACTCAAGCCACTTGCGCTCCATGTGAAGGAGGTATTCGTTGGCACAAAATAATTGGCCATCCCATTTCCTGAAAGGAAATGGATAATGAAGTAATAAAGGGAAATTTAATAAGCAGTCATATGAACAAGTGGAGACTTAATATGCCTTGAGGAATATACCTAGGGTATAGGTGAGCTAGAGGCATATTATGAGATATAGGGTTTGGTAATATAAATATTTCATCCAAATGGACCATAGCGATAATAATGTTATATGCACCTTAGAACTAATGCAATTAATACCTCTTTATAGGTACATGATTTAAGTGATAGATCCAATATTACATATGAAATTCATTAATTAAGCTATTATAGCCATGATATAAAATAATATGTTCCCAAATATAATAACGAATCCAAAAAGGGAGTTGTGACAATGCAGTATAGAAGAGAAAATTAATTATGATTAACCTTATGAACTACATGTGATTGTGTGTACAGAGCAAGAATAAGGAATTTCTTAAAGAGATATATGGAATCCTACGTATCTTATATTAGGCACATGAAAAAAAAAATTATATATATATGAAATTATATTCTTGAACTATCTCAGAAAGTACATAATTACAATGCAGTTCATTATAAGAATACCAAGACTATGAGAGAGCAATGGTACTGGTGATGTATACAATTAAAACAAAAAAAAATTGCTCTATGAACAGGAGTTGTGACAAATGTCATGTGTTGGATTTGTTCCTTCATACACTGTCATATCTGAGCATCATGCTACTTCCCATGCTAGTTCCCTAGCGTCAATTGTTTCCATGTGTATGCATTTTTTCACCATGTCAGCACTCACCCACCGACGTGTGCCTAGATTGTTTATGTTTGTTTATGTCTCGTGGTTCCTTATGGAACAAATTTTGTACCTTCCCCCATTTCGAATTAGATCGACATTGGGTATTGGGGTGATATTGGGCCTTCTTCTGTCTTAGGAACCCCTCAATAAATTTTCAAAGGAATGGTGCATATGGGTACCAACAAGTATATCCATTCTTCTAAGAGTTCGACATCAATTAATTTTTGAATGGTTTTAAAAATTGCGAGAAACATACTAGTAATTCTAAGGAATTACTAGGAATTCCTTAGAACTTACATGAAACAACTATTTATAACAAATTATAAGTTGACTCATTGATGAGTACTTGTGAGTTAAATAAGATTTAATTCATTGGACCTATCACTAGCCCATCTCTTAGTTAGAACTACTTAAACTGATTTTAACTCAATTAATTAAGTTTACTAATTACAACTCACAAATACCTATAACTGGAACCCCTAAATGTAGAAACTTGAATAATAGATGAATTATTCACCAAGATTATCCTGATTACACACTATTTGAGCTTCATGCATAATACATAACCTCTTCTACAATTGATCATCAATATGCGAAAATAGAAGCAGTCGCATGCGCACATTAAAACATAATTAAGCACACATATAACACAGTATGTAATGGGGAAAGCATACAGATGAAAACCCCCAAATATCTGTATATTATAATGATAGATAACATGTAACAATACATAGCACAAAGCTCTCATAGCTCTCAGCACTATCTCACATGCTACACACAAACTAGCACGGAAGATGAACAAGTCATGGGTTCAAATCTCCTCCACAAGTTGGCCTGCCTCTACTGCGCAACCCAAGATGAATAATGACGAGATTCAAGTTAGAATCCCACTGGCTTGTACTACGCAATCCTCATTGGCAATCTCAATGAATGTGTGTGAAAATCTCATGCACAACCATAGTCACAACTGATAGTAGACTCACCCTTTCACCCACCTCTAACACTGGTCTCCACTGAACTGTCCATGCATTGCAGTTAACTGATGTGTTCTTTAGTTGATTTATGAGTTAATAATTAGTGAATTAATTAATAATTAATTCACACCACTCATCACTAGTTTATTTTTCAGTTAGACTAAATACAACTAGTTCAACTAAGTTAACCCGAACACAACTCCACCAACTGTCTCATCAACTCCACCAAACTCTGCCACATGAGTTCTAACTGAAGTCAACCATGCAATAGCTCAACTAACCCTTAGGAAAAGCGTATTTTCTTCTGTCAGCTGCATGTGCCACATCCAAGCATCAAACTGAAGTGCTCCAAGAGGAAAAGATAATGTTTATAGTCTAAATATTATTAAGGGTTAATAATATTTGACTGTTCTATTTTTAGCCCGGCAGTCTAAAAATAGAATCCGCCCAATGTCTAAAAATAGAGGTCCATCTATTTTTACCAACTCAACCAATCATCCATAAGTAGCATCCTGCAACTCATAGACCATGATCCATATGTCTAGAAATAAACATAGTCTAAAAATAGACTTTGTGCCAAAAATAGCCTGCGGGCCCAGTTAGTGAAAGCGACTTCTTTTCACTAAGATCCATCATCTTTTTGCATTTTCAACACTCCCTCTCAACAAGATATGGATTATTTGCAACCCCTATCATGCCTCTGTGGTATTCGAATTTTCTCCTGGTGAGCGCCTTCATCAAGATATCAGCATCCTGATCCTCCGTGGGAATGTATGAAAGTAACATGATTCTCCGCTGCACACAATCTCTGATATGATGGTACTTGATGTTAATGTGTTTGGATCTATCATGAGATACTGGATTAGCCGAGATTTTAATGCAACTTTGGTTATCACAATAAATCACAGTAGGCTCCAAGTGTGACCCGAACAACCTGACCAGGATCTTCCTCATCCATATAGCCTCGCATGCAGCCAAGCTTGCTGCCATATACTCTGCCTCTGCTGAACTGAGTGCCATGAATCTATGCTTCCTTCTGTACCAAGAAACTGATGTCGACCCGATATCGAAGATCCCTCCAGATGTGCTCTTTCTGTCCGTTGGGCTCCCTGCCCAATCTGCATCCATGAAGCCACATAGCTTCACCTCATCCTCCTGTCTGTACCACAAACCATATCCCGATGTGCCTCTAAGATAATGCAATACATGCTTGCCCGCATTCTAGAAGAGCTTGGTTGGCTTAACCATAGCTTGTGAAATCTGGTTAACAGCATAGCATATATCGGGTCGTGTATTGACCAGATACATAAGCGACCCCACCAACTGTCGATAAACAATGGCATCCACTACCTCCGCTGAAGTAGCATCCTCCTTCTTCCAACCTCCAGGAAGAGGAGTATCAACAGGCTTGCAGCCATGCATGTTGAACTTCTCCAGTATCTCCCAGGCATATTTACCTTGAGAAACAAACAGTCCATCACTGCGCTGCCAAGTTTCCAATCCCAGGAAATAATGAAGGAGGCCCAAGTCCTTCATCTCAAACTCTCTAGCAAGATCCTCCTTGCATGAAAGTATCAACAGCTCATCACTCGTCAAAATCAAATCATCTAATAAAGTACAATGATCAGCAACTTACCCTCCACCACAATCTGGTACAGGTTAGGATCCACCTCACTCTTGGAGAATCCAAGTCTGGTGAAATAACTGTCTATCCATGTGTACCAAGCACGAGGTGCTTGCTTCAACCCATACAATGCTCTCTTGAGTCTGAACACATGCGACTCACTGCTGAAGATCTCGAAACCTTCGGGCTGCTCTATGTACACCTCCTCCTCAATGAGTCCATTAAGGAACGCAGTCTTCACATCCATCTGATGAATGTGCCACCCCATCTGCGTTGAGAGAGCTAGGATTGATCGTATGGAAGAATACCTTGCGACAGGTGCAAAGGTATCCTCATAATCGATCCCCTCTATCTGTGAGAAGCCTCGGGCAACAAATCTTTCCTTGTACTTCTCCACACTCCCGTCAGCCGCCTGCTTCACTTTCTAGATCCATCTCGAACCCACCACGGATTTCCCCTCCAGTCTTGGGACAATCTCCCATGCACTATTTCTGACAATCGAATCATACTCTTCCACCATGGCATCTACCCATGCGGGGTCCTCCACAGCTTCCTCGAAAGAGGATGGCTCTGTCATGACACATTTTCTCACAAGAGCCATGTATCTAGTGTACCGCCCAAAGGACCTGCCATCGTTCTGCGTCAGGTAGGTGGTCCCACAATCTTCTCGCATCTTGAGCCGCCGCCCTCACCTTCTCGTAGTGCGTCTCGCCCTTCTAATGGTTGCATCGCATGAGTATTCTTCCACTCCATGAACTATCTCCATGATCCACATCCCCGAATCTCATCCTTAGAACTAATAACTCCTCACCGCATGCAAGTGTGGCCTTCTCAAGCGAACACTTCATGGCTTTCCCTCCCAAAATTTGATATGTCGGCCGCACACAGCCTTGCGACCGTCCTGGAAAATACACACGATAGTTGTGGGGTGTATCAGTGTACCCCAAAAATATCCCAACCTCTGCAGTCGGCTCCAGCTTCTTCCTGGCATCCTTCGTCACATGAATGTAAACAGGTGAACCAAAAATCCTCAAATGGGAAATATCAGGCCTCTTACCAAAAAATGCCTCCTCCGGTGTACTCATGCCAAGTATCTTGTGAGGACAACGGTTCTGCACATATATTGCAGTATTGCATGCCTCCGCCCACAAGTGAATGGGTAGGCCCTGATCATGCAACATCGCCCGTGCAGCACCCACGATCGTTCTGTTCTTCCGCTCAGCAACCCCGTTCTGCTGTGGGTTATGAGGTTCTATGAGCTCTCTTCGAATTCCTTTTGCACTGCAAAATTCCTTGAATTCTGCAAAGATGAATTCACCACCATTGTCGCTCCATAGAGCCTTCACATGCTTCCCTGATTCCTTCTCAACCAACGCCTTGAACTCACAGAACTTTGAGTATGTCTCGCTCTTCTTCTGCATGAAGAAGATCCAGCACTTCCGAGAAAAATCATCAACAAAGATCACATAGTACCTATGCTTTGCTGTCGAAGCTACTGAGAAACATCCACACACATCTGTGTGAATTCTCTCAAGGATCATCGTGGCGTGACTATCCTTCTCGTGAAAGGTGGCTTTCACAAATTTTCCCAAGGTACACCCCTTGCACTGATCTGACTATGCAAGAGTGCCCTTAGCAAGCCCAGTAGAAATCTGCTACAGTATCTTCAAAGCTCCATGGTGAAGGTGGCCCAATCTCCAGTGCCACAGCTCGCCATCATCCCGGCTCACCACTCCTTCCTCCTTGCATGCCATTGCTGCGCAGCCATCTACTTGCAACTGATAAAGGTTCTTGACTCGAACCCCTATCTTCCGGGTTTCTCCAGTTGTCTTACTGTGTAGGAAAGCCTTTCCTTCGCTGAAGACCACATCATACCCCTTGTCTTCCAACATCGCCACAGAGATCAGGTTCTTCATCAATCCTGGAACATGCAAAACTTCCTTCAATATGAAGGGTTTACCAGACTCCCTCTCAAAGGAAATGGCACCGATACCAGTAGCACTGTATCTACCATCATCGCCCGTCTCGATGTGCACTCCAAGATCTTTCTCATCCGTATCTGAAAACAAATCTCTCCTTACCATGTGAAAAGATCGACCACCGTCCAAGAACCATCGATCCTAGTCACACTTGAGACCATTTTCTTGCGATTGCCAAAAATCCATTCTCAAACGGCGAGGCCAAGGCCTCTCCCGTTGCATACATCCGTGTTGTACCCCCGCGAGTTCTTCTTCTTCTTCTCATGGACACCCTCCAGGTATAATGTCCTATGCTGGTGACAAAGAAAGCACTTCACCTGGACATGTCTCGTTTTCCTTGCCTTTCGCACCCTAATGAGAAGCTTTCTTTAGCCTTCTTGCTTTGGGCGCCCAAAGTGAAATTTTCTTCATCAGATGCCTTTGATGAAGATCCATCCCTGGTACTCCGCCTTATCTCCTCTTGCACAAGATCCGACCAAAGTCGCTCCCATCCTGGCAATTTCTCCCGACCATTGACATAATCCTGATAGGCATGCCAAATCTTTGGAAGACCAAGGAGAGCCAAGCTCACCAATTCCTCATCATCTACAGTCACCCCCACACTTCCCAGCTCATCCCTGCATTGGGTGAACTTCGTGAGGTACTTGGGTATACTGTCGCCTTTCTCCATCTTTATGTTTCTGAGTTTATCCTTGAGCGCCAACTTCCTCTGGTCACTCTTGCTTTGGAATAAATCTGTCAATGCTTTCCACATCAAGTATGGAGAAGCTTTTCCATGCAGGCTGGATACAATGTGATCCTTCATGCCCTCCAACAGAATCCTTCGACACTTTTTTGTCTTCTTTTGCCAAGCCTCAACTTGAGCAGCATCAGTAGGCTTTGGGACTTCAGCATCTATGAACTCCTTCAGCCCGTTGTCATCTAACACCACCTCCATCCTGTCTCTCCATGCAATATAATTCGAGCTTCCCTCAAGGGCATACTCCAGTCGCAGTCCGTTGAAAGACATTTTGACTTCGACACCAAGAAAACTGCTGCAAATTCGAATTCCAAATTCTGCTACAAATTCGAATTCCACCAGCTAAAAACTCAACCGCTTCCAATCTGTGAGAACAAAGTATTTCTAGCACAGAGATCGACTGTAGGGGCATTTACTGGATATATCACCTTTCAAAGAAAGGATGGATCCAGAGGCTACCTAGCCTGCTTACAGACTCTGTCTACCGAAATAAATTGTAATCACTATAATAGATCCGATGATCAATTCTCGCTCTGATACCATGTAGAAAATTTGAATAATAGATGAATTATTCACCGATATTATCCTGATTACACACTATTTGAGCTTCATGCATAATACATAACCTCTTATACAATTGATCATCAATATGCGGAAATAGAAGCAGTCGCATGCGCACATTAAAACATAATCAAGCACACATATAACACAGTATGTAATGGGGAAAGCATACAACTGAAAACCCCCAACTATCTGTATATTATAATGATAGAGAACATGTAACAATACATAGCACAAAGCTCTCACAGCTCTCAGCACTATCTCGCATGCTACACACAAACTAGCTCAGATATAGAACAAGTCACAAGTTCAAATCTCCTCCACAACTCTGCCTGCCTCTACTGCGCAATCCAAGATGAGTAATGATGAGATCCAAGTTTGAATCCCACTGGCTTGTACTGCGCAATCCTCATTGGCAATCTCAATCAATGTGTGTGCAAATCTCATGCACAGCCAATAGTCACAACTGATAATAGACTCACCCTTTCACCCACCTCTAACACTGGTCTCCACTGAACTGTCCATGCATTGCAGTTAACTGATGTGTTCTTTAGTTGATTTATGAGTTAATAATTAGTGAATTAATTAATAATTAATTCACACCACTCATCACTAGTGTATTTTCTAGTTTAAACTAAATACAACTAGTTCAACTAAGTTAAACCGAACACAACTCCACCAACTGTCCCATCAACTCCACCAAACTCTGCCATATGAGTTCTAACTGAAGTCAACCATGCAATATCTCAACTAACCATTAGGAAAAGCGTATTTCCTTCTGTCAGCTGCTTGTGCCACATCCAAGCATCAAACTGAAGTGCTCCAAGAGGATAAGATAATGTTTATAGTCTAAATATTATTAAGGGTTAATAATATTTGATTGTTCTATTTTTAGACCGACAGTCTAAAAATAGAATCCGCCCAATGTCTAAAAATAGAGGTCCATCTATTTTTACCAACTCGACCAATCATCCATAAATAGCATCCTGCAACTCATAGACCATGATGCATATGTCTAAAAATAGACTTTGCGCCAAAAATAGCCTGCGGGCCCACTTAGTGAAGGCTACTTCTTTTCACTAAGCTCCATCATCTTGTTGCATTTTCAACACTAAAATCATGGGAGAAATATACATGCCTCCTCTATGACCCTAAATTCGAATTTCCTAAGCTAACTAATTCTTCCTTACTTAGTTAGCTAATACAAGTTGTCATGAGATAAAATGTGACAAATTCTCTTCCAATTTACTTAAGGGAAAATTAAATGAGATGCCCCCTTGGGTGCCATTTCAACACCCCCTCTCAACAAGAAAAGGATAATCTGCTACCCTGATCCTGTCCCTGTGGAACTCAAATTTTCTTCTTTCCAACGCCTTCGTCAAGATGTTTGTATCCTGCTCCTCTGTGGGAATGTACTCTAATGACATAATTTGCCTCTGTACACAATATCTAAGATGGTGATACCAGATATAAATATGCTTGGAAATATCATGAAAAACTATATTAACTGAGAGTTTGATGCACCTTTGGTTATCACAATGTATCACCATCGGATCCATCTATTGATGAAAAAAACCAACAAGTATCTTCCTCATCATGATGGCCTCACATGCTTCTTGACTAGCAGCCATGTATTTTGCCTCTGCTGAACTGAGTGCAACTGATCTGTGTTTCCTGTTGTACCAGGAAGTTGTTATTGATCCTATCCTAAAGATACCCCTTGATGTGATCTTCCTATTAGATGGACTTTCTCTCCAATATGCATCGGTGAAAACTTGAAGCTTCACTCCCTTTGTTCATCTGTAGTGCCCCTAAGGTATCTCAACACATGTTTTCCTTCATTCCAAAAGAGCTTGGTAGGCTTAACCATAGCTTGACTAAGTTGGTTAAGTGCGTAGTATATGTATCGTCATGTGTTCACAAAATACATGAGTGAACCCACAAGTTTCATGTAAACAGTAGCATCCACTACTTCTCCCAAGGTAGCATCCTCCTTCCTCTAGTTTCCTTCTATATGAATCTATATGAGTTTGTTGTCCTCCATGTGGAACTTCCTGAGGATCTCATTGGCATAATTTCCTTGATATACAAATAGCTTCCCATCTCTTTTCCATATTTCCAATCCCATGAAATAGTGCAAGAGCCCCATGTGCTTCATCTCAAATTCTCTTGCAAGGTTCTCTTTGCAAGACTTGATGACTTTCACATCACATGTCAGTATCAGATCATCAACATAAAATACAATAATCAAAATCTTACCATCAACCACAGTATTATATAGGTTTGCATCTTCTTCAATCTTGGTGAATCCCAACCTGGGGAAATAACTTTCGATCCTAGTGTACCAATCGCAAGGTGCTTGCTTCAGCCCATACAGTGTTCACTTGAGTCTATACACATGCGACTCCCTATCTAAGGTCTCAAAACCTTATGGTTTCTCAATGTACACATATTCCTCAATATCTCCACTGAGAAAGGTTATCTTTACATCCATATGATGTATTTTCCATCCCATCTGTGGTGAGAGTGCAAGAATGGATATGATAGATGAGTACCTCGCGACTGGTGCAAAAGTCTCATCATAATCAATCCCCTCCACTGAAGAGAATCCTCTCACCACAAATCTGGCCTTCTGATTCTCCGCACTCCCATCTACTATCTTCTTCACCTTGTAGACCCACCTGGATCCTATGACTGACTGAACCACTGGTCTTGGGAGAACTTTCCATGCACTATTTCTGATAATGGAGTCATACTCCTCAACCATGGCATCAACCCAAACTGGATGTTGCATTGCTTCCTCAAAAGAATATGGTTCTATATCAATAACCTTACTCATAAGAGCCATGTATCTAGTGTACCACTATGGGGACCTTCCCTTCCTACACTGTGATGTGGGTGCTCCCATGTTCTCTCTCGCATCTAGAAATAATCTATCAGCCTCTCTGGTGCACTTCATTCCATATGTGGTGGATGGCTCTACATGAGTTGGTTCTACCACTCTCTGTTATTTACTCAAACTCCAATTTGTAGAGGTTATTTACTCAAACCCCAATCTTTTCCACCTATGTTGTGGCTTTGTGACGAATGAATGTCTTTCCTTCACTTAATATCACATCATAGCCACGATCTTCCAACATAGCAATAAAAACCAAATTATTCTTTAAACCAGGAACATAAATGACATTTTTTAATGTGAGTCGATTACCTAACTCCCTATGAAAGGTAATTGTACCTAAACCGGTAGCATTATACCTCTCTTCATCACCCATCTTGGTGTTCATCTAGAACTCCTTCTCCTCCAAGATACTAAAGAATTATTTGTTTTCGGTCATATGGAACAAAGCCCCACTATCCAAGTACCACACATAACCCATTTCCAATGACACCATGCATGCGATGAGAGTGAAATCCAACTCAAACTATGAAGTGAGTGCTTCACCTGCTACTTCTCCTAAGGCCTTCTTGTTGGTCTTATTTTTTGGAAAATTTGTGGCATAGTGTCCATGCTCATGACAGTGAAAAAATTTCAGCTTTGACAAGTATTTCTTATTTCCTACCTTTTTGGACACCGGTTTGGAATGGGATGCCTTCCCTTTCCATTTCTTCGCCTTTCCATCAAAGGCACAGTTATCCTCATCATCAGTCTTTGATGAGTATCCATCTTTGGTGTTTCGCCGAATCTCTTCTTGTACCAAGTCAGACCATAAACGCTCCTTGTCTGGTAGCTTCTCCCTCCCATTCACAAATTCCTAGTAGCTATGCTAGATCTTGGGAAGGCCTAGATATCTTGACTAAAAAAATAATCCTGGGAAACTATTATACCAACACAATATCATCTTGACATTCGTTGAACTTCGTCAATTATTTTTGGATCGTATCGCCCTTCACCATCTTAATCTTTCTGAGCTTGTCTTTCAGCGTCAACTTTCTCTTGTCGCTTCTATTCTGAAACAGATCTATTAAGTCCTTCCACATATCATATGGAGTCACCTTCCCATGGATACTCATGACAATATGATCTAGAACTCCCTCTAACAATATCCTTCTTCCCTTTGCTACATTATTCTTTCATGCATCAAGAAGTTGAGAATCTGCTACTTCGGGTTGAGGAATACCACTATAAATGAATTCCTTCAATTCATTTTCATCGAACACTTCTTCTATCATGTCCTTCCATGCTATGTAATTTTAATTACCCTCAAGGGAATATTCGAGTCTCAAGCCATTCAAATACATCATGATCTGTTGCTGCATCCTGAATAATACATATGTAAATCTGATGTACCTGTTAAAAAAAAATTGTGGTTATTATCTTCTATTATGATTCCTGGCACTCTGATACCATGTAGAAATTATCCAAATGGATTCAATCTGACCTTGTAATGTACTAAAACAAAATACTAAATCCTTATACAATTTGCGGAAACGAAATACGATTTCACAATCGCATAAGAAGTAAGAGAAATAAATAATCAATCCCACAACACAAGATGTATCTAGGGAAAAAAACTGCTCAAAACTCTACTGTCTGTATATTGTCTAAAGTCAAGACCATGAAACAATACAATGTGTTTTCTCTCACTGAGAAACCTCTTCACTCTGCTGATTGTCTAACTCTAATCTAGGAAAAATAAGTCAAATACTTAACCAATTCTCAACCTCTGTTTGACCAGCCTTGCTCACACATTCTTGGAGGAATTGTCGCCCTATGAAAGAGGAAATTCTAAATAATTTATTGCACAATTCATCCAAGGCTTCCTGATGACATCATACATGATATGTACAATTTTCTAATTATACAATTGATATTTATCTTCCCTTTAACGTCAAACTCAACTGGGCTTTCCTTAGAACTGACATGCAAAAACTATTTATAGTGAACTATTATCTAACGGATTAACCACTACTTTTGAATTAAATCAGAATTAATTAACTGGAACTATCACTAGCTCATCTCTCAGATAGAACTAGTTAAACTGATTTTAACTTAATTAATTGAGTTAACTAATTACAACTCACAAATAACTGTAAATGGCCCCCCTACAATCATGGGAGAATTCTACATGCCTCCTCTCTAACCCTAAACTCGAATTTCCTAAGCTAACTAAGTCTTCCTCACTTAGTTAACTAATAAAAGTTGTCATGAGATGAATTTACAATTTCTCTTCCAATTTAATTAAGGGAAAATTAAATTAGAATCCCCATTGGGTGCCATTTCAACACTAAAATAACCTTCTTCTCGACAATAGTTGATAAATTGTGTCATCCTTCTCTGTGAGTTACAATAGTAAAGCATGGATATTTTCATTCAAAATTCAATATTAGTAAAACATGCAATTTTTATCTTATTAAAATTAGGTAGCTTCTTCATTAAAATCAACATTGATGTATTGAAAATAGGAAAGCTTGTTATTTAGCTATAAATTTGAATTTTCTAGCTGGTGAATGGTGGTATTCAAGTCATCAATTTCAATATTCTTTTCAAAATCGAATATCTATTAAAATAAGTAATTGTTTTCTCTATGTCCTTTCTTAAGGAAACAAGTTTATATTTCCATCTTCTTGTAATATTCTTTCTTATCCTTCAACTAAATTCTCAACACTTATTCTACCTTTTTCCTCTTCTTGTTCAACCTTTATGATGATAATAATATTCTCTATTTCAAGAAGGCTTTGGGACATATATTATTTTTCATCATGCTCCTCCAATTCATAATTATATATTTTCTCCTTTCATTTCAAATTCTTTTTCTTAACATTCTTTAATTTTCTTAAGGAATAAATTACTTATTCTTCAAAATCCACCTCTGCATGTGTTTCAACATTTTCCTTGTCTTCTCAATCCCTTTTTTCTTTGTCTTTATTTTTAAAGGCATGATTCCTTAATTTTATTTCTATAAATAGATCTTATTATTTATCACTATCAAATATATTGTCACTACTCTCTTCATATGAGTCACTAACCCCTTTGGAGCAATGATTGTTCTTTTGCTTATAAAAGTTCTTCTTATTTTCACGACTCACTTATTTCTTATTGTTTTTGTGATTATTATGTTTTCATTATTTCCTTTATAATATGGTCATCCTCACCATCAATATTTCCATCATTTTCAGATCGACATTTAGCTATGAAATGTCCTATTTTCCCACAATTAAATGATTTAAAGGGCATCTTACCTTTTTAGTTTTTGGACTCCCTTTCAAGTTTTCTCACAAAATATTCTTCATCTACATCTGATTTATTTCTTTTGTTATTGCTTCATTCATTCTATTTTTTCTTCATCTTCTTTGAATTTTTGAAGACCACTTCTCTCTTTGATGGCTTATGTTTCTCAATTCTTGTTCAACCATATATAGGCAATATTTTAATCATAAAACCCCTTATTAAGCCTTATATAATGAGTGATTATATTTTTATTTTCATATTGTTATCTAAGTTATAATCCCTCTTGGTCCCATTTTATTACAATTATAACCCATGCCTCCAATATATATATACTGAGGAAACCTACTCTCAGAACCACAAAATATTGTCTTCTGCATTGTATTCATTGTAAAAGGAGGTTTCCCCCTAGAACATGATTGTAATAATTGAAATCTTGTCTTGTTTAAGGTGAAAGGATCATAAAATTTAGCATCAAAGCTAATGATCCTAGGATTTTGTTGCCTCAAATGACTCATCGAGGAATTTTGGCTATCACTTTTTTTTTTTAATAACAAGTTTTAGATGGTGAAAATTGGAGAGTATTTATAAGACATTTTCAGCAATTTATAGCTCAAATTTCAGATATATATTTACTATATTTTTGGAGATAAGCTCCAAGGATGTTAGGGTTTCTGAATTCTCCTAAAATCAATCTCAAACAAGTCAGTTTGGAATTTTCACTATAATTTTTTTCTATGAGGTTTCATATCATGAAATATGGACCATGTTGAGGAGAAATAATAGTTAACATCTAGTTCAAATGTTATATTTTTTTTCATTATAATTTCTAATATCTACTTTAAGTAATTCCAAGTTTTCTATACATTTGGAGTTATAACCTATGGAAGTTAATATAAATCAACAATATATTCATTATAATTAGTAGGTGGTTTCTCTTAATTATACACCGAACCTATAGAAAATATTACTTCCCTAATATTAATAAGGCTAGTTGAGACAATGTGGAAGCATCAAAATTATATTAAAGTCTTAATCTAGATGTTTGTATCTTGATAGAAATAGGGCTTAAAATTCCCAATCTATTCCTTCCAAGTCTACCACCACTATATCCCATTCTTCTCAAAAGTTGAGATCCATTACTTTTTGAATGTTTTTCAAAATTGGGAGAAATTCCATTGGTGACTAATAATTCATAATATGAAACAAAAGGATAGATATCAACTACCTCACAAATATTTGTACAATAGTTAATAAATGGTGGAATCCTTATTTGTGAGCTACAACAATAAAGCATCACGATATTCAGTTAAATCATAATATGAGTTAAACTTGTGATTTTTATCTTTTTGAAATTAGCTAGCTTCTTCATCATAATCGACAATGATGGATTGCAAATATGAAACCTTGTTATTTAACTGCAAAATGGTATTTTCTAGCTCGTGAATGGTTGTCTTCAAGTCATCAATTTCAATATTTTTTTCAAATTTCAATATTATGTTCAACTAAGAAGTTGTTTTCTCTATATCCTTTCTTAAGGAAAGAATTTTATATTTCCATCATCTTGTAATGTTCTTCCTTATCCTTCATCTAAATTCTCAACACCTATTCTATCCTTTTTCTTCTTTTAGTTCAAACATTAGGATGATAATAATATTATCTATTTCATCAAGGATTTGGGACATATCTTTTTTTCATCATGATCATCCACTTGATTATTTTGTAGTTTTTTATTTCATTCATGATTATTTTTATGAACATTTTTTATTTTTCTTAAGGCACAAATCAATTCTTCTTCAAGATCCACCTCCCACTTGTTTCAACATTTTCCTTATCTTCTGAAACAATTTTTTATTTTTATTTTAATATTTATTTTCCAAGGCAAGAATCCTTAATTTAATTTCCATAAAGAGATTTTATTCCTTATTATTATTAAATTTATTCTCACTACTCTCTTAAAATGAGTCAGTAGCCCTTTTTGAGAAATGACTGTTCTTTTACTTATAAAATTTCTTATTCTTTTCATGTATGTCCTCTTTTTGGTTCTTTTTGTGATGTTTATGTTTTCTTCCTTCCTTTATGACATGGTTTTCCTCATCATGAATGCTTTCATCCTTTGCATATGGACATTTAGATGTAAAATGTCTTATTTTCCCATAGTTAAATAATTTAAAGGGCATCTTACTTTTATATTTTTTGGACTCCTTTTCGAGTTTTCTTACAAAATGTGCTTCCTCTATATCTGATTCACTTCTTGAATTATTGCTTGATTCATTCTCTCTTTTATCCATTTAGTTTGAAGATTTGAAGACCACTTCTCTCTTTGATGGCTTACATTTCTCATTATTTGTTCAACTCTATATAAGCTTTATTTTAATTCTAAAACCCCTTATTAAGCCTTATATATTAAGGGATTACATTTTTATTGTTGTATTGTTATGTAAGATAGAACCCATTTTTGTCCCATTTTATTATAACTATATCCCATGTCTTCTAGATATATACTAAGGAGAACTAGTCTTAGAATCACCACATATTGTCGTGTACATTGTATTCTTTGTAAAAGGAGATTTCCCCCTCGAATATGACCATAATGATTGGTTCATTTTATTTTTTCAGGTGCAAGGATCATAAATTTTGGTCTCAAAGCTCATGATCCTATGGTTTTGTTGCCTCAAATAGGTCATTGTGAAATTTTAGCTATCACTTTTTTTCTAAGAGATTATAGATGTTGAAAATTGGAGATTATTTATAAGACATATCGAGAAATATCTTGTTCAATTTTCAGATATATATTTGATATATATTTGGAGATATGTTCCAAGGATATTGGGGTTTCTTAATTCTCCTAAAATAAGTCTCAAACAGGTTAGTTTGACATTTTCACTATATTTTTTTGTGACTTTTCATATCATGAAAATAGGACCTTGTTGAGGAGAATTAATGGTGAACAGCTAGTTCAAATGTCATATATTTTTTCGCTATAATTTAAAATATCTACTCTAGGGAAGCCCATGTTCCTGCATGCTATGGAAACTAGTTTTGAATACCTTAACTTGGAATTTTCACAATAACAATTTTTCTATGATGTTTCATATAGTGAAATGTGGATCATATTAATGATAAATCATGGAGAACATCTTGTTCAATTTTTAGAATTTTGTTCACCATGTTTGGAGTTATACCTTGTGGACTTGTGGAAGTGAAGGTTTGTGAGAGGTCCTAAAATTAATTTTAATTAGGTCAACTTGGTATTTTTCCTATATCTTCCCATCTATGACTTTTCATAATATTCTAGGATTTTAGGAGACATAAAAAATTGCGTCATATACAAATTTCAATATTATATTTTAATAATTAGACATGTAGCACAATATAAAAGTTTTCTCCCATGGAAAAAGGAAAAAAAATATTTTTGTTTTTGGAAACTTACCGTAACTTAAGATGGACACATCAAGTTCATTTCACACCTACAAAATTGAAAAAAAAACACATTAGAGTATTACATATCAAATTTTTAGATCCAAAAGGGTTCAAATCCCAAAGATATATATAAAAAGACCTCTAGTCATTCTAATATTCTCCAAATTAAGTTATTTAACTCACTAGTGATTTAACTCTCCAAATTAAGCTATTTAACTCACTAGTGATTTAACTCACTAGTGATTTAACTATTGATTAGTATTAGCATGCATGGGTGGTCCAGGGTTTAAAGTTAAGCCAGCATAACCCGCTTAGACACCAGCATTTTCAACGCCAATGCTGGTAGTGATCAATGACTGGGAATGTACTTTGGTTGATCGAGCATGGAGTTTGATTTTCCTAAACCCTAACCCTCTTTTCTCGTGGGTTGTGGGTGTTATGCCACATTTCCTACTGCTCTCCTTTCCTGCTGTCTCCTTTGTAAGTTTTCTAACAACCATTGGCAAAGCACAACTTCTAGGTGCCCTCAGGAAACCAGGGTGGCGATTTACTCTCGGATTTGTTCATGAAGGTACATCAGAATGATTTTCCTTGTTCAAATTTATTCTGTTTGGAAATTTTCATGGAGCAACTATAATTATTTGTTTGTTTTTTCTTCGTTCGGATTTATGGTTAAATTTTCCAGTATAATTCCTCACGGGTTTGTGTACTAAAATCCCTGTGGCTTGTCTTTGTGTGCCCTAGTTTATTTTCTAGGTTCATCAAATTAACGCCTCTTGGAGGGATTATTGGTGTTTTGAATTGAGGATGGTTCTGGTGTATACATTTTTCTTGGGATTCGATAAGTAACAAATTTGATTTTTTCTCTCCGCCCCTTCCAGGTAAGCTATGTTAATCTTGATCGGATTTAACCCTCTTTTGTTATGACCCTACTTTCCTTGTTCTGGCGAGGTATATTGTTTCGGCGAAGGATATTCTTATAGCACTAATATCTCCTTTCCTGACAGGCAATTTTCAGGGGAAAAAATTATTCGCTCCACCACTGGTTCAGCTCCATTATTGGTTTTCTAATTCCCCAAGCAGGTTACGGTAAACTTTTCTAAACCGTCATTCTACTATAATATTTTTCTTTTTTGTGACTTACTTTCTCATTGTGTCGAGGCTCACTCACCCATTATTTTACTAACATAGTTTCAAGATGCGGCTCCTTGATTTTGTCACTCCCACACCGGTAAAATTTGGTTTCGTTCAGATTTAATGATTCCTTTAAGGAAATGGGTCAACACAGTTACCTCCACTAATTTGTTCTATATATTCTATGTTTTGCAGGTAGTCTCTTCTTTCCCCGGATTATACTTATGGACCGAGAGATCCTTATGTCACCTCGAATACTCATTCCCTTGGTTGTAGTGGTTCCAGGTTGGTTACACTAGTTTCATCTTCTCGACGACTGCTAGATTTATTTTCCTTTAGGCAATTTTTGATAGCGCGGGGGTTATAAATAAGCTCCAAGTTTAATACCTTTGTGTTAATGATCTTATATGAACTTATTCATTGTGTTTGACCTTATTTAAATGATTTCTTGTTTCGGGTACCATGGATGAGGGCGCATACTCAGTCCTGTAGGACGCGGTGTCAATTGTATATACGCAAACATATACTCTTGGTACATTTTTTGTAAATTTTTTGTAAACAAGATCTATTTCGATTGAGTTTTTCAATTAATGGTACTATAATTATTAATAGGATTCATTCCAGCAGGGTATTGTAATTATATTTTCCTCTTTATGCGTTGTCGTTTGTAGAGGATCGAAATTTCAGAACTGCAACATGATTTACGTATTTGATAAATTTTTGGCATTCGTGTTTCTACTTCCTCTGTTTACCAGGTAAAACTATAATGCTCTCGTGTTTCTACAATTACTTTTTTTGTAGAGTTATATTTATTTCTATAGTCTAGAATTACTTCTTCTGTACAGTTAAATCCTTTTGTAATTTCGTATGTATAATTATAATTACATTTCCAGTGACGCGTCTTCATTCCATTCCGCTTATGTTATTATTCCATTCGGAATTTGCGGATATAAAATTTCATGTTTTGTATGTTTCTTCGCTAAATTGAATTCTAAATCGTAGTCTTAGTCATAATTTACTAGTAAGTTTTAATTCGATAGTGGAGGTCATCATACTTAAGGTTAAATCTGCGCTACCTCCTTAAATTAATTTTGCCACTTGCTTTCATAGGAATTAATTTCCTATCTATATAATATATCCACCTTTCCAAGAGCCAATTTCATGTTTTTCGAAGACCCACTTCCCATTGTGGCTTACCTAGACTTATTTGTTTCTGCATGTCTTGGTAACAGCCCTGCATACACTAACCCTTTATCAATTCAGACTCAAAGTTAACTACTAATTAAGAGGCCTGCATTTTTCAGAAGCTGAACTTTTATTATTAATATTCCATCTAATATTATATTCAACTAAACATATAACGTTTGACTCCGACTTGATTGTTTACTGATTTATTCATCCTAAGAAACTATGAGAGTTCCATCACTCGTATTTCTCATACTCATTCTCATGTTAGTTCTCAAGTCCCTTCCTCTGTGGAGGTGCTTATCTGCAACTATCTTAGACTACGACTACGAGTTATCACTAAAATAAAATAATAAAAATTTATGAGATTTTATACACACTGGGTGTAAAATGTAGTAAATACTTTAATACCAGTGTTGTTAATTCAAATCTCGAACTAGATTCAATTAAATCAATACTACAACAACTAGTTTACTGCCATATAATTTATATAATTTTGTTGTAAAAACAAATCTATTTTTATGTACTTCGCTAACCTGTAATATTCCATTTATAAACAAACTAGAATTCATTTTTCAGAATTACACCTGGAGTATTTCATCTGCAAGAAACTAGAATATATCTTTCTGATTTGCAACCACGACGAATAGATCCCAGATAAGCCTACCTAAACTTCCTCATCATAGGGGATAACTTAAATTTTAAAATCACAGAGATGTTCCCTTTAAATTTTAGATTTCAAGAAAAAAATCACTTTCTTTTGTTTAGCTAACTATAACATTCAATACTACATACATACTAACAACCTTTCTCAAAAACATTAATTTTATCAGAATCTCCTACATTTAAGAAATAAAATAGTACATCAACAGTCTAACTAGTATCACCGTGTGAAAAACACACGCGTGGAATTATGGCATCTTCACCACCCAACCATGAATTGTTTTCTTCGAGTTCCCCCCGAGCTGGGAAGTTCTTGCCAGGGAATCAATAATATCCTCTATTGATCCCTCCATAGGTATTTAATACTTTTTTTTCATGGTTAACTTCCTTCAATAACGTTTCTCTTTTGTGGTTCTTTTTAACCATTAGTTTAGGCTTTTCCATAAAAGTCCACCTTTCTCTCTCACGATGTTTTAAGCTTATCCAACCTTGGCATATTTCCTCAGCTAAAAAAATTAATGGATATTTCTCTCTCATCAATTAAGCTTATCTATAATTTCATCTAGAATTCTTATCATGAAATAATTATCTAATCCCATTTACCAATGAGATTTTATTTTTAGCAAGAATATAATTTCTAGGCGTCTCGTTCCAAAGCACATACATTCCATTTATTTATCTATTAATAAATATTCATTTACATAATCATTCCAATATTCTTCGTGGATTTTCCATCATTCTTTCTAACGTAACTCAGTCTAACCAAAACAATATTACAACAACGGAGGGATATTACATTCTCCTCCCCTTTTTATTCACATCGTCCTTGGTGTTAATTGTCTAGTTTCTTCTTCTTGAAACCTCGTTGGATAAATTATCTTGTTTTAATCTTCTTTCTCTCATGTCATCTCTTCGGAAGTAAAGGATTTCATTGCACTTTATCCTGTCTGACGACTCGATTTTGGAGCTGGATCTCTTTCCCATCTGAGATACACGAGGTTCTACCAGAAGGTCTCCCTCGTCTCAACCTATAGAATTTTCCAATCAATTATGTGAAATCTATCATGTACCTATTTCTAAGTAATTATACATGAAAAAAATTAAAATTTTTAATATCATTGGGAAATACAAATAGATAAGCTACAATTCTAATTTTGTTAGCTATGTCGAAGAAATTTCATCTTTTCTTAAGACCGAAAGTCAGATGCTTCTTGTCTTTCATGCTTACAATCATACCTGCTAAATACGTGCTTCATAATTTTCACTTGCATTCCACATACTATTCACATGCATCCATCAATGTCAACACCATTGATATATTACTATAATAACCCCTATGGCCATGCCCACTAATATGAACATTTTTTACTTATAAACTTCAATATACGAAATTGTAAATTGATTTTCACATTGCTCGCATAGAGATAACAATAATCAAGGGACAGTTTGTAGCATTCTATTTATACTAAAAATTGGATATCATTGTATCCATTTTGCATATACTGTTTTAGACATTTTCATGGATGCTATGTTATGATTAAAACAACCTTCAAGTAGACTTAGATATGTCTACTCTTGAAATTTTTTACCCATCTGTTCACAGTCACCGATGCTGGTAGTCAAAAAGTATTTTTCCATTCACAAGTTTTCATGATTAAACCAACAGAATTAATTCACGGTGTGTTACACCTTTATTTCAATCCTTTTTTTGTTTTTTTTTTCATTTCTGGTTCAAAAATATAGGTTTCTAATCCCGAAGTTTTTGAGATTGTTTAATTCTTAATATTGCTACTAATTCAAAATTTCTTAGCTCTTATTAGGAGATAATTTAATTTATAACTATTATTTTGGTACCCTCATATCCACTATGCATATTTATTGCATATTTAGGTGTAGAATATCCTACTCATGGTTCTTATATCTTGTTGATTTCGTCCCAAGGTGGACTTAATCAAGTCTATTCTTATAATGTTTCCACTTATTTATTGGGAAAATTTTTTCATTGGTTACACTTCGCACTCCTATTATTGTAGGTATTCGTACATTTGAATTTGTAATGTTAATATACAAGGAATTTTTCCAACTTCCTGAATCGAGGAGGTCACCAATTCAACTATTTGCTTTCTTGGTAAAAAATTTCATTTTCTTCCCCATAACCTGACCAATTGTTCAAAACAATTACCTTCAAAACATCCTTGGTAGTTTAATTCTCAACCATAAAGGTGTAATATTTAGAATACTTATCCTATTAACATTTATTTTCTTGATAGTAGTATTTTAGTTGTATCAATATGAATACTAACTATTCTCAAGAAAATTACTTTTTCCATACTTGTTTTATGTTATTTGTAGGCTAATAGTTCTTAATCCTTATTTTAATCCATTTTGTATTTATGTTTATATACTTTACAATGACTTGTATCTTATGGACACACTACATGCCCCTTCCTTTCTAACATTTTTGTGTTTTACACATTCTGTTCATAAAAATACTTGGTAATCTCAACTTCTACTTCAATTTCTTACCTCTTTACTTTATTCCACCGTGAGAAACTATAATCGATTCTATGTGTTACCCTTAATCATGCAGAATTGATTGTATACGTTTATTATTTTCCATTGCCACTTATTATCCTACTTTAGGTTCTCGGTATTGAATACCATTGTTCTTATCTTCCTTTTACCTTAACTAAAAGTGCATATTTTCCACAAAACGTGTCACTGATTTGAGTGACTCTCTCCACTCTTCAACATTATGTGCCTTACACCACTTGTCATAAATTGATCATCTCAACACCACACTGAACTGTAGGTATTAATAAACGTGGCGTGGCGCGTACACTTTTGGTAAATTTAGATCAAAATGCAACACTATATATATATATATATAACAGTGACACACATCTCCCTTAGCCTTAGTACGACAATAACGATGTATCAACCATCTCCCAGATCAATCCTTATTCATATAAAAGGTAGCTCATCGGGTCAGAAAGAATAATGGTTATCACCTTTGGGTTTATATAAGAAAACAAGAAGTTGTATGTGCACATTCCCCAACCACTTCTATAATAGGACACTTGTTTTTATTTTTCTTTCTCTCCAGTTCAACATGTATCTCTCTTTTTTATTGTAATTAAAATCATCTAATTTTGAATTTATCTCTGAGAATCCCCTAAAATATTCCATCTATAGGTATTCATCAAATTACTGAGATAAAAACCAACTTTTTCCCATAATATCTCTTGAATCTTAGCTTCCCTTTTCTCCTAATATTGAAATGCCACAACCAATTAGTAGTGAAGAGGTTTATACTCTGTACCAAACTGGACAAGTACCATAAACTAGGCTTTGATGGAAATGATTTCAACCTTATTTCCTTAATAGTAATATCTACCAGAGTGGGGCTTTCAATATTGAATTTATTTGCAACCATGTTATTGATAAGCCTCGGTATTGCAACAAGCATTATGCAACTCCCAAGGCTACCAACTTTAATTATCAACCTTGTGTTCATACAAATTTAAGAGGTATCGACAATATATGTGCAACATACAATTTTTTTTTTTTTTTTTTATCTAATGTAATGGAGTGAATTTCATGGAATAAAAGCCTAAAATAATTGCAAAAATGGAAGTGTTTTTTTTTAAGAAATTAATCCTAGGTAAGAACAAAAATTTGTAATTGAAATCCTAAGAGCATGAATTCAGATAAATATGCCTAATCTACTTTGTAAAATTGTTTGTCTTAAGTGGTGTTTATTCTTCCTCAATCATGTACTTAGATCCTAGGGGTAATTATTCAAATCTAAGTGACAAAAAACAAGCTTTGGGAGCAAACCTTGTCAAGTTTACACGTGCTACAAGAGTGCTACAGGAAGTTTTGTTTTTGCTACAAGAAGTCCTGTGTAGGATATAACTCACCAAATGACTAAGTAAACCAATTGAAAATGGGATAGGACAATTTTTTTATTAAGTACGATGTATTCGGTCTCCATTACAAGTTGAATCACTCCAAAATACCCTTGTTCACACATGCTAAAAAATAACAGAAAATTATTGCTATAAAAACTGGAAATTCAAGAACTAGTGAGCTAGTTAACCTATCAAATGCTTAACCTAATCAATTGAAAATACAATGGGGTAAATTTTGTTAATAAATTGAATGTTTGTATGAACTAATACAATTGTAATAAACTCAAATTAATCTTATTAACCCATTCTAAAAAATAGTATAAAATTACTACTATTTCACTACAAGGCATTTCCAGAAATCCTGTATTTGTGAACTAGTAAGCAAATGCAAGTAGCTCAATGATGAAGATGGCCTTAAAAAGTTATTATAAGGATTAATAATGCTTTTTAATCTTTAAATAACCTGAAAATAACTCACTTCAATAATTCAACTCAATCCTATAACAAGAAAAGTATCAATACTAAATACAGAAATAAGAAAAACAAGAATAAAAAATGCATGTGAATAAGAAGTGAAAATAACATAAATAAATTGTGCAAAAGGGCTGTAAGGCTCTTGGGATGTCCAATCCCAAGGAAAATCATAATCCTATGGAAGAAACCAAGATTTAGAAGCTAAAAATTCCACTAAAATTTATTATTTGAATTAATCCAAGTACACCCGTGCAAGAAATGAGAATGGAGCTGTTGAACAGAAAAATTTCTCCACAAGAAGACTAAAAAATAAATGCCCCTAGAAGTGAATTCGAATTGGTAATTATAAAAAATGATGAGGAAGAATTCTCCTTGAAAGGAGAAAGCTTTCCCCTCCAATATCCCTCAAATAATGGATATGGTTCCCAACACTAGGGATATGTATTAAATGACAAGGAACACACTCCTAAATTTTCTCAATCATTGGAGTTCCAGAATTTCTCAATAATTTCATGGTATTGTATTCATTTATTCTCCAATATTGATCCTCCAGTAGTAGGGAGCAAGTCCCTAGATTATCTCCTCCTCCAAATCTTGATAATCTGCCCAATATTCTCACAATATTATTTAAAAATAAATAATATTAGGCACAAATATGCAATTATCTCTAAACCTTCCTAAGAAGATATTAAAGCTAAAAAAACATTATTAAGTGTAGAAGGAGAGATTCAATATAGCCTTTATGTGCCTAAGAAAAGTTAGATGTGCCTTAATTTGTGTCTAATTTAGAGTCCCGTCAGTTATCATAAGGACAATGCAATTAATACTGCAAAGATGAAAAGAGTGGTTTGGAAATTGGCATTATCCAGTTTGACTGTTCACTTTTAACCATAAAATATATGTAGTTAATGACAATTTTTTTTTCCACTTAAATATTCCAAAAATAATTTAGAGCACCACAATGAGGAGAGCTAGTAATCTGGTAGATCACATATCCACATCTATAATTGGTTCAACCATGTTGAGGTAAGCCAGTAGTACGCTAGACATTACTTGAATATATTAGAAATTTATATTAATTTGTGTGTTTTTCATTTTCACAAGATACATGTTATGTTTACATCAAAATCAATATCTAGATTCATCATGAGTTATATAAACAACCATTGTATGGTGAACATAAGAGACTCCTTTGCCTACATAATTAAATGGGAGATGGCACACCCAGACAAAATTAATAGTTATATCTTTCTGAAAAATAGCCATTCTAGCTGTAATCAGAATATTCAAATCCAACACTTTTAGAATGACGTATTTTCTTCTGGAGAAGTTAAATGAAAAAGCAGTACAGTAATGATTCTTCGATAAAATTCTACCATTATTTTATTCCAAGTGTCATATAATAAATTAAATGGCAGGTTTTTTAAAGTTCTCAACAACCACGGGAAAATATTTGAATCAATTATTATTATTTTTTATATCTGTGGCAAAATTAACTTTTACTATAATACTGTGTATATATCTACAACAATTGATTATTTCCCTTTTACGTCATATATAGCAATCTTTTAAAAGAAAAATTTGTATATCAAGACCAACCTTGATCATTTTTGGCTTGGATACTCCAGTTGGTAACCATTGATTTTTTTCACTCAAGTCAGATCTCACTATAATAATTTCTATCTTGAATTTTCGGGTTGGTATAGGCTTTATTACTAAATCTACAACCTTATTATATTCACTTTACCATTCAATGGATGGTTCCAAACATTAGATTGTTATGCTAATTCCATCTTTATGTTTTTTTTTATTTGTTTTTTTTTTAATAATTTTAATACTATAGTGTCATATCTACCCTTTGAGTGACATCTATGATGTGTTGTTGTGTTGATTGTCAATATGAAACCCCTTACTCTTATTCACCCACGAATTTAACAGTTTCATTATGTAGCCACCAATACAAGCTAATTTTATTTATTGCAACTATTGTAATATAATTTAATGTTGCGAGGTGTGTCACATCAGGATTAGGAAACATGTCTCGGAGGAAACATTCCATGCACCTAAATTATCATGCTTATTTTGATTGAAAAATAAACCTGAATTATGTTCTCCTATAGTAAAACAATCATTATTGTTGTTAAATTTATGGAATTCTAAATGTCTCATATCAATGTCATGTAATTGCACTCAGTTTTTTTCTTTTTTTTACAAATCCCATTAGGTCTGAGAGTTGAACCTAGGGCTATGATACCATCTGTCACAACTCTTGTTCATAGGCCAATTTCGTTTTTAATTGTCTACGTCACCAACACCATTTCTCTCTCATATATTTGTTATTTTTATAATGAACTGCACTGTAATTATGTATTTTCTGATCTAGTTCAAGATTATAAGTTCATATATATATATATATATATATATATATATATATATATATATATATATAATTAAATATTTTTTCAGTATAGGATATGTAGGCCCCGGATGCGGGTGATTAAACTTGTAGATTTGGAAGGCCACATGGCCCCTTTGTAGATGCGCAACTGGCCTCACCTCCAAGTTTCACCTACCTCTAGCATGAGAGCCATAAATTTTGTGATATGGGTACTAGCCTCATTAAATCCCTAACACTTGATGCATTCACTTCGGTGTGCTGTGCATTCACTCCTACCTCGACTGCAACGTCTCATTCTCTAGCCTTTTATGGCCAATGGCGCTAACTCCTTCCCGAATTAGATCTGGGCCTCCCTCTGTTTTCTCTCCGTCTTGCTCTACAAGATTTTGCCTTCAGCTCTGCCTGCCCCAGTTCTGTCTTCGCCCTTCACGCTGCTCATCTGCCTCCCTCTATACAATCACACGCTTCTCTGCATCCCCAGCATTCCAACGAAGCTATGCCTCGTCGCCACCGCATGTGATGTCGTCAGGGTGGAGGGAGAGGTTCTCTCTCCTGCCGTCCAATTCTGACAATGGCGGAGTGCACATTGGCCTTCTATGTTGTTGTGGATGTGCCATAGGTCTCTGACCTACAAATTCTCTTGACCCAACTCTCAATTCATCTTTTGGAGATTCAGCATAGCCATTCTGGCTCTGTCACTAGGAAGCAGCCTCGAAAATTCACTCTCTCTCTCCTCCTCCTCATGGCCAAGGAGAACAGTAGGTATTCTATTCAAAAGCATCGAGGATGCTTCAGAAATTGGGGGTAATAACTGTGTTGAAGGAGCCTGACAAATTGACAATGTAGCGGACATAGGCACTCACTCCACCTCCACTCCAGTGCTAGCTCCCTAGCTCTCCAAGAAGGAGAATGCCCTATCAGATTACGGCAGCTACATTGTGGAAGAAACTCCTCGCATGCAGCACCATGATGCAAAGGACCAGCAACTGTAGATCCATGGCTCTCCTTTTTCCAGTATTTCCATGTCTCTCTATAGTTTCTATGTTTATTTTTCTACTGCACAACAAACTCATTTTTTTTATGCTCTATTAATAGTTGGTTTCCCCATGAAGGCTAGCTCTTTATGTGACAGGTTGAATTCTCTAAGGGTTGGTTTTCCCCCAAGGGGCAGCCCAATTTTTGAATTTTTGAATTGTCTCCCTCTGACAGGGGTTGGCTAATTCAACAACCACTGTCACGGAGCGTGAATGTACTCTTTTTGTACCATTGAATAGAAATTAGCCTTACGTAGAAAAAAAATACAGGATATGTAGGATTCCATATGTCTCTTTACGAAATTCCTTATTCTCACCCTGTACACACAATTACATGTAATTCATAAGGTTAATCATAATTTATTTCCTCTTTTATACTTCATTTCCACAACTCCCTTTTTGGATTCGTTATTATCTTTCGGAAAATATTCTTTTACATGGTGGCCATCATAAATTAATGAATGATGTTTATATGTAATATTGGATCTATCACTTAATGCACGTACCTATAAAGAGGTATTAATTTCATTATTTCTAAGGTGTATATAACATTATTCTCGCGATTTTCCATTGAGATGAGATATTTGTTTGTACTTACCAAAACCCTATATCCTCATATTATGCATCTATCTCAGGTATACCCTAAGAAGATTCTGTTAGTCTCCTGTATTTCTATAGTATCACAAAATGACTGTTTATTTCTTACATTCTGCTGAAAATAATATTCCCTGACTATCATTTATTTTCAGAAATCTCACTACGTTCATTATTTTCCATTTAACCTCTCCATTATCTCTCATTTTAACTTTTCTAACACTCTCATGCTTTGAAGTTCCATGTTTAACCTCAATCCCCTCATTTATCCTTATCCCTTCCTTAAAACCTTTTTCCCCTATGCTAAAACCTCATTTCCCTCACTAAAAACCCTTCCCCTTCACCCATTCCCCTTCTTTCATTTAAAACAATGTAAAAAACCCATTTTTTACATTTTTTTAAAGTAATTTTAACCTATCGGGTCCCACTTTTAACAAGCCCTATTTTTCAAAAAACCCCAACCCCTTATATGTTTAAACCCCCGCTCTAAACCTTTATCCCTCCGGTTTCTAATATACCCCAGGCCCCACATTATATTTAGACCCGCCACTTTATTTAAACCCCAACCCCACCCTTTCGAACTAACCCGCGATCAATCAAAGCCCGATCACTGTCTGATCTCCACCTCTTGATCTGATGGCCCTTGCTCCATATCGCAACCCAAAAATCCTGATGGTTAAAATCTTTGGGGGGTTGCGAAATGGGCGGTTTCTCAACCCTCCCCTCCGCCACATGTCGCATCTGCACTTCATCGCATCACCGAAAAATAAACCGCCTCAGCGCTTTTTTCTCTGAAATAAACCACAAACCGCCTTCGTGCCACGAAATGAAACCGATGGCTATTCAAAATACTATTAACTCTGTGCGATTACGATAAAATTTTGAAACGCTGTGATAACCCCTACAACATTAATAAAAGACATGGAAGCCATTGCTAGATGCAGGAATCGAAAAAACCTCTGCTATCTATACTCCTTCCACAGTTTTTTCCCGAGATCCTTTAAGCCAAAAACCACCATTTCTCATCACCCCGCAGGATCCCATTTCATTAATAAATTGTTTTGATTTTCCAGGTGTTTAGTATATCAGAAGGTGGGATAAAAAATTCGCAATACTAGTTCCCAAAGACTTGTTTAAATCCAGACTCTCATGATTTCTATTTAAAAAGGCTTTATACAACAAAACATTATGAGAAAAGGGATAAATAAAAGAAGAAATGGAGAAAAAAGGGAGACAGTCATGATTATCAGGGATTTTACATTCATTCCAACAACAACATAGTTTATCCAAAATGAAGGACAGAGTTAAGAAGAAGGTAGAAAGATGAAAAAAGATGAAAAGCACATTGAAAAGACAGTAAAAGGTTAGAAGAGGTAAACGGAGTTGTCAAAAGGTAAAAGTGCAAAAGAAGAAAGCAAATCAAATAGTAAGATAAGGAAAGAAATTATAATGACAGCAAAGGCAGTAAAGAGAAATTATAGATAATGACAGTTTAGAGTTAAAAGACAAATTAGAGAGCAAATCAACAAAGGAAAACAAAGCCAGATATCAGGGCCTCTGAGAATTTACGTCTTTTCAATCACAGTGGCCACCTCCAGCTTAATTTTGATTTAATAAGAGCCACCAAAGTCAATATTACAGTCAAAGATATTTTTTAGAAATAAATTCGGAAGTTATTGTAAAAGTTAATTCTTCAGGCACTTGGTCAAAAAATATCTTAAAGTTAGCTCAGGAGTTAATTTGAAAGTTATTACTACAATAGGTCTTTCAAGGATATTTTTGGCCTGGACCTTGCATGGTATCAATTGTCAAAATTCATTTACTTTGTAGTCATTGCAGCCTGTCACCCTAGATTAGGGCAACCTCCTCAGTTGCAGTTAAATACTACATGTATTATTCATTATCGTGGTTGGTTGTTGGGATGGATTTTTCTTAGACTCTGAGTTGCAAAGATTATTGTATTGGTGCACTGTAACTTTTTTTGAACTGGACATCAGTAATACAATCACTTTCATAGGATCCTTGAGCTATGTTAATGGTGATGTTATCCCTCTTTTGTTAATGTTTCTCCTTTGTTTTCCATAGTGTACATCAATCTCCCTGATAGCAGAAACATAAATTTTAGATTAAGATATGTTGTATGAGCACCTTAATTATGTCTATTACTATCATCTTAATGTTTTCCTCTGGAAAGTATAACTCAAGAATTCTTAACTGCTCCTTGGTTTACCTAGCTGTTATCTTAAGGTTTTCTTTTGATGTTTAACTAAAGAATTCTTAATTTCTCTTTAGTTTCTTTGAAACTATTATCTTGAGGTCTTTCTTATGAAGTTGAGTTAAAGAAGTCTTAATTGCTCTTTACCTCCACTGAACTGTTATCTTAAATTTTTTTCCTCTAAAGACCTGAATGCAGAATTCAGAGACTATCTCCTCTACTTTTATGTTAAAGTATAGCTAAAGAATTCAGAGACTATCTACTCTTTAGCTTTGTTGAACTCACTATAATCTCATATTCATCTTGCCACAGAGATCCATTTCATATAGTTAGCTTTCCCTGTGAGAACCCTTGAAAGGTTGATGTACAATTAAACCCTTTAATGACTCCATAGCCCAATGGATCAAGCTTCCCACATTCTATCTATCCACCCAAACAAACAATCAAAACAAACAACCCCAATATTCATAACTAGCCTAAAATCAGAAGAATATAATCATAAAGCTAAATCCGTTAAACATAAATACAGAGAGAGCCCTCTCTGAGCCGAGGAAGGCTAGGTCCTGGACTCCAAAGTGGTTTGAAGTGGTTCCCTGCTACTTGTTCTTGCCATTATTACAAATTACAGGGAGCCAACATATTGGCGACCATGTTGGGGATTATTGAGAAAACCTAATATTATCAAAAGTCAAGTAGAAATCCAGTCAAAATAATTTGTGAATTAATTATTTCTTTCATAGATTGTTTTTTTTCAGCTATTATAAAACTTTCAACATCTCTGAACCTAGGGTCTAATTTCTAGCTTCTAGAATAATCTATACGAGATCCTATCCAAATCCAAACTCTCCTGAAAGAGTTGAAAATCCAAAACACATCATAAGGAAAACCCCTAGATCTGGGATTTCAACTGTTAGCAAGCCCATCAACAAGGCAGATTCCCTACTTGAAAACCTTTAAAACTTGCAGGATATGAAATTCGACTCACACTTGGAGAAAAGCTTGTCAGGACTAAATCCTAGAGTTGGATAACCTAGATAGTTCTAGACCCATCCATCTTACAGCAGAGTCCTATTATACAAACCTCAACCCCCATTCATACACCCACTATTCACTTTCATCCATTCAACCCTCCACCTCCTTTTGTTAACCCTCCACTTATTAACCCCCCTGTGTTTCCCCAACCACCAGCCATGACAACCTGGTATGCCCCATTAGTCCTACCATTGCCTTTAGTGCCTCTACCACAAGACTATCAGTCCAAAATCCCCCTATTTGATGCAATCAGTTCTACAACTCCTCAACAACATGTGCATATAATGTAAGACTATGTTGATATACAAGAGATAGATGATGAAACTATTAAAATAATAATTTTTTCCCAAAGCTTAGGGGGAGAAGCAAGAAAGTGGTTTAAAGGCCTAAATCCTAATAGTATACATGACCTCCCTGCTTTTCACCAACTATTCCTAAATAAATGGGAAATCAAGAAAAACCCTCTCTAAATATTGTAAGAATATGAAAACATCAAAAGAAATATTGGAGAGAGTGTCCAAGATTACTACACTAGGTTCAATAGTGTATATAATTCCCTCCCTCCTCACATGAAACCTCCACAAGTTCTAGCCCTAATGAAATCTCTAGATGGTTTTGACCCAGAGATGGCTTATCAAATAGGAGAAAGATACCCTCCTACATTAGAAGACATGCAGAGGGGTGCAGTAAGTGTGGAAGAAAATCTGATTTCCAAGAGGGCTAGAATGAAAAATGAAAAGAGAGTCACATATAGGGAAGAAATTGTAGCCTCCACATCTGATATTAAGATTGATAACCTTGTTAGAACCATGGAAATTATGATGGAGGGAATAAACATAAATGAGAGAGCTTTCCCTAGAGAAAACCAAGCAGCCCCTCAGAATAGAAACCAGAATTAAAGAAAAAACTTTAGGAGAAATCCCCCTCAAATAAGACAGAAAGGACCTGAAAAGAAAATCAGGCCTCCTTTCCAAGAAAACTATGTTGATGAGGATGAGGGGGTGATTGAAGAACTAGAATAAATTCAAATTAACCTAATGGGAGTCAATAATGAGGATATTGTTTTCCTCACTGAAGAAGAACAAGGAATATTTGCCCCAATGGAGGAAGAATGCCAAGAATCTGAGGACAATAAAAAAGGATTTGAAAATGATATCATGGAAGTGCATAAACAGTATGACCTCGGAAGAAAGAAAGCCCAAGACATCCCCAAGAGAAAGAATCCTGAAAATTCTGCTAGAAAGACCCCTAAAACTGATCCTAAAAAGACAACAGAAAGTTCAACTCAAATGGTTAAAGGTTTTGATAAAGATAAAAACAAAAACAGTCCAAATAGAAACACTAATAAATCAACTAGCAACCCTAACAAAGCCGATTCAACTGATATCTCTAGTGCAAATCAGCAATCTGAAATTGCTACAAAAACAATGTATGATAAAATTGATTCAAATCTGCCAAAGACATAGACACCATTTAGTATTGAGAATGAAATTGCCAAGATAAAAATTTCCATACCTCTCACTGAATTGGTTGGCCAAGAGGTATATAGATCCCAATTTTTGAAAGAATTAAACATAGGAGAAAATACTGATACTGTAAATATGAATGATGACAAAACTAAGCTTTTGTTCAGTCCTGAAGTAGAAGGTAAATTTCAGGATGGAGGTGTGCCCCCATTTTATGTCAGTTTGAATATTCATGATAAAATCCTTCACAATGTCATGTTATATTCAAGAACTTCTCATAACCTTATGCCAAAGGTAATTATGGAGAAACTAGGCCTTGAGATAACTAAACCATACAAAGACTTGTACTCTTTTGACTCCAGTGGAGTCAAATGTTTGGTCCAGGTCAAAGATCTTTGTGTTACTTTAGCACAAATACCAGCCAAAAGCCTAGTAATGGATATTGTGGTGGCTGACATTCCCCCTAAATATGACATGCTTCTATCACGCTCATGGGGATCCAAACTTCAAGGCACCTTCCAAATGGATATGACCTATGCTACCATACCAGTCTTTAGCCAACCAAGAATATTATATAGGGAAACTCAGATGAAATACATGGTGAGAAGTCAAGAAAGTCTTGATAGCTCCCCTCTTTACTCTGTCCACTCAGACCTTGACTCATTTATCCTTTACAATGATGAAAACATTAATTAACAAGCATAAGTCAATAAACAAACAACTGAAAAAGAAGGAGAAAATGAAGAACAGTCAAAATAGCCAGACCAAATAGAAAATGGAAAACACATGTCTGAACCTGAACCTCTTTGGAGTATGAGCTTTGATGGATATTGTGGTAGAAATGGATCAGGAGTAGGTGTTTGGGTACACAATACTAAGAACAACCATGCAGAGGGTCATTCATATAAACTGAACTTTCAATGCGCAAATAATATAACAGAATATGAGGCACTCCTTCTAGGTCTACAATTATTAAAGAAACTAGAGGCCAAAAGGATCTCTGTCCATAGGGATTTTGAGCTAGCCATTAGGCATATTAAGGGAGAATATTCAGCTAAACACCCTAGACAAAGAGCATATAGAATTTCTGCCCTTGACCTTCTAAAAACATTCAAAGAATATGGCGTTGCATCTATCCCAAGAAATCAAAACATCCTTGCCAATGGACTAGCATTTGTAGCCAACACTTGTCAAAAACATCATCATAGAAAAAAATACACATTACAAGTTAAATACAGACCAACAATCCTTGATAATATAAGATATTGGTAAGTTTTTGATGGTGATCAACAGATTGAAGATTTCCTGCAATCTAGGAATGAGTTTGAGTTTCCAAAATCAGACTTAGATCATGAAGAGGGCTGCTCTACTGAGGAAAAACTATACAAAAAATAGCCCACTTATCCACTCATGGCGCTGATATAAATCGATTGGAAAAGAAAGACCCACATGTGACAGAAATGTGTGAAGATCCAACAAAAAGAAGAATTTGAAGTGTTGCAATTCAAAGATAATACCCTACCAGGAGGATTGGTCCCTCTAGAGGAACTTTTTGATTTCAATGATGTTGCTATAAATCCAAATATAGAATCCACCGAAGAAAGTGTAGAAGAGTGCAATATAGGCAGTGCGCAAGAACCTGAAATGGTAAAACTATCAAAAACACTGCCAGCACATATAAATAAATATATTGAGTCATTCAAATAATTTAGTGATGTGTTTGCCTGGAGTTACGAATACTTGAATTCCTATGACATTGATATCATCCAGCACAAAATTCCACTCAAGTAAAGGCAGAAGCCCTTTAAACAGAAGATGGCAGAATAAACCCCGTCCAAATGCCACTGGTTGAGAAAGGGATAAAGAAAATGTATGATGCTGGGATAATATTCTCACTTGGGTACTCATAATGGGTTTCAAATCTTGTATCTGTGAGGAAAAATATAGGAGAGATTAGGCTCTGCATTGACTTCAGAAATCTAAACAAAGCATCCCTAAAGGACAACTACCCTTTACCAAAGATGGACCACATATTGCAAAGGGTAGTGGGCTCCAAAAGGATATCTCTGCTAGACGGATTTTTAGGGTACAGTCAGGTGCTAGTACATCCAGATGATCAACACAAGACAACTTTCACTACACCTTGGGGCACTTTTATGTATGTAAAAATTCCTTTTGGGTTAATGAATGTTGGAGCCACATTTAAAAGAGAAATGGATATTTCTTTCTCAGAAGAAATAGGTTTCTTCATTGTAATATATCTTGATGATATAAAAGTCTATTCAAAAACCTATGAAGAACATTTATCTCATTTGAGAAAGGTCTTTGAGAAATGTAGAAAGTATGGTCTGTCTTTGAATCCCAAGAAATCCTTATTTGGCCTTCAAGAAGGAAAACTTCTAGGCCACATCATATCTGAAGAATGGATCAAAATTGACCCAAATAGGATTGAGGGAATATTGCAAATCAGCCACCCAAGAAATATCAAAGAGCTACAATCTTTCATTGGAAAGATAAATTTTCTAAGAAGGTTAATACAAAACCTTGTAGAACTCCTGGGAACATCACCAACATGCTCAAAAGAGAGTCAGGGATCAAGTGGACCAAGGAAGCAAAGCAATCTTTTGACTTAGTATAACAAGCATTTACACAAGCATGAGTTCTGATCAGCCTTGACTTCACCAAAGACTTCTTTATATTTTCCTTTGCATCAGAACACATAGTTGTTGCTGTATTATTGCAGAAAAATACAAAAGGATAGGAGCAGCCCATAGATTTCTTCAACCAAGCTTTAAGAGATGCACCTTTGAAATATAATATCAAATGATGCACCTTAATCAAAGCACTCAAGGATTTCAGAGTCTACATTCTGCATTCTCACATCATTGCATTTGTGCCTCATACAGTGGTTAAAGACATCCTAACACAAGATCCTGATGGAAAAAGAGACAAATGGATTGTTGTCATATTGGAATATGATTTAGAAATAAAGCCCACCAAGTTAATCAAAGGACAAGGACTGACTAAACTAATGGCAGAAACAAATTTTCAAGAACTAGACATCAATATGATTCACTCATTGGATTAACAAGAGTAGTTGGCGACTCCACCTATTGAGGAAGAATTCCTAAACTCTCCCTGGTATGCTGATATACTATATGTGCTTTTTAACTTAAATACTCCTCTTGGTTTGTCCAAAACAAAGGCCATATTCTTGAAACTAAAGCCTATAAATTTCTGCATTTTGGAAAAGTTTTATATTGGAAATATTCTGGTGGTGTTTTGCTTAAATGTTTTCCTAAAGAAGATGTAGATAGGATTATGCATGAATTTCATGAAGGGGATTGTGGAGGCCACCTCTATTGGAAGACCACTATTAATAAGATCCTTAGGGCTAGTTTCTATTGGCCTACCCTCTTCCAAGACATCCACAAAATGGTGGTTACTTGTCATAAATGACAAATTTTTTAGGGTAAAAGAAAGTTGTTGCCTTTGCCATTACAACCAACCTCTGTTGAAGCTCCTTTTCAATAGTCGAGTATAGATTTCATTGGAGGAATCCACCCTTCCTCCTCTACCCAGCATAAATGGATCCTTACTACAACTGACTATTTTACTAAGTGGATAGAAGCTATTCATTCCAGGACCACCACAGACTCAGTTATTATCAAATTTTTGGAAAATAACATTCTATCTAGGTTTTGAGTACATTGAGCCCGAAAATCAGATTTCTAATAAGGTTCACCCACAGATGGGACCTTGGTTGTGACTCTTTCACTTTAGGTGGTAGATTAGGTAGGGATAGTGAGGAACATTTTCCCAATTTGTGTATGTGTTGAAATAAATGTTCCTTTCTAAAAGGTTCCTAAGTGAAATAGCACCATTCTATTTCTAATCTAATCATATGCAAATTGTATTCTAATTTAAATAGAAATATCTAATTCTAAACTAAACCCGGGATAAAATCTTGTTTATGCGATCTAAAATGATTTTGAATAACAATTGGTAATAAAGATCATTCAACTGCTATAAGAAAAGAATTCAATAAAGATAAACCACTTCATATAAAAAGTTAGATGAAACAGTTGTGAAAAACATATCGCATAATAAGCTATTCATACATTAAGCATAAACAAATAGTCATCACCATACAAAAGTGCCAAATGATAACTGAAGCATTCAAGCATCAATATATAAATAACTAAACATAAATATCACTTTTAACACAGAAGCAGAAAAAGTTAAGAGATAAAAGTACCATTTATAACTGGTTCTACTCATGAGCCAGAAGCAATAATGATTTATCTCGTCCTAATCCAACATCTACTAAGAGTACAGAAATGCAACATCAGTAGCAGATATTAGACACAGATATCAATAAATCTCATTTCATTCATTCATCAAAACCTCCTTTGAGGGTGAAAAAGTGCATGTTCCGAGGATAAGTTTTTGACAAATTTCTGGACCCCTCTCTAAATGCATGAGAAGCGTTTAAATACTACTAACTAAATCTAATTATAGTTTATTACAAAAAAATAGGATTCGGTTTAAATGACCGTCCTTTTTCCAGGAAAAAATAAAGTAAAACTAACATTAAATCTAAAACTAAAATTAACAACTAACTACTTGTGAATTTGGTCTTTGAATTTGCAAGCATCCAACATTGACTTGAGAAGAGGGGGCTGGCCGACTTCAGATTTCAATTGTCCTGAAAAGATGGAATCAGCAAGTGTGGGCGTGATCTTCTCAGCAGAATTAATGATGCAATTAAGAGTACTGCATTGACTGTGTGGTTTTACTAGACAGGTCCAGTAAGAATCCCAGTTTAATTTTGTCAATTCTTGAATTGATTTTGCCTTCTCTTCCGCTTTCTGTTTCCACTTTGTTTGCAATTGTTGTGCTTGTGGTAGATATCCTGGAATGGTTTCTGAAATTAAATTAACCTTGTGCAAATTTTCATTTACACAATCAGTGATGTTGCTTGCCGTTGTAGCTGCTTCCTCTGCCGCTTTTTCTGCCTCTCTTATCTGTGCATCCCAAATGCTAAAGAGCATTTCTTTATGACTATCATTGATAATTGGTGCTACTGCTCTTTTTCCTTCCTCTGTCTTTTTCCATGCCAAATAATTAGTAACTCTTTCATTTGTTAAATCATAATCATGTCGTATTTCTACGACATGATTACTGATTTTATCACTTTCTTGACAAAAAGAGTTCCACTGTGAGATCTTAAGCATATGTCTTGTTTGTTTTTGACAATTGATTAGTAGAAAACAGATTAGGAAATAAACTAAATAAACTTGAGACCTTCTTATACATTTTTTGCATAATCGTATTTATTTTTCTTTTAGTTGATTTTAAGTATGATTTGCATTACTTTGAAACTCTTGCTGTAATTTTTCAAATTGTCTCTGTACTTCACTGTTGGCATGTGCTTGTTGCAATTGTTGTTGCAGAACTTGTATCTGATCCTCTTTTTCATTTAATAACAGTCGTACCTCAGATGCTTTTTCAATAGTTGCGAAGGCATAAGCTCCTGTAATCTGAGATAATTTAGTAAGGTTTTCAGTGGGATCCGTAGTAGGATCTTTCCATAAAACGTCCAATTGTTCTGCATCAGTAGAGAGCACACTTTCTAATTTTCTCTTCTTTCTCTGCTTCCTTACTACAGCTTTATGTTGTGGGCTATAAAATATATCTAGAGGTGGAATCTCCTCTATTTTAAGTACAAACTCGGAGGAAGGAGTAATGGGTATATGTTCTTTTTCTATGACATTGCCACTTATTTCTGTAATCAAACCTTTTGCTGTCTATACAGGAGTTTGTATGTTCTGTCCTTCAACATTAATCAAATCGTTAAATGATTCCCATTATTTATCACAATTAGAGTGTTGATGGATGGTTCTTGTACATTAGAGGTGGAAGAATCAGCTGACAGAGGGTGATTGAGTACATTTGTATTTAGGGAAGCTCTTGATTGGTGTGCTCGAATAGTATCCCTTATTGAGCCTTCACTTTTATCAGATCGATTTTTTAGAATGTTTTGAAAATTTCCTTAGTGGACTGAAACAGATCTCTAGAATCTAAAGTACCTTGCCCCCAGAGGCCCGACACTAGGAGTTGGTTCCCTTGCGGCTTCCAAACGCAAATTATCTAAAGGAATAGTAATCAGTATTCTTTCTCTATATACTTTAAACTCTTGAAATTCTTCTGGGAAGAGCCGTGTTTGAGCTAAATTCAAAATGTCTTTAAATGAACATTTTTCCTGAAACATATCATCAAAAAGATCTTCTTCTCCAGAGAATACTCTTACTTTGACAAAAGTGGTGAAATTCTTGACAATACCATATGGATCAAATAGTCTTCTCGGAAACTTAAACAATTTTAAACATGTAACATTGCTTACTTCCTTAAACGCGTGACCAACATCAAACAATGAAAATGCTCTGCAGTAAACTGGAAATTGTGGCCAAATGGCCTTCTTTTTATCCTTTAATTATTTTATCAAACCTCCGTCTCCACAGGTTTGATATGCGATTTCCGGAGCTATGAGTTTATCCGGAACATATAAAGGCAAAACATGAGGAGAAGAAAAGCTTCCAAAAACCCTCACATAAGTGAACAGTTCTTCTCCAAACCATCTTGCGACAGGGAGAATGTCTACCTCTGCTTCAGGAGACAACCTTGGAGCATCCTTATTATACAACACTCTGTACAGAGGCAACATTATGCCATGGCAAATTTTATAAAAATGAGGAATGAATTTTGATTCCCACAACTCTTTGTGATAGACATGAATGGGCAAGGGATCCTGAATTTTCCATTGCCAACCCATTAAAGGGAACTTAGAAACAAATCAAATTGAATCCATAACATAGGCAGATAGATAAAAAGGAGGATAAATCCTCTAAGAGACAGTCTGTTTAAATGAGTTGTGTGAATGAGCCTGTGACTAAATTGTATTGCAATGTTTTGTGATCTGATAGGTGGCGTTAGCAATGGCATTCAACGAGGAAGCCATTAGAATCTTATTAATGGGGCTTTGCAAAAAATCACGTAACATGGCATGACAAACAATACCCCAGAGGTGAGTGAACTGATGCACCTTACATCGTGTTATCTTTCTTGATGGTTCATCTCTTTGGTCCATTCTTTGGTACATTACACTTAGAATTTGCATTTTCTTTTGCAAATTTCTCCATAAATTGTTGTTATAAGTTGCAGAAGTTTAAATTAATGATACACCAAGCCTCAAATCTTGGAGTAAACCCACTTTGAACTCTTGACAGGTTTTGTTATGTGCCTTCTGCGACATGAAGCCAGATTATACCGTTGACCTCATATGTATTGTGGAGAATTCTTGGTCTTCTTTTCATCGTGCTTAGAAAAGAACAAGCCAGCTCTGTAAGAGATGCTTCAGAGGAATTGCTTGAAACAGAGGTAGCTGAAACATCCATTACCCTTGGGTTTTCTTCTTAAAGAAAACTAAACATACCCTCCCAGGTGGTGATACCAGTGTCCTTGTTGCAAGCAGTGTCTGCGTATAAAGAAGCCATCTCTTTATTTTCAGAACTCGCAACTTTCTCCTTCTTTCCAGAACTAGGAGCTTTCTCTTTCTTTCCCATAATGTTCTCAATGTTGCTTTGTATAGTCTGTTGTTCTTCGCGCCTGCAGTTTTTCGAATTAAGTGAGAATAATGACATGAGAAAGGTGACGGGATAGTTTTAAATGCCGAAGGCGTATGAAATATATTATTTAATCGTGAAATAACCCTTCGATCAAAAAAAAATCCTTTTCATTAATAATTGACGATTCATTCATTAATTTGACATCAAAGTGCATAATGGATATCGATTTATGAAAAGATTTACTTCTTATAACGATATTTCAAGAATCTGCGATAGTGCGATCTGCGATTTTCTTTGCAATATCGCAAAATCGCAATATCGCAAATCGCAGTTTTCACAAATCAAAATTATTACAAACCGCAACTTTCGCAAATCGTAATCAGTAACATCGCAAAATCGCAATATCGCAATATCGCAAAATATATAATATATGAATAATATCCGTTAATATGTTTTCTGCGATATGTGATTTGCGATAAACATTTTAGTGCAATGTCATTGGATCGCAGTATCACAATTTTGAAGATTCTGCTTTGCTTAAGGTATATTCTACTTTTTTGCGATGAATGTGATGTTTCCTTCAAAGGGAGATTTATTCTAGTCTATCATAAACTTAATTTTAGTTTGAATATTTTCCAAATAAATTTCCTTAAGTCCATGATAGTAAGTTTTATTGAAAATGAAAACAAACATCAATTTTTTTTTTAGATTTTTAAACTAAGGGTCCCCACTTATTTAGTATTATTACTAATATTAAATAAGAAGGGGGGTTGTTGCTGGCCACAACAATTGGCGATTCACTTGGAAGAACCAGTTATCTCTGCTTTTCTTTTGAATTTTCTAAACTTTTCAAAACAGAAAATTTTCTAGAAAATCAAACTTTATTATAAAAAGACAAAGTACATTATGCTTCAATCTATGAATGATATTTCACTTCTTCTATGATCAACTTTGACTATTCACTTCCTCAAGCTAGTCCTTGTATCTACATCAGTCATTACTTGGTTTTTAAAGATAAAAACAAAAGGCTTCTCTGTGAATCAGTTTTTTAAATATGCTCATTTGTCGTAGGTAGAGCTACTGCTGCCAGCAAGCGTTTATAGCCTCAACAGGTTTACCTGTTACCCAGCAATGATCCTGTGTCCTACTTAGAAAAATATACAATTTTCAAAGAGAAATCCATATTCACACTTATCGCTTTTTATTTTCTTTTTATTCTTAAAGAACAATGTCTTGGTTTGGTAGCCAATTTATGACAGTGCCATTCACTTGATTTATAACTTTGTTGAACAAGCTGGCTCGTGATGAGACCCCTTGTCTTTTGATTGCAATAATCTTAAGTCATTGCCCTGTTGTGGTATGCAGTATTGGCAAAGTCAGCAAGCTATAATATCTATGATCATGATAAGTCGGCTCGTGATGAGACCTCTTACTCTTTAAGTTAAAAGTGTATCATTGGATTATTCCCTGAACTTTGTAATTTTCTAGGTGGGGAGGAAGTCATTGTTTCCTTAAGATAGCTCTGGACGACAATAATAGAGTTTTTGGAAAAGAACTTTTCTACAGAAAATCTTCGTTTTGTTATTGATACCTTTCATTGGACTGATATAAAACAATCTTTCACCAAAAGTTGCTTTTCATCAAAATTTTCAAAGTTGAAATTAATATCATTTCTAGATTTAAAACTTTTAACTGTATCTTTGGATAATAATGATCAATATTCTGAAAAGAATTCTATTTATATAAGTGAAGAAATAAAATCTAAAAAGAGAACTAGTATCTTTTTGATGAATTCCAAATGTAACCATTAACAACTGGTTTTATTATGACAAATAAAGGAAACTAATCTACAAAATAGAAGAATGATCTCCTATGGAAAATATTTTTTAAGGATCTGTCCATTAACAGGTAAAGATTCTCTTTTCCCTGTTAAATCCTGTAACATAAAAGTAGATGGACCTATGATCTCTGCAATTTGAAAAGGACCAAGCCACATTCGTTGAAATTTCGTATGTTTTCCTTTTTCCTCATGAGCTTTGTCCCATTTTAGAACTAAATCTCCTATCTGAAAATCCTTTCTGGTTATCATGTTTGAATCAAAAGAAGCTTTAACTAATGCTTGATGATGAGCATGAGTTACTTTAGCCTTTTCGCATTGTTCTTCTAACTTAATTATTTCCATCTACCTTAATTGTAAAGAAGAAGTTGGTTCTTCATCAATATATTGGACTAAGGCTAAAGAAGGGATTGTTAGATGAGTTGGAAGAACCACTTCTCTCCCATAAACTAAATTAAAGGGAGAAGTGCCAATAGAGGTCTTCTTCATTATTCGATCTGCCCATAAAGCATATATCAAAGACTTATGCCAATTTTTATGATTTTGATCAATGGTTCGCTTAATGATTCTGATTAAATTTTTATTAGTGGATTTAGCTAACCCATTTCCCTGTGGATAATAATTGGTAGAATATTTAAGTTTGAAACCTCTCTTGAGTGCAAATTCAGTCATAGCATTACCAGAAAAATATGATGCATTATCAAACATTAAAGCAGAAGGTAAACCAAACCTGGTGATTATGAACTGATCTATAAACTCGATGATATGCTCGGCATTAGCAGTCTTGAGAGGGACTGCTTCTACCCATTTCGTAAAATAATCAGTTGCTGTAATGATATACCTATGTTTCTTAGAGGAGTGTGGAACGATCTCACCTATTATGTCCAATCCCCATTGATCAAAAGGCTTCTCAATGTTGACTGGTTGTAATGGTAATGATGGTTTCTTTTGTCTTCCAGCTGCAGTTTGACAAATTTGACATTTCCTTGCATAGTTATGTGAATCTTTGAATAATGTGGGCCAGTAATAGCCTGCACGGAGGATCTTATGTGCAGTAGCATCTCCAGCATAATGTCCACCTGCTGGCCCATCATGAAGTTCCTGCAAGACTTTTTCAGCTTCACTTTTCTCCAGACATCTAAGAAGAACAGAATCATAATTAATTCTAAAAAGAACATCATTTACAAGCTGATATTGTTTAGCCTTCAACCTTAGAGCTCTTTTCTTGGTGTGATCGAGATTTGGAGGAGCATATCCATTCTTCAGATAAAATATGATATCAGCATATAATGATTCAACATCATTTAGGCTTACCTCATATGTTTGTATCTCTTCAGATGGTTTTTCAGAAATAAGCGATGCTCCAGCTAGTATTTTGCAAAAGCCTTGACCTCTTACAATACTTGCTGGTTTGATTTCTACATCATATTCTTGTAAGGCAGTAACCCAATTGGCTCTTTTCTCACCCACATCTTTTTGGACTAAAAGATTTCTTACCGCTGGAAATGGTACTATGATTTTTGTATGGGTTTTGAGTAGAAAGGGTCTGAAATATTTAATTGCTTTGAAAACAGCATAAGCTTGTTTCTCCACATCTGAATAATTCAATTCAGCTCCCTGTAAATTTGAACTGAAAAAGGCAATTGGAGCTTCTGCTTTGTCTTGATTTTCTTGAGTGAGTATTGCAGCATAAGATTTATCAGAGGCAAATGTGTACAAAATAAAAGGATCGGAAAAATTTGGAGTTGCTAAAGATGGAGCATTGATAATTGCTTGTTTGATCAGATTGAATGCCTCATATTCATCTTTGCCCCATTTGAAGTTTGAATTCTTTTTAATCATTGCTTGCAAGGGTGATACAATTCTTGAAAAATCTGGCACAAATCTTTTTACAAAATTAATCTGGCCAAGAAAATATTGCATAGCTTTTTTGTTGTGAGGTAAAGATATTTCAGAAATTTCCTTGATTCTATCAGGATCAATATGAATTCCAGATTTTGATACTATGAATCCAAGAAGTTTTCCTTCACTTAATGCAAAAAAGGACTTTTTCGGATTAAGTGAAATTCCATACCTTTGACAACGTTGGAAGATCTGCTTCAAATCTCTAAGATGATTGCTTCGTTTTTTGGAATATACAGTTATATCATCCAAGTAAATTACCACTGATTTGTTAACTAATCCCTTGAAAGAAATGTCCATAGCTCTCTGAAATGTGGCACCAGCATTGATCAGACCAAAAGGCATCTTTTGATATGCGTAAGTGCCCCATTTGGTTCTAAACGTAGTTTTCAATTGATCATCAGGATGGACCAACACTTGATTGTATCTAGAGAAACCATCTAAGAAAGACATTAATTCTGATCCTGCAACTGCCTGTAATATTTTCTCCATAGGAGGCAAAGGAAAATTATCTTTTTGGTAGGCTTTATTAAGATTTCGAAAGTCAATGCAAATTCTAATGTCTCCGTTCTTCTTTCTAACAGGAACCATATTGGAAACCCATTTAGAATGTCGAACGGGAAAAATAATCTTGGCTTTCAATAACTTGTTAAGTTCAGATTTGATTTGGTTTTCTAGATTGGGGTGGATCTTTCTCAACTTCTGTTGGACAGGTTTTTCATCATTGATCATTGGGATAGTATGTTGGATGATAGAAGTGTCATAAGTTTTGAGTTCATCATAGTTCCAAGCAAAGACACTTTTATATTGTTTCAAAAGACGAACGTATGCTAACTTTTCTTCAAGAGCTAGGCCAAAGCCTAAGTTGATATTTTGTGGTTTGGCATCAGTTCCTAGATTTACTAATTCATAATTTAAAGTCGAACTTTGCAATTTTGAATTGGTAGATCTTTTAAATCGATCTTTCAAATCATAAAGGTCTTCTAACTTGACTACTGACTTTGGCATAGCATTATTGGTGCTATCTTGAAGCAATTGTCTATCATGTTGATCTTCATCAATTATCTGATTAGTGTAAGATCCTTCAGATGTGAGAAAATCTACAATATCAGGATCATCATTGAAAATCCTCCAATTGGTAACGTTATCAGGAATCGAGGGTCTAAAGATTAATTCAATTGAAAATCGATCAGGACTAAAGTCTTCTGCAGGAATGAGCTTGGAAGCTACATTAGCTAGGAGGTCTGAACTAGCATTCTGAATTCTGGGAATTGATGAAATATTAAATGCTATAAAATGTTCAGTTAGATCTTGGACTAAAGATTGATAATGCTTTAAATGACCTGATAAACAATGTATAGTATTGCGTACCTGTTTGATTACAATTTCTGAATCTCCGAAAACTTGTAGATACTTGATGTCTAATCCGATTGCTTTGTATAGTCCTTGGACTAAAGCTTCGTATTCTGCGGTGTTATTAGTGCAATCGAATTCAAGTCTGCAAGTTAGCATAATTTTGTTTCCCTCTGGACTAACCAAAACGCATCCTGCTCCTGCTCCTTCATTAGACTTAGAACCATCAAAAAATAATTTCCAAAATAAAGATTTATTTACAGGAGTATCTACAAAATTAATACATTTAGAACTATCTGTTTGAGAAAAAATTTCTATTTGAGATAAAATAGAATGTTCTAAATAAGGTGAAGTATGAGCATTGAAATTTCCTAAGAAAGAATCAACTGAATAATTGCCAATGATATTACTGTTGTATGCAACTGGTTCATTCTCTCCTTCCAATTTTGTTACTATGTATTTCTGATGTTTTTCTCGTTCAACCTTTATCTGATTTGGTTTACCATTGTAAGGAAGCCACATATGCGACCAATCAGTTGTGAAATATCCATGAAGTTTTTCTGACCAATCTCTGCTAAGAATTAAGCCATAAAATTTTGGAATATCTGCAACTAAAATATCAATGACTTGACATACCTTTGGGTTTGATGACAATCTTATGGTAACCTGATTTAATTCGCCAATTACTTCAACTTGCGATCGATCAAGCTGGACTATGCGCACAACAGATTTTTGTGGTTGAATGTTCAACTTTGCACATATTGATTTTGGTAAAATGTTAGATGAAGCTCCAGAATCCACTAAACAATTATGCAAATTTTTATTGAAAACTTCATAAGTAAGAAGAAATGGAGGAGTATGAGATCTCGACCTTCCTCCAATTAAAGCGATATTTTCTAGATCAACTTTACTAATCGCATTAGATGGAGCTCTTCCCATCTCGTTGGAAGCTTGAGAAATCACGGGATCGGGCAAAGGTTTTTCTGGTACAGCATGTAATTCTTTCAAAAGTACCTTTTGTTGGTGTTTTAACTTGCTCAATTCATAAAAAGTGATGTTAGCCCTAGTCTTCTTCATGTCTTCTATGATATTATATTCCATCTCATCTGGAACAATCAGTGTTCTTGATGGAGTTGATGAATCTGTCTGGACTGGGATAGTTTGAATTGCTTTAGATTTTGTTTTCTTAGGTGCAACTTTATCCTTATTCAATGAGCTTGCGCTCTTTGACTTAGGAGTAGATTGAGGAGGATCAAGTTGATTTCTATTTCGAGTGCTAACCGGGGATGCTTCTTGATCTTCCTCATCTGGAAGGATGAAATCCCACATACCTTGTACTTCTACAACTTCTTCTTCATCAGTAGTCTCTTCAGTAGCAGTTTCTTCTTCTTCTTCTTCTGATTCAGCATTAGTAATAGCATTTGGTGGCTTTGGATCAGTTGAAGGGTTTCTTCTAAAAGGCTTGAAAGATTTTTTAGAAGATGTTTCTGCCACTTGTTTCTTAATGTCAACCATTTCATTAGACATGGTTTTCAAAACTTTTTGGAGTCCTTCTAAATCAAATGGATCTTTTGATTGCTTTTTCTTGAGATCTTCCTTAAAAGTGACTTTCTTGGATTTTCGTTCTTCTATCGCATTTTTCTTGTCTAAAGCAATGATACGTTTTTCTACCGCTATTTCCTCCTTCATGTTTTCTGCTAAAGTTGGTTTGTTAGCCCTATAAACAAAGATTGCTATGTTTGATGGTAAAGTAGAAATGTACCATTCACTTCACACCTCTTCACTAGGCTTGGAAGCAGTAGGAATTTTGTTTAACAATTTATTGAAACGCGAATTGAAATCCTTGACAAGTTCCTTTGAGTCAGCTCTAAGATTAGATAGATCATTGATCAATGTTGCTGTAGACTTGTCATCACCAAATTTAGTCAAAAATTGATCTTGAAAGATATCCCAACTAGTGATGGATCCAGATGGTAATGAAAAATACCATGATCCAACTGATCCTTGTAGAGTATAAGGGAAAAGTCGGACAACAACATCTTCATTAATAACTCCATTGAGATTTATAGACATCATAAAATTGTTTATATGTTCCTCTGCTAACATGCCTGCTTCAGGATTAAACTTAGGCAACCATTTTTCAGGATAGGCTGGTAATTGACTCAAGGGTGCAGCATTAAGACTGCTCCTGGATTATTCCATGGAATTTGGGCCATCGTTGAACTACTAATAGAGGAAAGTGCAGAAGATGATGTCTGTGATTGGGAAGATGAAGATATTATAATTATAGATGATTGAGAAGGTGATGTGGAAGTTCCAGTGGAATGAGGGACAATAGTCTGAAGTGGAGGGGTGGACGGTTGACTTCGTGGTGAAGAGGTTGAGATGGATGATGATGAGGAAAGAGTCTCGCTGTCAGACCCTTTAGGTGATTTCCTTGCTCTTTTCCTTGTAGGTAGAGGTAAGTCAGTTGGCTGAATGCCAAGTTTTTCACTCTATAATCTGGTAAGAGGATGAGCAGGGTTATATTGTGAAGTTACACTGCCTTGAGATTTATCAGATCGTTGAGGTGATATTGAAAATCGTTGAAGTTTATGAATCAAAGATTCAACTTCAGGAGGTTCAATAGCAGATTCTTCTGAAAAGTCAGGGTTTGTAGCAGTGTTTGTTCTTCTTGTGACTTCTGGCTCTAGATTTACAATTTCTGAGTGCGATGGAGAAGTCGGGGGAGATGGTGAGGGTGTTTTACTCTCAGAATGGTATTTAGATTTAGATTTACTTGCCATTCATAGTTCGTGGCCCTCCTTCTAGCGCCAAATATGTTGAAGCCCCGAAAATCGGGTCTACAATAAGGGGGATACCCACCCGGTCCGGACCTTGGTTAGCAGCTCCTTTTCCGTTTGGTGTAGTGGGTCCGACTGGGGATAATGGGACCAGTTTCCCAATTTGTGTGTGTGTGTGTTGAGAATAGATATTTCCTTTCTAAAAAGGTTCCTAAGTGAAATGCTTTTATTCTATTTCTAATCTAATCATATGAAAATTGTATTCTAATTTAAATAGAAATATCTAATTCTAAACTAAACCCGGGATAAAATCTTGTTTATGCGATCTAAAATGATTTCGAATAACAATCGGTAATAAAGATCATTCAACTGCTATAAGAAAAGAATTCAATAGAGATAAACCACTTCATATAAAAATTTAGATGAAACAGTTGTGAAAAACATATCGCATAATAAGCTATTCATACATTAATCATAAACAAATAGTCATCACCGTACAAAAGTGCCAAATGATAACTGAAGCATTCAAGCATCAATATATAAATAACTGAACATAAATATCACTTTTAACACAGAAGCAGAAAAAGTTAAGAGATAAAAGTACCATTTATAATTGGTTCTACTCATGAGCTAGAAGAAATAATGATTTATCTCCTCCTAATCCAACATCTACTAAGAGTACAGAAATGCAACATCAGTAGCAGATATTAGACACAGATATCAATAAATCTCATTCCATTCATTCATCAAAACCTCCTCTGAGGGTGTAGAAGTGCATGTTCTGAGGACAAGTTTTTGACAAATTTCAGGACCCTTCTCTAAATGCATGAGAAGGGTTTAAATACTACTAACTAAATCTAATTATAGTTTATTACAAAAATTTAGGATTCAGTTTAAATGACCGTCCTTTTTCTAGGCAAAAATAAAGTAAAACTAACACTAAATCTAAAACTAAAATTAACAACTAACTACTTGTGAATTTGGTCTTTGAATTTGCAAGCATCCATCATTGATTTGAGAAGAGGGGGCTGGCCGACTTCAGATTTTAATTGTCCCGAAAAGACGGAGTCAGCAAGTGTTGGCGTGATCTTCTCAGCAGAATTAATGATGCAATTAAGAGTACTGCATTGACTGTGTGGTTTTACTAGACAGGTCCAGTAAGAATCCCAGTTTAATTTTGTCAATTCTTGAATTGATTTTGCCTTCTCTTCCGCTTTCTGTTTCCACTTTGTTTGCAATTGTTGTGCTTGTGGTAGATATCCTGGAATGGTTTCTGAAATTAAATTAACCTCAGAAATTCTCACTACCCAATCGGACCCTCGCTCTCGCCGCCTAGTCGTTTCTCCGCCACTCTTTTCTCTCGCTCTCTTCCGATCTCGTGCATCCCAAATGCTAAAGAAAATTTCATAGGGACTACTTGTCATCGATAATCGTTTTCCTCTTTTCCTTCCTCTCATTTTTCGTCATGCCAACAATTAGTAACCTTTCATTTGTTGATCATAACTCATACAGTATTTCTACGACATGATTAGTGATTCTATCACTTTCTTGACAAAAAGAGTTCCACTGTGAAATATTTTGGCATAATATATCTTGTTGTTGCAGCAGTTGATTATCCAAAGAAATAGATTCTGAAATAAACTCTGTAAGCTTGGGGTATTCTTTATGTGTTTCTTGCATAATATGTATTTGTTTTTCTTTTTCGGACAAGCTTTTCTGATACCCGATTTTCATTTGCTGAAACTCTTGCTATAACTTTTTAAATTTCATCTCTGCTTCACTGATGGCATGTGCTTGTTTCAATTGTTGTTGCAAAACTTGTATTTGATCCTCTTTTTCATTTAATAACAGCCTTACCACAGATGCTTTGTCAATAGTTGCGGAAGCATAAGCTCTTGTTATCTGAGATAATTTAGTAAGTTTTCAGTGGGATCTGTAGTAGGATCTTTCCATAAAACATCCAATTGTTATGCATCAGTATAGAGCGCACTTTCTAATTTTCTCTTCTTTCTTTGCTTTCTTACTAGTGCTTTATGTTGCGGGCTATAGAAAATATCTAGAGGAGGAATTTCCTCTATTTTAAGTACAAGCTCGGCAGAGGGAGTAATGGGTATATGTTCTTTTTCTGTGACATTGTCACTTATTTCTATAACCAAAACTTTTGCTGTTTGTACAGGAGTTTGTATGTTCTTTCCTTTGACATTAATCAAATCATTAAATGATTCCCATTCTTTATCTAACTGAGTGCTGATGGATGGTTGCTGTACATTAAGAGGTGGAAGAATCAACTGTGGGGTAGTTGAAGTCTGTTGTTGTGAAAGCTCTTTTGACTGAGCTGTATCCTTGACTGAGCCTTCACTTTTATCCTGATCATATTTTTTAGAATGTTCAGAAACTTCTTTGTCAGACTTTGACTTAGACCTTTTTGAATCTGAGCTGCCACTGAGACTGACACTAGGAGTTGGTTCCCTTGCGAGTTCCAAACGAAAATTATCCAAAGGAATAGTAGTCAATCTTCTTTCTATGTATATTTTAAACTCTTGAAATTCTTCTGGGGAGAATCGTGCTTGAGCTAAATTCAAAATGTCTTTAAATGAACATTTTTCTTGAAACATATCATCAAAAAGATCTTCTTCTCGAGAAAATACTCATACTTTGAAAAAAGTGGTGAAATCCTTGACAATACCATATGGATCAAATAGCCTTCTCGGAAACTTAAACAATTTTAAACATATAACATTGCTTACTTCCTTAAATGTGTGACCAACATCAAATTATGAAAATGCTTCGCAAGAGACAGGAAATTGTGGCCAGATGGCCTGCTTTTTATCTTTTAATTCTTTTGTCAAACCTCCGTCTCCATAGTTTTGATATGCGATTTCCCGAGCTATAAGTTTATCCGGAACATATAAGGGCAAAACATGAGGAGAAGCAAATCTCCCAAAAACCCTCACATAAGTAAACAATTCTTCTCCAAACCATCTTGCGACAGGGAGAATGTCTACCTCTGCTTTAGGTGACAACCTTGGAGCATCCTTATTATACAACACTCTGTACAGAGGCAACATTATGCCATGGCAAATTTTATAAAAATGAGGAATGAATTTTGATTCCCACAACTCTTTGTGATAGACATGAATGGGAAAGGGATCTTGAATTGTCCATTGCCAACCCATTAAGGGGAACTTAGAAACAAAGAAGATTGAATCCATAACATAGGCAGATAGATAAAAAGGAGGATAAATCCTCTAAGACACAATCCGTTTAGACCGGTAATTGAAAATAGCCGTGGCTAAGTTATCAAAAAATATTTTGGCCCAGTCTACAATGGTGGCGTTAACAACAACATTCAATAAGTGAAGCCATTCAGGCAAAATATTATTAATTTCAGGCTTTCCAAAAAGCCTGCATAACATAGCAGCAGCAAAAAAATATGGAGAGGTGAGTGAACCGGTACTGTACATACCGTGTTTATCTTTCTTCAGTGGTTCATCTCTTCTGGTCCATTCTTTAGTGCATTTTGCCAAATTGGCATTTTCCTTGGCAAATTTCTCCATAAATTGTTTGTTGTAAGTTGCTTGTGGCTCCGAAAAATGATACATAAGCCTCAAATCTTCTGGAGTAAACGACCCGATGAGCTCTTGGCCTGGAGTTTTGAACTGTCTGTCTGTGATATCAGTGCTATCCAGCACCCATTTGACCATATCTGTATATGGAAGAATTCTTGGTCTTGTTGCTATCCGGTGCAGAAATGAACAAGCCAGTTCTGTAAGAGATGATTCAGAAGAATTACTTGAGCCAGTGGTAGCTGAAACATCCATTACCCTTGGGTTTTCTTCTTCAAGCAGATTAAACATACCTTCCCAGGTGGTGATACCAGCGTCCTTGTTGCAAGCAGTGTCTGCGTATAAGGAAGCCATTTCTTTATTTTCAGAACTCACAGCTTTCTCTTTCTTTCCAGAACTCGGAGTTTTCTCTTTCTTTCCCATAATGCTTTGAAAATTGCTTTGTATAGTCTCCTGTTCTTCACGCCTGCAGTTTTACGAATTAAGTGAGAATAATGACATGAGAAAGGTGACGGGATAGTTTTAAATGCTGAAGGCGTATGAAATATATTATTTAATCGTGAAATAACCCTTCGATCAAAACAAAATCCTTTTTCATTAATAATTGAAAATCCATTCATCAACTTGACATTAAGGTGCATAACGGGTCTCAATTTACGAAAATATTTTCTTCGTACAAGGAGCTTTCAGAATGTGCGATATTGCGATTTACGATTTGCTTTGCAATATCGCAAAATCGCAATATCGCAACTCACAGCTTTCGTAAATCAGAAAATCCACGTCATCGCCATATCACAAATCGCAACTTTCTGAAATCGAAATCTCTTAACATCGTGAAATCACAATATTGCGAAATCGCAATATCGCAAAATATAATATATGAATAATATCCGTTAATATGTTTTCTGCGATATGCTATTTGTGATAAACATTTTAGTGGGATGTCATTGGATCATGGTATCCCAATTTTGAAGATTATGCTTCTCTTAAGATATAATGCAGCAGAAATTTGAATAAATGATATGTTATCCACTGAGATTCTCCTGATCACACACTATTTTAGCTTCATGCATAATACAGAATCTCTTCTACCATTGATCATCACATGCGGAAATAAAATCAATTGCATGCACACATTAAAGCCATAAAAATTCACACATATGAACACGGTATTTCATGGGAAAGCTTAAAGCTGAAAACCCCCAACTATCTGTATATTATACATGTCATGGAGATCATGTAACAATCATAGTACAAAGCTCTTTGCAAGCTCTCATGCACTACCTCCCTTGCTACACACTATCAAGCTAGATCTAGCAAAACTCATGCTCCAACCTTTAGCCACTTGATATCCAACCTCAATTGCGTGTTTCAATGCTGTGGGATGGTCTCTTTATATAGATAAACCACCTGGATTGAACTGCACAATCCTCATTGATTACTCCACCTATCTGTGTGTTGCAAATAGCAACAGTATAGTCACAACTGATAGTTAACCTTCTCTTTCACCTATTTCTGCATTGGTCTCCACTGAAACTGTCCATGCACTGAAGTTAACTGATGTATTCTTTAGTTGATTTATGAGTTTATAATTAGTGAATTAATTAATAATTAATTCACACCACTCTCACTAATTGTATCTATTAGTTAACTTGGATACAAAAAGCTCAACTATGTTTAGATTAGTTAAACTGAATACAACTCCACTAACTTCATCAATCAACTCCACCAAACTCTGTCACATGAGTTCTAACTGAAGTCTTCATGCAATAGCTTCACTTAAACCCTAGGAAAAGCGTATTTCCTTCTGTCAGCTGCATGTGCCACATCCGGGCATCAAACTGAAGTGCTTCAAGAGAATAAGATAATGTTTATAGTCCAAATATTATTAAGAGCTAATAATATTCGACTTCCCTATTTTTAGGATAGGCGGTCTAAAAATAGACTTCGACCTATAGGTCCAAAAAATAGAGGTCCATCTATTTTTACCAACATGACCAATAATCCAAGAATAGCATCCTGCAACTCCTAGACCATGCTCCATATGTCTAAAAATAGACTTAGTCTAAAAATAGATTTTTCGACAAAAATCACATGTGTGGTCCCCTTTTATTTAGGTGATCACTTTCAACTAGGATCGAAATATGTTTACGGAGGCCTCCTTCTTGTTTCTTGTTGCCATTTTCAACATATTCTACTTTTTTGCGATGAATGCAATATTTTCTTCAAAGAGAGATTTTATTCTAGTCTATCATAAACTTAAGTTTATTTAAAGATTTTCCAAAGAATTTTCTTAAGTTAATGATAGTAAGTTTTATTAAAAAAAATGAAAACAAACATCAATTTTTTTTTTAGATTTTTTAAACTAAGGGTCCCCACTTTTTTAGTATTATTACTAATACTAAATAAGAAGGGGGGTTGTTGCTGGCCACAACAATTGGCGATTCACTTGGAAGAACTAGTTATCTCTGCTTTTCTTTTGAATTTTCTAAACTTTTCAAAACAAAAATTTTTCCAGAAAATCAAAATTTATTATAAAAAGACAAAGTACATTATGCTTCAATCTATGAATGATATTTCATTTCTTCTATGATCAATTTTGACTATTCACTTCCTCAAGCTAGTCTTTGAATCTACATCAATCATTACTTGGTTTAAAAAGATATTGTCTGGCATTATCTCTGTGTCGGTTCTGTTCGGTATTTTCTTCTTGTATCCCACTTAGAGAAATACATAATTTTCAAAGAGAAATCCATATTCACACTTATTACTTTTATTTTATTTTTTTATCCTTAAAGAACAATGTCTTGGTTTGATAGCCAATTTATGACAGTGCCATTCACTTGATTTATAACTTTGCTGAACAAGGTGGCTCGTGATGAGACCCCTTGCCTTTCGATTGCAATAATCTTAAGTCATTGCCCTGTTGTGGTATGCAGTATTGGCAAAGTCAGCAAGCTATAATATCTATGATCATGATAAGTCGGCTCGTGATGAGACCTCTTACTCTTTAAGTTAAAAGTGTATCATTGGATTATTCCCTGAACTTTGTAATTTTCTAGGTGGGGAGGAAGTCATTGTTTCCTTAAGATAGCTCTGGATGACAATAATAGAGTTTTTGGAAAAGAAATTTTCTACAGAGAATCTTCGTTTTGTTATTGATACCTTTCATTGGACTGATATAAAACAATCTTTCACCCAAAGTTGCTTTTCATCAAAATTTTCAAAGTTGAAATTAATATCATTTCTAGATTTAAAACTTTTAATTGTATCTTTGGATAATAATGATCAATATTCTGAAAATAATTCTATTTATATAAGTGAAGAAATAAAATCTAAAAAGAGAATTAGTATCTTTTTGATGAATTCCAAATGTAACCATTAACAACTGGTTTTATTATGACAAATAAAGGAAACTAATCTACAAAATAGAAGAATGATCTCCTATGGAAAATATTTTTTAAGGATCTGTCCATTAACAGGTAAAGATTCTCTTTTCCCTGTTAAATCTTGTAACATGAAAGTAGATGGACCTATGATCTCTACAATTTGAAAAGGACCAAGCCAAATTCGTTGAAATTTTGTATGTTTTCCTTTTTCCTCATGAGATTTGTCCCATTTTAGAACTAAATCTCCTATTTGAAAATCCTTTCTGGTTATCATGTTTGAATCAAAAGAAGCTTTAACTAATGCTTGATGATGAGCATGAGTTACTTTAGCCTTTTCTCGTTGTTCTTCTAACTTAATTATTTCCATATGCCTTAATTGTAAAGAAGAAGTTGGTTCTTCATCAATATATTGGACTAAGGCTAAAGAAGGGATTGTTAGATGAGTTGGAAGAACCATTTCTCTCCCATAAACTAAATTAAAGGGAGAAGTGCCAATAGAAGCCTTCTGCGTTATTCGATCTGCCCATAAAGCATATATTAAAGATTTATGGCAATTTTTATGATTTTGATCAATGGTTCGCTTAATGATTCTGATTAAATTTTTATTTGTTATCAGACCAAAAGGCATATTTTGATATGCGTAAGTGCCCCATTTGGTTCTGAATGTAGTTTTCAACTGATCATCAGGATGGACCAACACTTGATTGTATCCAGAGAAACCATCTAAGAAAGACATTAATTCTGATCCTGCAACTGCCTGTAATATTTGCTCCATAGGAGGCAAAGGAAAATTATCTTTTTGGCAGGCTTTATTAAGATTTCGAAAGTCAATACAAATTCTAATGTCTCTGTTCTTCTTTCTAACAGGAACCATATTGGAAACCCATTTAGAATGTCGAACGGGAAAAATAATCTTGGCTTTCAATAACTTATTGAGTTCAGATTTGATTTGGTTTTCTAGATTGGGGTGGATCTTTCTCAACTTTTGTTGGACAGGTTTTTCATCATTGATCATTGGGATAGTATGTTGGATGATAGAAGTGTCATAAGTTTTCAGTTCATCATAGTTCCAAGCAAAGACACTTTTATATTGTTTCAAAAGACAAACGTATGCTAAATTTTCTTTAGGAGCTAGACCAAGGCCTAGGTTGATATTCTGTGGTTTGGCATTAGTTCCTAGATTTACTAATTCATAATTCAAAGTTGAACTTTGTAATTTTGAATTGGTAGATATTTTAAATCGATCTTTCAAATCATAAAGGTCTTCTAACTTGACTACTGATTTCAGCATAGCATTATTGGTGCTATCTTGGAGTAATTGTTTGTCATGTTGGTCTTCATCAATTATCTGATTGGTGTAAGATCCTTCAGATGTGAGAAAATTTACAATATCAGGATCATCATTGAAAATCCTCCAATTGGTAACGTTATCAGGAATCGAGGGTCTAAAGATTAATTCAATTGAAAATCGATTAGGACTAAAGTCTTCTGCAGGAATGAGCTTGGAAGCTACATTAGCCAGGAGGTCTGAACTAGCATTCTGAATTCTGGGAATTGATGAAATATTAAATGCTATAAAGTGTTCAGTCAGATCTTGGACTAAAGATTGATAATGCTTTAAATGACCTGATAAACAATGTATAGTATTGCGTACTTGTTTAATTACAATTTCCGAATCTCCGAAAAATTGTAGATATTTGATGTCTAGTCTGATTGCTTTATATAATCCTTGGACTAAAGCCTCGTATTTTGCAGTGTTATTAGTGCAATCAAACTCAAGTCTACAAGTTAACATAATTTTGTTTCCCTCTGGACTAACCAAAACGCATCCTGCTCCTGCTCCTTCATTAGACTTAGAACCATCAAAAAATAATTTCCAAAATAAAGATTTATTTACAGGAGTATCTACAAAATTAATACATTTAGAACTATTTGTTTGAGAAAATTTTTCTATTTGAGATAAAACAGAATGTTCTAAATAAGGTGAAGTATGAGCATTGAAATTTCCTAAGAAAGAATCAACTGAATAATTGCCAATGATATTACTGCTGTATGCAACTGGTTCATTCTCTCCTTCCAATTCTGTTACTATGTATTTCTAATGTTTTTCTCATTCAACCTTTATCTGATTTGGTTTACCATTGTAAGGAAGCCACATATGCGACCAATCAGTTGCGAAATATCCATGAAGCTTTTCTGACCAATCTCTGCTAAGAATTAAGCCATAAAATTCTAGAATATCTACAACTAAAATATCAATGACTTGACATACCTTTGGATTAGATGACAATCTTATGGTAACCTGATTGAATTCGCCAATCAATTCAACATGCGATCTATCTAGCTGGACTATGCACACAGCAGATTTTTGTGGTTGAATGCTCAGCTTTGCACATATTGATTTTGGTAGAATATTAGATGAAGCTCCAGAATCCACTAAACAATTATGCAAATTTTGATTGAAAAATTCATAAGTACGAAGAAATGGAGGAGTATGAGATCTCGAACTTCATCCAATTAAAGTGATATTTTCTAGATCAACTTTATTGATCGCATTAGCTGGAGGTCTTCCCATCTCGTTGGAAGTTTGCGAAATCACAGGATCAGGCAAAGGTTTTTCTGGTACAGCATGTAATTCTTTCAAAAGTACCTTTTTTTGGTGTTTTAACTTTCTCAATTCATAAAAAGTGATGTTAGCCCTAGTCTTCTTCATGTCTTCTATGATATTATACTCCATTTCATCAGGAACAATCAGTGTTCTGGATGGAGTTGATGAATCTGTCTGGACTGGGCTAGTTTGAATTGCTTTAGATGTCGTTTTCGTGGGTGCAACTTTATCTTTATTCAATGAGCTCGCGCTCTTTGACTTAGGAGTAGATTGAGGAGGATCAAGTTGATTTATACTTCGAGTGCTAACCGGGGATGCTTCTTGATCTTCCTCATCTGGAAGGATGAAATCCCACATACCTTGTACTTCTACAACTTCTTCTTCATCAATATTTTCCTCTGTAGCAGTTTCCTCTTCTTCTTCTTCTGATTCAGCATTAGTTATAGCATTTGGTGGCTTTGGATCAGTTGAAGGGTTTCTCATAAAAGGCTTAAAAGATTTTTTAGAATATGTTTCTGCCACTTGTTTCTTAATGTCAATCATTTAATTAGACATGGTTTTCAAAACTTTATGCAGTCCTTCTAAATCAAATGGATCTTTTGATTGATTTTTCTTGAGATCTTCCTTAAAAGTGAATTTCTTGGATTTTCATTCTTCTATCGCATTTTTCTTGTCTAAAGCAATGATACGTTTTTCTACCGCTATTGCCTCCTTCATGTTTTCTGCTAAAGTTGGTTTGTTAGCCCTATCAACAAAGATTGCTATGTTTGATGGTAAAGCAGAAATGTACCATTCACTTCGCACCTCTTCGCTAGGCTTGGAAGCAGTAGAAATTTTGTTTAACAATTTATTGAAACGTGAATTGAAATCCTTGACAAGTTCCTTTGAGTCATCTCTAAGATTAGACAGATCATTTATGAAAGTCACTGTAGACCTGTCATCACCAAATTTAGTCAAAAATTGATCTTGAAAGATATCCCAACTAGTGATGGATCCAGATGGCAATGAAAAATACCATGATCCAGCTGCTCCTTGTAGAGTATAAGGGAAATGCCGGACAACAAAATATTCATTAATAACTCCATTGAGATTTATAGACAACATAAAATTGTTTATATGTTCCTCTGCTAACATGCCCGCTTCAGGATTAAACTTAGGCAACCATTTTTCAGGATAGGCTGGTAATTGACTCAAGGGTGCAGGCATTAAGACTACCCCTGGATTATTCCATGGAATTTGGGCCATCGCTAAACTACTAACAAAGGAAAGTGTAGAAGATGATGTCTGTGATTGGGAGGATGAAGATATTATAAATATAGATGATTGAGAAGGAATTGTGGAAGTTCGAGTGGAATGAGGGATAATAGTCTGAAGTGGAGGGGTGGACGGTTGACTTCGTGGTGAAGAGGTTGAGATGGATGATGATGAGGAAAGAGTCTCGCTGCCAGACCCTTTAGGTGATTTCCTTGCTCTTTTCCCTGTAGGTAGAGGTAACTCGGTTGGCTGAATGCCAAGTTTTTCACTCTGTAATCTGGTAAGAGGATGAGCAGGGTTATATTGAGAAGTTATACTGCCTGGAGATTTATCAGATCGTTGAGGTGATATTGAAAATCGTTGAAGTTTATGAATCAAAGATTCAACTTCAAGAGGTTCAATGGTAGATTCTTCTGAAAAGTCAGGGTTTGTAGCAGTGTCTATTCTTCTTGTGACTTCTGTCTCTATATTTACAGTTTCTGAGTGCGATGGAGAAGTCGGGGGAGATGGTGAGGGTGTTTTACTCTCAGAATGGTATTTAGATTTAGATTTACTTGCCATTCATAGTTCGTGGCCCTCCTTCTAGCGCCAAATATGTTGAAGCCCCGAAAATCGGGTCTACAACAAGG